>BSQZ01000060.1:1100000-1660000 GCA_033239005.1 Lamellibrachia satsuma | reverse complement strand
GCGTAGAACGTCTGTCAACTAGAATACGTCCACGGTAGGTAGGCGGTTACGACGCTGGTCAAGCGAGAAGACCTGGTTGGAGTCCACCTAGGTTGCACAAACGAGTTTGCATATTTCAGTGTATACTAGGTAGGTTTGGTTTTTTGCAAAATTTATTTGAAATGAGACCATCAAAAAATCGAATTGGTTAAGCATATTTGAGCTATGTCCCTTCAGCAGCAGCAGCAGCAGCAGCAGCAGCAGCAGCAGCAGCAGCAGCAGCAGCAGCAGCAGCAGCAGCAGCAGCAGCAGCAGCAGCAGCAGCAGCAGCAGCAGCAGCAGCAGCAGCAGCAGCAGCAGCAGCAGCAGCAGCAGCGCAGCGGCAGCAGCAGCAGCAGCAGCGGCAGCAGCGGCAGCAGCAGCAGCAGCAGCAGCAGCAGCAGCGGCAGCAGGCGGCAGCAGCAGCAGCAGCAGCAGCAGCAGCAGCAGCAGCGGCAGCAGCAGCAGCAGCAGCAGCAGCGGCAGCGCAGCAGCAGCAGCAGCAGCAGCAGCAGCGGCAGCAGCAGCAGCAGCAGCAGCAGCGCAGCAGCAGCAGCAGCAGCAGCAGCAGCGGCAGCAGCAGCAGCAGCAGCAGCAGCGCAGCAGCAGCGGCGCGCAGCGGCAGCAGCAGCAGCGGCAGCAGCGGCAGCAGCAGCAGCAGCAGCAGCAGCAGCAGCAGCAGCAGCAGCAGCAGCAGCAGCAGCAGCAGCAGCAGCAGCAGCAGCAGCAGCGCAGCAGCAGCAGCAGCAGCAGCAGCAGCAGCAGCAGCAGCAGCAGCAGCAGCAGCAGCAGCAGCAGCGGCAGCAGCGCAGCAGCAGCAGCAGCAGCAGCAGCGCAGCAGCAGCAGCAGCAGCAGCGCAGCAGCAGCAGCGGCAGCAGCAGCAGCAGCAGCAGCAGCAGCAGCAGCAGCAGCAGCAGCAGCAGCAGCAGCAGCAGCAGCAGCGCAGCAGCGGCAGCAGCAGCAGCAGCAGCAGCAGCAGCAGCAGCGGCAGCGCAGCGCGCAGCAGCAGCAGCAGCAGCAGCAGCAGCAGCAGCCGCAGCAGCAGCAGCAGCAGCAGCAGCAGCAGCAGCAGCAGCAGCAGCAGCAGCAGCAGCAGCAGCAGCAGCAGCAGCAGCAGCAGCAGCAGCAGCAGCAGCAGCAGCAGCAGCAGCAGCAGCAGCAGCAGCAGCAGCAGCAGCAGCAGCAGCAGCAGCAGCAGCAGCAGCAGCAGCAGCAGCAGCAGGCAGCAGCGGCAGCAGCAGCAGCAGCAGCAGCAGCAGCAGCAGCAGCAGCAGCAGCAGCAGCAGCAGCAGCAGCAGCAGCAGCAGCAGCAGCAGCAGCAGCAGCAGCAGCGGCAGCAGCAGCAGCAGCAGCAGCAGCAGCAGCAGCAGCGGCAGCAGCAGCAGCAGCAGCAGCAGCAGCAGCAGCAGCAGCAGCAGCAGCAGCAGCCGCAGCAGCAGCAGCAGCGGCAGCGGCAGCCAGCGCAGCAGCAGCAGCGGCAGCAGCAGCGCAGCAGCAGCAGCAGCAGCAGCAGCAGCAGCAGCAGCAGCAGCAGCAGCAGCAGCAGCGCAGCAGCAGCAGCGCAGCGGCAGCAGCAGCGGCAGCAGCAGCGCAGCGGCAGCAGCAGCAGCAGCAGCGGCAGCAGCAGCAGCAGCAGCAGCAGCAGCAGCAGCAGCAGCAGCAGCAGCAGCAGCAGCAGCAGCAGCAGCAGCAGCAGCAGCAGCAGCAGCAGCAGCAGCAGCAGCAGCAGCAGCAGCAGCAGCATACTGTGCACCTGTATTATGTTGTTGTTGAATAAACTTTCATTCATTCAACTCCATATCCCGCTCTCGTGACGCGGCTCAGTCAATTGTGCCAATTACCTCGCAAGAGGCCTCGATTGGACGAATGAAGTTCTCGCTGTGTCGGCCTGCAGCCGTTCCTGCGCCAGCACCACATCCGTGACAACCTGGCCGACCGAGGTCTGCTCACCGACGACGGCCGGGTCGTGGTCAACGTGAAGGATTACAATGAGTTCCGTCGCTACCTGCGTCACTACAACTGCGCCATATCGGTACGTCCTCGGCCGTCACTGTGCACGTCTTCTTATGATTATACAGTTGTTCATATTTTTGTTGTTGTTGTTGGTGTTGTTGTGCTTGTTCGTGATGTCATCTTCGTTGCTGGCAATACTGCTTTGTTGTTGTTGTGGCTGCTGCTATTGGTGGTGTTGTTGCTGTAATAGTAGCAACAGTTGCAGTAGAAGATCTAGCTCTATCTTTAGCAGTAATAGTAGCATTAGCCGTAATAGTAACATCAGCCATAATATCAGCACCAGCCGTAATAGTAGCATCAGTCGTAATAGTAGCACCAGCCGTAACAGTAGCATCAACTGCAATAGTAGCACAAGCCGAAATAGTAGCACCAGCTGTAATTGTAACGGCAGCCGTAATAGTAGCACCAGCCTAGTAGTAGCTACAGCCGTAATAGTAAAATCAGCCATACTAGTAGCACCAGCCATAATAGTAGCACCAGCCATAATAGTAGCATCAGCCGTAATAGTAGCACTATCCATAATAGTAGCATCAGCCATAATAGTAGCATCAGCCATAATAGTAGCATCAGCCATAATAGTAGCATCAGCCGCAATAGTAGCATCAGCCATAATAGTAGCATCAGCCGTAATAATAGCATCAGCCATAATAGTAGCATCAGCCGCAATAGTAGCACCAGCCATAATAATAGCATCAGCCATAATAGTAGCATCAGCCGTAATAGTAGCACCAGCCATAATAGTAGCACCAGCCATAATAGTAGCATCAGCCGTAATAGTAGCACCAACCATAATAGTAGCATCATCCGTAGTAGTAGAATCAGCCATAATAGTAGCATCAGCCGTAATAGTAGCATCAGCCGTAATAGTAGCACCATCCATAATATTAGCATCAACCGTAATAGTAGCATCAGCCGTAATACTAGTATCAGCCGTAATAGTAACATCAGCCGTAATAATAGCACCAGCCTAATAGTAGCATCAATCGTAATACTAGCATCAGTAGTAGTAACTGCAGCTGTGTTAACCGTTATTGCTGTTATTGTTGTTGATGTTGGTGTAATAACTGATTTCGTGATGTTATTGTTGTTGTCGTCGTTGTTGTTGTAATAAGTTTAAGTTGGTGATGAGGTTGCCTCGTCACTGCTCTTCCGTCATAGTGTTGGTGGTTTAGAAAAAGGCGGACGAGCTTGCGAGAGCGTACGAGGCCGAGAGGAACCCGAAGATAACCGAAGCCCAGAAGATGGCAATAGCGTTAGCTGATGGATCGCGGAAGCGCAACGAGCAGGCTCAGGCCGTCAGAGAGAGGCTGGAGCAGCAGCGCGTCGAGCAAAGACTGAGGTAGGTAGCTGCTAACAGCTCGTCGTATTCTCCGTATACATGCACGAACGTACACACGCACGCACGTACGCACGCAAGCACGCATATACAATAGACACTCACCGAGTGAACACTGACTGTCTACACGCGTCACGTACGTCGACTGACCGCAGGTACGTGCGGAAAGCAAAGGAACAGGAACGCCGACTGAAGAGACTTCAGGAACGAGATATGGACGAAGCACTTGAGAAAGAGGCGATGAATAGGCTCATAGAAGAGAAGCGAAAACAAGTGATCAGGCGCAACGCATTAGAGGCGAGTAGTGACCGTGGGAATGGTTGCGTGGCGGGTAGACGTAGGCAATGGCGGGGTGTTCCTTGTGTGCATGCAGACGCAACGACAGATGAACACAATGAAAGACGAACGCATCCCTTGTATGTGGCTCCGTTGAGTTGCGACTTTGTTGAGGACTTATTCTTGTTGGCATAGTGACGTGTATGTTAAAGCCTTGCTATGGTAGTACCAATTTAAGATTTTAACCTTTAACCAGTGCAATACGAATGCATGAACATACTACATCGCGCCCTTGACATTCACGCGTTGCGTTGCTTTGTGCGTGCATGCATGCATGCATACGTGCGTGTGCGTATTTCTGAGTGTTTGCTTGTGTGCATGCGTGCGTGTTGGTGTGGATGTGCGTGTGTGCGCGTGTGTGTCCGATGGCGTCCATATATGTTAACCGGCGTCATTCTACAGGAGCGAAAGCGACAGCTGCAGACAATCAAGCGGTGGATTGAAGATGAACAGACCCGGGAACAACGAGCCAGGGAACGACAGAAAGAGCTAGCCGATGAGAAGGCGAGGAAGGTAAATGGGGCTGTGTGGGAGTGGTCCTGTATCAGGGGACGCCCTCTTTGTCAGGGGAAGACTTTCACGAGGGACAGGACGCGTGTTTTGGCCACAGGCGCACCCACGCGCACAACATACAACTTACAAAACACACGCACCCCATCCCCACACGCACGCACGCACGCACGCACGCACGCACGCACGCACGCACGCACGCACGCACGCACGCACACACACACACGCACGCGCGCACTGTATCAGCAGTCATATTACGAACACGGAATGACCGACCCGTAACGACCACCGTCTCTGCGGCCAGTTGCGCGAGTCATGGGCGGCGCACAAGTCGTACCAGCAAGAGATCCTCGAGATGGAAGCGAAGCGCCGTCGTGAACTGGAGGAAGAGCGACGCAAGCACGTCCACTACCGCGACATCGCCTTCCACCGCCGCCGACAGCAGCAGCAAGGTACCGCGACGTCAGCTTTAAGGCCCGTTTAGATGAGCGATTAAGTGACACTGTGTCGCCGACCAATCGGACATTAACCGCTCGTCTAAATGGGCATTTACGGCTCTCCTGGACTGTCGGGACTTCGGCGTCTACCTTACTCTGACTCGGCGAAAATGGTTCCGACCAATTGTTGATCATGATTGCGGCTATTAATTTTGTCATTTTTGTATTTTTTGCAATGTTGTCATCATAATTGATATATTTGGCACTGTGTTATTATTATTACTATTATAACCAAAAATAAAACAATTATTTCGTATTTTGCGTGAAAACAAACCAAACTGTTGTTCTTACGTAAAACTATGTATTGATAAATTCTGTACTAGTCTGGCCAAAATAAGTGTTCCACACGTGCGCAATGTTGTAAATGACCTAATGAATTCACACAAGAAATTACGCAATCGTAGAATTGGAATTGAATCTTAAAAAGTAACGTCGAGTCCGGAAAGATGGTGACAGGATTGACGTAGTTTTATCATGTAATATCACCATTTGATGTATCGTCGAAAACCAATAACCAACATTTGAATTTAGTATTTGTAGCACCATCAGCTTGTTTGATATTCTACCTACGCGACGTAATATAGTCCACAGTTTAAAGTAAACGGTCTACTCGGTATATACCCAACTGCACGAAACGGATTCGTGGAGTTTGTATGACGTAACCGGCATAGTCGTGTAGCTGGTCACACAGGTGATATATACGTATTAGTAGATACGCATACTTATTACAATACGTCGCTTCCGTCACCAGGATCCGCTGAAGTAACCATATAATCCCATCCAGCGGGACAGTAGTAGACTTGTAATATTGTGTAGGCCGTATTTAATTTCGAGAAAGAGAGGTGCGTTATGCTAAGTACACACCCGGCCAGTCCGACCGAATCGGGAGAGCCAATCATCTGGAGTCGGACCAAACACGGTTGGTCTGCTTGGTGTGTATCACCTGACTGCCGACTCCTGGTCCAGACCAATTAGGAGTTGGGGATCAGAGAGCCGATGAGAGTGCACCACGTGGTCTCACAAACACGTGTTCAATTTGGGGTGCATTCAAATTTGAGCAGCTCAACATGGATGACGAAATGGCAACGATATCTCGTCTTGCTTTATCTGCGTTGACGCCTTTCCGTCGGCATCGTTCGCGCAGGGAACAGTTCGCGCGTTTCACACCACGGTCAGCACAGTGCGTTAACGGGTCGGTCTAGTTGGTGGGTAGCCCCAGTGGGTGCATCACCGGCTACACGACTACCTCTAATTTCCTCCAACTGCCTACGGTTGGTCAGTCGGCCCGGTGTGTACTTAGCATTAAACAAAGAGGCGGAGTCGTACAGGTGACGGGTCGCCGCAGGGCGACCCCGACCGAGCGAACGACTAAGGGTAGCTTTCTTATGCAGCCAAACCTACCTGCCATGGTCGTCACCCGACGCTCAGAAGCCCGCGTAAGGCGTGTCTCGTGTGGGGCGCCACTGATTGATCACATGACAGCTGACTTGACCACGTGACAACTGACTGACAACGTGACAACTGACGGAGACGACAACAACGCGCCCACTCAAGTGAGACCACTCGTCCAAAATGGCGACGTCACGTGGCATAGTCTGTAAAATTAGATGGGCATTGGGACTATATTGCGACGCGTAGGTAGAATAGACCCAGTATTAGTCTCTGTGCTTGTTATCAATTATTAGGGCAATCATAAAATTCGATGAGGGGTCATGCTTGGGTAGAAGCATTTCAAAAAAGTTGGAATGTTTAACAGTTTTCAAATCGCTGGTGAACGCCGGCACGTGCAACGCTTTCACTTTGTCGTTCTATTTCACTGTTGCAGGGTCGTTCCAGAAGATCGCTGAGGCCCGACGGAAGCATCGCAAACAGGTAGACGAAGAGTATCTACGCAACTACAACAATCGCATTCAAGAAATGCGCTCTAAGGCGGCACGCAAAAGTACGTGCTCAGTTCTGTCCGTTTGTAACAGTTCCGGGTTTAGTCGCGAGGGGCGCAGTTGTTATCGAAGATGGCGCCTGGTGTAAAATGGAATAAGCAGAAGGAAACAAACAAACCCGAGGGCCCCGACTCTTTTAACATTCTCGAATGTCATAAGTGTCGGGGTTTGATTGACGGGAAGGCAACGTTTAATACTGCAGGTTGTAGCAAGGTGCTCCGGTGGAAACATTGGGAAAGGTGGGAAACGCGAGAAAGGTTGCTACACTGTAGTTGTAAGACGGATCCATGCCGGGCTCCAGACGTTCCTTCCGCTCACGATGTCGTCCGGTTAGTGTCCGGATACATGCAAACGTTCTTTTGGTTTTTGTCTCCGTTCGCTGTTTCGTTCGTTTCGTTTCGTTCGTTCGTCTGTTGGTTCGACCAACGCTGTTGTATATATATAACGATCACCCGCTCGCGAAGCGACATCTCGTCAAATCTAATCGCATCTTCTTGAGGAGTTGATCGAAAACAAACGAACACGCGAAATTCAACGCGAACCCGAACACGCATGCGCAGACGGAAACGATATTTCGGAGACGATGGCGCGTCGCATTTCCAATTGTCGTCATGCGCATAACGTAAGTACCGTCGAACCGGAAGAGGGGCGGATCCGGCAAAGGTCAAAGGGCATGGTTCCGGAAATTGACGAAATCGACCGAAACATGACGGACGGAATAGTTGAGGCGACATAAATCCTGCTGCGACTATTAGGACGTCATAACTGTTTTTTCTATGAGCGGAAGTATACTTTCGGAATTCCGGAACTTGCCTGGGCCCTGCGTGAATCCGTCCCTGGATGTTCATGAAAGGTCGCACACATATACTGGTTCCCGGTGCTACTGTTAACTGTTGACCTCGACACGTCTATCTCTCGTCAGTGTATTTTCGGTTGTCGTGCAACGCGATTAAAATCAGCTTCTGAACAGTTCGGCATGAAAAATCTTCGGTGTAATATTGGCAGAGGAGCCAACTTTGTCACGCTGAAAAATATGAATCTGACGGCTTTTTGATGCGCTAAACGATTACGTTTCGTATTACTTAACCGTAACCGTACCGTGCGAAATACTGCATTTGGGAACGAGTGTAATTCCTTTGCTTTGCTCTGTGTGTGCGTGCGTGTGTGCGTGCGTGCGTGCGTGCGTGTGTGCGTGCGTGCGTGCGTGTGTGTGTGTGCGTGCGTGCGTGCGTGCGTGCGTACGTGTGTGCGTGCTTGTGGACATATCTAATGAGTATTAACGTTTCTGTGAGTTGTCATCGTCGTCGATGTCAAAATAACTACGAGTTGGTTAAAAGAAATTAGTCTTAGTTCTGCGGCGTCCCCAGTAGTTGATGAAAACAATGTATGTGTGCAAATTTGTCACCAAACATCTGGAATGTGGAAAGAAGATGAGCATGTGTGTGACCCCGTAGGTTTCTCCAGCCGGGTGTCCACAACAGGCAGTTTGAATGCTTGACCTCTGTCTCTAAAGCGCGCCATACACATACCGATTCCTCAGTTGCCAACACCACTTTCTGTGGGAATGTGGCATCTGAAAAGTCGCCGGTGCGCTGATGGCTAACTATTTCTCGGCAGACAAACTGGTGGCGACTTAAAGTCGGGGTGTGTATGTCGGGCTTTACACAGCAGCAAGTCGCAATAGGAGCATCCCTTTCATGACGTTATTTTAACAATTTCGTGCGAGGACACGGATGAATGAATCCCAAACCTATATCGTCACCCTTTTCGCTTCCAACGCTAACATATTCGATCCTTCGCTCATCCCATTGTTAAAGCGAAACAAAAGTTATTTACAAATACAGTCAAGAATATCACGATAGTGGTTTTCTCAGAATTCGTTCTAAAAGTGGGAGATTCTGGTCAAATCTCAGTTTAACTGGGGGTTGACATGTTAACCGGCGCGACCAGTAAGCGCTGAAAAGCTTAATTGTAGTTGCAAAACAATGACTTTTGTTTCGCTCTAAACATCGTTCATCTTTCATTTCTTCATCTGTTCCTGCAGTTATTAATGTGACCCATCTCCGTTGTAGATTCGTCGTGCGTACCGGGTTGTCCTGCCTACTCGCGGACGAACGACAGCCGACAGGTCCTGCTGTACGCGACGGCCCCCTTGCCGCCTCTGTCACCGCGGCAATCCCACGGCATCGAGACGATCAGCGAGACCGACGAGGACGAGGGGAACGAGGTGTCCAGCGTCGCCGTCACCACCGACGACTCCTCCGAAGATGCTACGCCAGCCTCCACCACCGCCATTGCCGTCCATGCCGACGACGACGCCAACGACGACGATGATGACGATGAAGACGACGACAACAACAACAATAAAAACGCAACGCCGCCAGCCTTTCCAGAGGCCGATGAATCTCTCCCTTGCGTCCCGAGCGCGGAGCCGGAGAACAGCTAGACTTCCCGCCCGCCGCTCGCTTGCCAACTTTCCCCAGCAATGCCCGATAACGTGTGTTTTTTATTTAGTTATTAACCGCAGTCCAGTTATTCCAATATCACATTTGTCAACATGTGGTCATGGGAAAGCGGGAAACTGCTAATGTAAAAGCGGGAAACATCCACTTTCATTCAGCTTTTGTAGATTTTATTTTTCACACGTGTTGTATTTACAGGTGGCCATTTTGATTTGCCATTCTCGTCCGCGATGTGAAATGTGAAAGCACTTGAGATCGCAGAAATACCAAGTTCCTAGAATGCACTCGTGTGAGACAAATCGATAGATTTTACCGGAAAAAAATTTAAACTTTGAAAATTACAGAAAAGCGCGGGACATTTCGTCAAAAAAAAATCGGGAAACAGGACCGAGGGGACGGGTGGCGCCATTGTTTCATAGCGAAATGGCACGTATGCGCCATAGAGCAATGAGCCACACGTCGTGGAGTAATGCACTTTCGTGGCTAGAAGAGCTAGCCTTCGCTAACACACTGGCGCACATACCCGATTATTACGCTGACCACAGGGTTCTGTTAACGTTTGCCCCATCAGTCGGATTTGGAAAAAGACATCCAGCAACAGAGAGATGCAAGAAGCTCTGGTGCAATACAAACCCGCTAGAGGGATGCGATGCGTTGATGCTGAGGTATCCGCTAGGTAGTTATGAGATACTCGTTAGGTGGTAGATTTTTCTTGCCGCGAAGTTTCGTCGTTGATGTAACTTTGCTTTCCGTGTCTTTGACCGCAAGTTAGGGATATGTAGGCGAAGGTAACGCACAGACTCCATATGCTATTCAATATCAGAAATCCAGTAGGTTTAGCGCGTGACTCAATCCACAATGCACGCAGCTAGACAACCATCTTCGATTTGGATCACTTGATACGTAGGAGTTTTGTCAATAGGCGGCTCTGTATGTAGCACCGCAGTATTGACAAATCACATGCACTAGACTTTGTGAAGTCCGTACCTACTGATCGAGTATTTTGCTAGGTACCCGAATGGGTAACTGGGGATAATTATGTCACATGACTGTCATAATGTTGTCTACTAAAATGTAATGCATGTCATGTAAATTGTCTCTGTGTTCCTTGTGTGTGTCCTGTTCTCCAGGATTAATGAAGTTGTGTTACACATTCTGATCGATCCAGGATATTCACAACGAACATCTATTGGGACAGTGTCTGAAAATGGCACTTTTAATAGTCATATGGGGCAAATTTTGTAGAAAAACGGCAACATATGCTGCAGTAGGTCCTATGCTGCATTAGACTCACATATTTAAGTGACACTTTGAAGAAAAAACTTTCTCACTACCAGCACAACAAAACCGCATTCGTTGTTTGGCCGAGCGTTCAACCTAACATTAACGATGAGCACTGTGCTAATAAGACAAGACGGGGAAGCAAATGTGCGTGCGTGCGTGCGTGCGTGCGTGCGTGCGTGCGTGCGTGCGTGCGTGCGTGTATGTGTGCTTTATTTTGGCAAAACAACTGCGAAGGTATTTGTAAAAAAATATTATGTGTGCGGTTTTGCACTTGTGCTTTAACAAAGCCACTTTGCATGACATGATTGCATATCAGCACAAATGACACGCAAAAACACGCATGCACGCACGCACGCACGCACGCACGCACGCACGCACGCACGCACGCACGCACGCACGCACGCACGCACGCACGCATGCATGCACGCACACGCACACACAAACACACCACACGCACAGGCACAGGCACACGCACACGCACACGCATACGCACACGCACACAAGCACACACACAAGCACACATACTGAACATGCCTTTTAAGTACACTTTTGTTTGGCTATGAAATGGCGTTGAGAATATTATAATGGAAGCAGAAACTAGACGAAACAAAATTAAACTATGCAAAACTTAAAAGAATACTTGGTACATGTTGTTCATCATTATGAAAGAAAGATAATGCAAAATGTATACAAGTAATTAGTTACACCCACACAGTGACACCCACACACCACACACACGGACGCACGCACGCACGCACGCACACAGATACAGACACAGACACAGAAACAGACACACACACAAACACAAACACACACACACACACACACACACACACACACACACACACACACACACACACACACACACACACACACACACACACACGAATATTGGTCAACAAATTTAATTATTATGGAATATAATATTGTAAATATTATTATTAACTGAAACGTACGTAGTAATTTACTTTACAAACGTACAATATATTCGAAACCATTTTAAACGTATAATGTTGAAATGTCATTTATGAAGGAAGATGCAAAACATTCATTATTGGTATCAGATGCGAAATGTCAGGGACCTAATTCCGATTACGGGAAATAATTTCAATTCCTAAATTGATTGATAACAAAATAGAGAGAAGATAAACGGTAATAAAACATTATCGATTTGATGAGATTCCCCCAAACTGCCGAAGGAAACGATACACAACATTATTATACCGATTGCAACAACTATTAATTCGTCGTTAAAATTAGGCGGATTTGAACGTTTCATATGATTGATGGATTGCCGGGCTAGTTAGGAGAAGGATGACAAAAATAAGTTGGCAAGAAGCAAAAACAGCAACTAAACTGATCCTAGAATTAAGAGAGCATAAATGTGAAAACAAAGTATTTTAGACATAAAAAGTAATAATTACAATATGGTGATAAAAATAATTTTGTCTAACATAAGATAGCTGGGAAAAAATTGTATAAAAATGACAGTGTAAATTGGTTATGAAGATATATTTTATTTCTCTCAATAATATTATATTTATTTATCCACCCATCCTTCAATTTCTTAAACATAAAAAATATACGTTCTGACATAGCGCAGTATCCGGTCAGTTAGCTACTTCAAAGAGCACACCTGTTCACTCCAAGGCGAACTCAACTTCTCTGTGATGTATTCAGCCACGCTGCAAATACTGCGCGTAAATTATTCGTTCACATATATCCACCACTATCTATCGCCGGGTATATATCCACCACTATCTATTGCCGGGTATATGTCCACCACTATCTGTTGCCGGGTATATATCCACCACTATCTATTGCCGGGTATATATCCACCACTATCTATCGCCGGTTATATATCCACCACTATCTATCGCCGGGTATATATCCACCACTATCTATCGCCGGGTATATATCCACCACTATCTATCGCCGGGTATATATCCACCACTATCTATTGCCGGGTATATATCCACCACTATGTATTGCCGGTTATATATCCACCACTATCTATTGCCGGGTATATATCCACCACTATCTGTTGCCGGGTATATATCCACCACTATCTATTGCCGGGTATATATCCACCACTATCTATCGCCGGGTATATATCCACCACTATCTATTGCCGGGTATATATCCACCACTATTTATTGCCGGTTATATATCCACCACTATCTATTGCCGGGTATATATCCACCACTATCTGTTGCCGGGTATATATCCACCACTATCTATTGCCGGGTATATATCCACCACTATCTATCGCCGGTTATATATCCACCACTATCTATCGCCGGGTATATATCCACCACTATCTATCGCCGGGTATATATCCACCACTATCTATCGCCGGGTAATCATTAGTTAGTGAACTGAAGCAATGTGGAGTGGGCGAAACTGCCCAAGCTTCGAAACGGTAGCGATGGGGTTGAAACCTGATGTTCGAACCACTACACACTCTAGCAATTCCAGTTCAGCATCACCTACTACGTCTTAGTCAGTCAACGAATCAGTATATGAGGATCTTGTCTGCCTGTAATAGTCCGTTTTGTCTCGTTTACTGTGGTCCTTGCATCCAACTACCAACATGTTGGCACATCTTCAGAACGTCTATTATTCAGTATTTCGTATTATAACGTCACACATTACCAGCGCCACCTAAACGGTTATGCGGCCAAACGCGTCAGCCAATATTGCGATTTTACAATAGCCGCAATCGCGTATCACATAAACAATGCCAATTTGTCATCACGATCTGCTTATGCAGTATATACTTGTCGAAAACATAACGTAAGCTATCTGGTGCACGTGTTAGTTTCGGAAACGCCTCCACCCGACGACCGAAATGAGTAGACACACGGCCGATATTGTATTGGTCGCAGGGGCGAAATGAGTAGACAGAAATGAACGCAAACCTTTGCTTGTCGACTTTGTGTTAGCCTGGTTTAACCAGGTTGACTTGACGCTTGCTTCACGTTCGCCTTCGTTTTCAGAGGGTAAGATTCACTCCCCGGCGAGCGCCAGCGAATACCGCCACTGGAGTAACTGGGACTTGGAGTCAAGTCTCCGCCGAGAGATCGACACGATCAACGCCGCCTGGCCGGTGATGTTGCACGACACACCCAACAAAGGTGGGTGACATTGGTGCATTCACCGGCGCCCGGAGGACCAGTTGCACAGGAACTAGCAGGCCCAGGATGACACACAAATAACTGTGATTCGCAGAGATCGAGCGATTTTGAATATGGGTCAGGCAACGTGTCGATGGTAGGGTCGGGATGTGTGGTGCCCAACGCTTGATTTTCGTATTTCTGTAAGATGTAGTTCGCACTTCTTCCGCCTTCTCTCTTCAGAAGAGACGAAGTCGTGCTTTGATATATCCATTATATGTGGACATCTTCATTCTGACCTCCATACGGAGCAGCAGTCGAAAGACAATCGCAGACATGCGGGATTGTGGTATTGTCCATTGTCACGGTTCGTCGCATATGGCTCCTGTGTCCGCTGAAATTGTCAGTCTGAAGATCTCCACAGTCCACAGACTACGGACGAAACGTCGTTACATCTTCTGATCGCAAATCAACAAAGTAAATTTACATTTCTGAATGTGTGCAGTGATATCAGTAGCAACAGTGCGCAGACTCTCGTGATGGGAGTCGTGTTTGGTTGTCCTGGCGATCGATGCCTCCGTTGGTAGTCTCGAGCCATGTAGCGAGCCACCGGCGAGGACAGCAGGCGAGGACAGCAGGCGAGGACAGCAGGCGAGGACAGCAGGCGAGGACAGCAGGCGAGGACAGCAGGCGCAGCGGTTTATACAGGAAACTGAGTGGGACGGATCGGGTTGAGAAAAAAGGACGACAGAAGCCAAACATAAGTACAGATGTCAAGCCGACGAGAAGACTGCGATGGCGGCTAAAAAGAAGTGTCCCGCGAGGTCTGATGGAGTGGGCCGCGTATATTGAGTGATACGATTTGAGGTGAACGCAGTGATCTACGCGACGTTCCTAACCGTCGGACGCGGTAATCATTACATCTCGGACACCGTCTTGTTTGTGGGCCTTCTTTGACAGCTAGATAATTCTTAACTCTCCGTTGTTAGCAAACATTTGAACTGGAGGTCAACTTCTATTGAACGTCTCCTCCAACACTGTCTAGACTCCTGCAGCGAGATTTGGAAAACTGTAGTCATAGACCGGAGCCAGCGGCCAGTCCGTTCGTCGTGGTTCGGGCTCCAGAGCTGCGATGAAAACCCTCGCACGCGTGTAACACACAGCACGTCTTCTTTACCTCCTTGGTTATGTATAACGGCGACGTGGCGGCCGTAGTGTGTTACTGGAACGCTCGCGTCGCGTGCTCGCCTATAGCTGTCTACTAACCGTCCCAGTCGTGTCGTGCGTCAATATCGTCGCGATGCCTTCATACCGAGCCTACCCCATTCACATCATAGCGGCCGAGATCACCATCTCGGCGTCATCGACGTCAGACGACGATAAGTCGGTCCCCGGTGGTTACCGACATTGCAATGTGACCCGGCGACCACGCAGCCTTTACTAGCTGGTGTACTGTTGGACTGCCGCTAAGCCGATCGTTTCCTTGTCCAGTTGCGTTCTGGTGCGTGTTGCTTTTGGTGGTGATTTTGTAAAAATTTCTTTAAGAGCTGGTCTCGTTACGTGTGATTGTGTTACTGGTTACGTTGTTACTACTTACTGTATGCCGTGAGTTGAGTTGAAGGCCGACGACAGACCTTAATGCCTTCTCTTCTCCCCTGCAGATCGTCACGGCCGCCAGCTCGGACTCGACAAGCTCGGCATTCCCGCCATGTCCGTGAGTAGGAGACGTGTTGTAGTATTTCGTAGTCGTCGTCGTCATCACCATCGTCGTCGTTGTCTACCATGTCTGCCATGATTATCAATATCAGCATTATCGTTATTATAATCTTCGATGTTGTCGTAATCATCATTATCGTTTTCATCATCATCATCTTTCTCCTTCTCCTCCTCCTCCTCATCATCATAATCATCATCAATAACATCATCATGATGCGCATCTTCAAAGCTTCATGGAACAGAATCCTAGCCTAAATTTTACTAATTAGTTCAGTTAAAGAGTATGACCATTTCTTGCTTAGTAGCACGATAAACTTGTGTCAATTGGTCACGTTTGTCTTTCTTCATTTCGCGACCGACAATACACAGACTCAGATGAACTAGCTCGGACCAACCGTGTTTCAACAATTCTCACTTTTATTCTTATACGACTGACGACAGTATGGCGCTCTACTTGTTATTCTTATACGACTGACGACAATATGGCGCTCTACTTGTTATTCTTATACGACTGACGACAATATGGGGCTCTACTTGTTATTCTTATACGACTGACGACAATATGGCGCTCTACTTGTTATTCTTATACGACTGACGACAATATGGCGCTCTACTTGTTATTCTTATACGACTGACGACAATATGGCGCTCTACTTGTTATTCTTATACGACTGACGACAATATGGGGCTCTACTTGTTATTTTTATACGACTGACGACAATATGGCGCTTTACTTGTTATTCTTATACGACTGACGACAATATGGGGCTCTACTTGTTACTCTTATACGAATGACGACAGTATGGCGCTCTACTTGTTATTCTTATACGACTGACGACAGTATGGGGCTCTACTTGTTATTCTTATACGAATGACGACAGTATGGGGCTCTACTTGTTATTCTTATACGACTGACGACAGTATGGGGCTCTACTTGTTATTCTTATACGACTGACGACAATATGGCGCTCTACTTGTTATTCTTATACGACTGACGACAATATGGGGCTCTACTTGTTATTCTTATACGACTGACGACAGTATGGGGCTCTATTTGTTATTCCTATACGACTGACGACACTATGGCGCTTTACTTGTTATTCTTATACGACTGACGACAATATGAGGCTCTACTTGTTATTCTTATACGACTGACGACAGTATGGCGCTCTACTTGTTATTCTTATACAACTGACGACAATATGGGGCTCTACTTGTTATTCTTATACGACTGACGACAGTATGGCGCTCTACTTGTTATTCTTATACGACTGACGACAATATGGGGCTCTACTTGTTATTCCTATACGACTGACGACAATATGGGGCTCTACTTGTTATTCCTATACGACTGACGACAGTATGGCGCTCTACTTGTTATTCTTATACGATTCGAAACGCTAAATACGTTGGAGATGCCGGCCAGAGAGAACGCGTCGCTGGATCCATACGTTTCAATAAGAAACTTCTATAAATATTAAATGGTACATAGAGGAAGGTCTATGTTCCTCCAACTGATCAATGCGCCTACCTGGTTATCTGCATGAAGCCATGAGCGGTAGAATGGTTGATTAGATAATTGATTTACAACCGAATAATTCCATCGGAAACACCAAACGTTTTCCAATATCATCTCTAATATCACATTAAATGATCTTCTATAATGAAGATATGGAAACAACATAATTAGTTGCGGACGAAGTGTGCTTGTAAAAACTACCCACTTCCGCATTGCCACTCACGCTCAAACAGTCTCTCCATATCCGCGTGTGCGGGGTGCTAGTGTGCTTGTAATCCATTTTCACACATTGCGTCTTTGAATTGGCGCAACACAAAATAGTTAATTTTAAGGAGCGACAATGCGCTACTGTTGGACAATGACATACAACAGAAATGTGCTAATACTATAAATACAAAATAAGCGTAAAGCAATAGCACTCATCCGGTTAATTATGATTAATTATGCAAACTTTAAAAATATATATGCCGACGTTCAAAATGTCTTTCAAAACAAACTCAAGTTGGCAAAAATATTTAGGATTCAAACTTAAGACACATCCCAAACATACTGTTTGCGGAATGCGAGAGGTTATCCAGAGGAAACAGACTAGTCTCTTGGAGAGAATATGCGGCTTTTAGTACAGTATCGCGAGCCTTGGCAACACCTGGCCGGACGTTTGTAACTAATACAAAATTAGCGATATACGCAGTTCCTAGAAGCCTAGGTAGATCTTGCTGAGAGAGCATTTACAAGTTTTAATGCTCACGTGGCATTCCACGTGAGCATTAAAACTTGTTAATATGTCCACGAACACCTGTACCACCAGAAGACGCCGAAACAACAATGCAATGGAATAACAATCTCGCAACAGGTACAGCCCGAGTAGGCAAAGTCAATCGCCATACAATGTTTTTTATCTGGCTGTTGCTGTTGTATAGGCGAAGATCTCGTTCGGCACAAATGTAAGTATTTTCATGAAACGTAAAACTTTACCAAAACGCCATAAACAGAACAATAAACACGTCTTTCGTGTCTGTATGCATTCTTATATGTATATCACTAAAGTTACCTGACAATAACCATGTAAAAATGTGAAATTATTACCTTTTTATCAGAACGCATGTGCTTGTCAACATTTGTATATAACCGGATGTTGTTGTGAGGGAGATTACCAAACGAGTTTCTCGTAGATCTATATAAGGTCACGCTAAGAATTGCCGTCTGCTGGCCATAGAGTTACATCATTAATCATCCCCCTATAAACTACTAACTTACTAATGGGTGTTTTTATTTATGCCTGTGCTGCTGGCCCACTCTGGCCTCATTCTACACGAAATCGCGTTTGATCATGTGACCCAAAGGCAACATCACGTGCACAGTATGGCGGCTATTTATGAAATCTTTTCTGTGTGACCGATAAATGTACTCATAAATAATTATTTGGAGCACATTTCTTCTGTTTCTTGACGCCCAAGTGTCGGTTGTATGTCACAGAATACACATGTGAAACGGTTAGTGCGTATCGGTTTTAAAACTTAAGTTATTAGTTCCGTAGTCATTTGGCTACGGAAAGCCCAAATCGGCGAGTTAATAAAACCCGGTGTGGACCTTCGTCCCAGAGACGAAGAGTGGGGCGGACAAGTTTGCCTACAGCCCGAGCAAACATCGGAAACAAGAGCTATGGTTGGTTCCCGGGCCAATGTGTGGCGCCACTGTTGTTGCTACAGCGCTAGACCTCAATTGTCCAGGCTACGTGGTGTGGCGCCACCGTCTGTCGCTCTCACGAAATCCTGGATTCACTTATCACTTTTCATTGTTACCGATACCCGGATGTTTTCCCTGAATTTGGGTAACCAATCAAATTGATTATCATACTAGCTCATCAGTTACGAGTAAATTGTTATACGTGTATGTAATGCATTCGAATGAATTTTAGACTTCACTTATATTGGTTTAACTCACACAATTAAATAAAACGGAAGTTTAGTGTTTAATTAATTCGATCAGTGGTGCCATCTGACGTTTACCATGAAACGATGCATTTGCGCCACGACTCTCTCGTCGAATGTACGAAAAGAAATTTCACATACATCACATCGAATACGTCATATCTTGGAACCTGTACAAACAATGCCTGAGCTTCGTCGTTACGGAAGCTGTACCGATTCTCGCCTTGGCCAGGGTGACGTCATTACATGTTAACATGCAGGAAACTGGTTAGCTTCGATGCGTCAAATATCATACGTCAGCATTGAGTGCAACACGATGGTCGGACGAAAGTGGATAGGAGGCGCGATTGTGTTATTTCGTACATGCATGTACACATGTATATGTATGTATACAAGCGACGCTGGGCGTACAGGTGTGGATTTTAGTGGGTCACAATGGTACTGATTGGGTGTGAGTTGCACCGCATAGTCGCCAGAGGATTGGTGAGGGACATATGAGGGACATATGAGCCTTGTGTCTCAATCTACGAACTGCTTCAACTGGAAAATCAATTATTTCGAGAAGGACGAAAAACGAAAGAGGTCCTAGAGAGGTCCTAGGGAGGTCGTAGGGAGGTCCACTCCGGAACTCAGATGGCCATCCTCTGAATATTTAATAAGTGATTTTTTTTAAACCCCGTGTCTCCCTTTAAAAAAATCCAATGTGTGTCTCCGTCTGCGGTATGGCCTGGCATCGGTGAAGGCTGCGGTCGGTTGTGGCGTTGGGTGAACTCTGACGTAACGTGGGCCACATATATGCTTGCTCCCCGGCTGTTGATCCTGTGCTCCAGGAATTCCCGGCTCTAGTCCGTGCAGCTGGTTGTTCACAAACGTATTTATTGCTCAGTAAACATAACGCGAGGCGATAGTTCCGGCCAACTCGGCCCTAATTCACTCGTTGTACGTGTGCGCTCGAATGTGTAATTGCACGCCAACAGACCTGGGGAAGATACAGCACCAATCTAGAATCTAGATAAGTTACAGATACATAAATTTTAAATGTATCTAGAATCCTAGATACAGATACATTCAAATGTATCTAGATACAGATACATATACATTCAAATGTATCTAGATACAGATACAGATACATTCAAATGTATCTAGATACAGATACAGATACATTCAAATGTATCTAGATACAGATACAGGTACATCCAAATGTATCTAGATACAGATACATATACATTCAAATGTATCTAGATAGAGATACATATACATTCAAATGTATCTAGATGCAGATAGAGATACATTCAAATGTATCTAGATACATATACATTTTCGATACCGGTTTGAACATTGTCAGGGAAAACACACTGAATACGTATTTTGTATTTTATTCAAGTAATATCATACATATCAAGTCAATATCAGAGAGATGGTTTGATCAGTGTCAACTAGTAATACTGACACTGACATGAACAACCTTTTATATGATTCATATGGCAAACATCAAAGTAAACTAAATTGCTATGATGTTATTTGATGTTTGACGTGTGTCACTTCATGATCTGCTCAAGGTTTCCATATGCATGACTTTGAGTGATCCAAATGGCTTCGGTAATTGCATTTAAAAACATGAAACAAATATAATTACTAATTATATAATAATCAATGAAGCAATTTTCCTTCATCAACATTCATTCAAATACTGCAGACTGTGAGTAATTAGTGGCTTCTCTGTCTAACTGCAATTCACCAATGGAATATTTCCAGCAAAATCTGTGATATACATTGTATCTGAAAAGTATCTGAAAATTCAGATACATCGCCACTGTTTCTAGATACAGATTCTTTTCATTTTGAACAACAGTATCTAGATATAGATACAGGTACTTCGAAAAATGTATCAAGATACAAAATATACAGATACACGATGTATCTGCCCCAGGTCTGCCCGCCAAACAGGCAAGCAGTCACCTGCGCGGTGCATGCACGTTGGTACGAACGCACGCACACACGTACGTGTCCCATCGATTGCGTGCGCTTTCCTTGCACAGCAGTTGGTAAATCTTACAGGTTTATTAATCCATACAGACGTCCGGTAATTCCCTTAATCACGTCTGACCAAAGGCTGCACATTGTAATTGGCGGTGCGTAGTGGCGTCCTCGGACACACGCTGTCTTCCAATGTGCTGTTGTGCGGGCACTTCAATTACGATGACGACGACAAATTAGTTGTCCTTCGCTAATCATCACTGCGTTGTCCATTTAGAGAACCGTTAAGAATCACACTGCTCAAGATGTGGATAGATAAAAAAGCTTATTGACAATGGATGGTTGTCACCATGAAAATGTCTTTAAATCCTGGATCGGTATTGGGATAATATTGAAACATTGTGATACAGGAAAGTGTTGAACTATGAAGTAAACAGTTTAAATTCTACGGACCCATCCATTGCTAATAACTACTTACTCCTCCGTCGCTATCGAAAACATACTCTTCCGTTGCCAATAACAACTTACTCCTCCGTCGCTATCGAAAACATACTCTTTCGTTGCCAATAACAACTTCCTCCTCCGTCGCCACCGACAATATATGCTTCCGTTGCCACCGACAACTTAATCTTCCGTTACCAATAAAAAAATTATCGTTTATTGCTACTGACAAATTGCTCTATCGTTTAAACAGACAATTTACTCCTGCGTCAATAACAACGTCAGTAACAACGTCAATAACAACGTACTCTCACGTCGCTACAGACAACTTACTGGTGCGTTGCCAAAACTAACTTAATCTTCCGTCGCCAACGAAAACATACTCTTCCGTTGCCACTCACAACATATACGCTTCCGTCGTCCCGATAATTTACTCCTCTGATGCCAATAACAACGTAATTTTCCGTCTCCATCGATCGTAGTTGTTGATTATGTCGCCTTGTTAGACTCAGCGACCATGTGTGCCGTTGACTATACGGCGAATCATAGTAGCAGAGGTGACGAACTTCAAGACAAATATATGTAGTAACCTTCTTGTGGCGATCACAAACAATGTGACAACATAATTAAATATATGTAGTAACCTTGTGGCGATCACAAACAATGTGACAACATAATTAAATATATGTAGTAACCTTGTGGCGATCACAAACAATGTGACAACATAATTAAATCGAAATATATTGGTAACTCAAAGTGCTTCGCAGTTCGCGTCATAGCAAACCCGCAGCGCTGACAGGTTCATTCGGATTTCATAATATTATGGATGTATTTCCAATAGTCATTCACGTTGCACGTGTTGCTACTATACATAAGCGAAATAACCTTGTTTAGCTGCACTGGGGGACATACTGGTGAATTGCGTGTCGCCGTAATTAACAAACTCGACAGGCGGAATAAATCCTCGCGCGTAATATTTGTGGATGATTGCCAGATTCGCTGATTGGCTCGTGTAAATCCGCGACGTCAGTGGATGTTATCACTCGTTAACAGGTATATCTGAAAGTGTCCATCATCTTTGTCCTAAGTTATCCATCAAACAATTTTAACTTTAGCAGTAGATTCGCTAATGAGAACGACACAACCGTACTGCACGAGTATCGATCGACGGGCCTGGATTTCGTGTCACCGGCCCGGCTTCCTAGTCGCTGTACCAGATAAATACGTAACCGATCACAGCAAGTTTTCTGCTTACTTGAACGTGGCGAGATATACACGATATAGTCATACTTGCCACAGGACACCACCTTCCTCAAAGGAAATCCTGAACGGTAAAAATAGGTTTTCCAATTAAATAACCCCGTGCTTAGCCAACCGATGGTACAGTAGTTAGTTGACTGGTTACTGTAGCATGAGTTAACAAGGTAAATCCGTAGTGAATAATTTGCGAGCTGGAAGCCGTCCAGCCAGACTACGTAACAATGCTATGATTAACCAACAATGTTTACGAGGCTAGCGCCCGGAGCTCTCGGCCTCTCGCGTGTCAAATTGATCGAAACTGCCTAATCTGCTAATGGGGCTGCCGTTCAAGTCTACCTGAGATGGCAGGCCGCATGGGAATAACGTCTGATCTAACAAGATTTTAACTACCATAATGAATCCGTTGGCTTATCGAGAATCCAATTTTTTTACCTATACGTTTAACCCGCGCCCGTCAGGTTGATTTGTGTGTTCGTTTAACGGTGACGTTGGTTTCGAACGCGACAGATGCAAAATCACCTGGTCGAATTTATGTAATTTTATTTATGCAGTCTACATTCTGTTTATTTGAAGATGTTTTACTACGGTATTTGTACTGGTGCGTGAAACAAAGAGAATACCACGGGAACCCGAACACTACGGGAACCCGAACACCACGGCAACCCGAACACCACTGGAATCCGAGCACCACGGAAACCCGAGCACCACGGAAACCCGAGCACCACGGAAACCCGAGCACCACGGAAACCCGAGCACCACGGAAACC
The DNA here is from genome assembly GCA_033239005.1 of Lamellibrachia satsuma. Lineage (NCBI taxonomy): Eukaryota > Metazoa > Annelida > Polychaeta > Sabellida > Siboglinidae > Lamellibrachia > Lamellibrachia satsuma. The sequence goes on along the minus strand of BSQZ01000060.1, from coordinate 1,636,877 downwards.
CGAACACCACGGAAACCCGAGCACCACGGAAAACCGAGCACCACGGAAACCCGAGCACCACGGAAACCCGAGCACCACGGAAACCCGAACACCACCACCGCTATACACCAAAGAGTTCATGCGTGGACAAAAGACTTACTTCGCACAAGATTGTGTTAACTGCGCTTTTGACCTTATGGAAAACAATTATGTTGTTGTTACGTTGTGAATGCCAAAGTTTCATCTACCTATTTTTGAATATTTAGGGAGTAATACACTGTTTGTTGACGTCACGAGAGTGTCACCAGCCAGATAACATGTTGATGTTATATAGCTGGTGACACTCGATTGACATCAACAACCAGTATGTTATTCCCGTTAATTAACACTTTAGCATACCTTTTCACTTACTGCATTTGTAAATATACTGCTGGGCCGGCTTCACGAAGCATTCATACGTTCGAAGGAACTGATCACAAAAAACACGCGAAACGTTCAAACAATCGCGTGTCTATGCCAAAGCGCGTACTCGGTCGCGTTCGAAATTATTTAAACGTCAGATGGATTCTTAGAACGAGGCTGCCGTGTGTTATCTGGGTTGATATATCACGGTAGGATGCCCTGGACCAATCAGGTAGTCTCATTACCGTGATATATCCAACCAGCACGGCAGTCTCGTTCTGAGAATCCAATTTGTGAACGTCGAGTGGATATCAGCGCGGCTAGCCGTTGTATAATATTCCCTAATTAATAATATTAGCAAAGAGATATTCGTGAGCGTATCGGGCGTTATGTCACACGCGGCGCTCCATAGCCGTGCGGCCGCTAAAAGCTCGGCCACTGAAAGCTTGTTCATACGCAGACATAGAGCGAAGAACGGATTTGTGTGAGAAGCTTCCTGCCGAGCAGCCTATAAACGACTCGCTGCAGCCGATACGCGTATAACTGCCGCCGAGTGGAGTTCGTTAAAATGCGTCAGTGGCTAAGCCTGCAGGGGAGAAATGCTAAGTGGCCGGTGTTTTGGACGTAGAGTTTGCGATAATACGATACGATAATTCGACAGCGGCAGTCGATTTCGCGGCGTCGGTGGCGCGGGTTGTTCGCGGGCAGACGACAAGCTGCAGGCGTGCCAGTTTTGCCAGCTGAAAGTACGACAGATGTGATCGATGAAACCGACAACAGACGGAGGTGTATACACGTTCACGTAAAACATGCTTAGAATCCGCAGCCGATAAAAATGGATACGATCGCAGCGACCCCTGCACGCCAGGAGTGCACATTGGTGGCGCCCTCGGACGGTAACAACGCGAGTGCAACCGAGTCATCGTGACCATGGGCAATACGTTGTCGTGTGTGTCGTGCCAGGGCGGTGAGCCACCCCGGAGACAGAGCTACCGGACGGAGGTGCAGATGCCACCGGATATTACCCCACAGGATAACGGGGATACGTTGTTGGGAACGTCTCAAGAGGGACAAGAAGTAATCGTGAAGGAAAAGATACGCGTCGAATGCGGAACGGTTCCTGTCGAAGAAGGGAAAGTAACGCCGGATGAAGCGACGAGCCTATGTCCGCAAGACACGACCGCGAACATTGAAGACGTGGGTGTTGTTGCCGGGGACACGACAGCCGGGATAAATGTCGTATCCGCGGGAGAAGGTGTAGACACGACGGCGACGGAACTAGAAAACGCGGACGATGACATGTGTCATTTGACAGACGATAAGCCTGCTAGAAGCACAATTATTACGTCGACGGAAAAGACTTCGGACGCAGGCGCAACGGTCCCCGCGGATGTGGGACGAAAGCCGCGGGTTAAGACAAAGGTGAAAGCGAATGTGTCGTGGGGTGACACCGAAACGCAGGCGAAGCCGACGAAGGATGTGACGAGTTGTATTTTGGCCGGCCCTCAAGTCAATGCACATACTCAGCAGGTAAGAGAAGCACGCGTCGTGGCGCGACGTTATCACGTGATATGCACGTAACGTTCCGGAAGCGGCCGGGGAATAAACTGGGTATTATGCATGCGCCATTTTGGCCGGCGATGGGCAAAAATAAACCGCCTTTGCTGCTACCACCGATAAAGTGCTTGTAAATGTGCATAAACAGCTGCGGTCTAATGGTTGTGTCGATCAATCACTTACATAGCACAGCATTACCGTAGAGAGCATCGATTTGAATCAATGTCCGTTTGACAATTTACTTTTTTAGTTTTACAATGTTCGCCTGAAACCAGCTGCCGGCTATCGACCTATCGACCTATCGACCTATCGACCTATCCGCACTCACCCGACCACCCTAATACGGCCAGCTCATCCGACCACCATCATCGAGTCATCATCATCGAGTCATCATCATCGACTCATCCTCATCCATCCATTAGGTTCCATTAATCAGCAATTATGATTGTATTTACAATGCATAAGTGTGTGTGTGTGTGTGTGTGTGTGTGTGTGTGTGCGCGCGCGCGCGTGCGTGCGTGCGTGTGTGTGTGCGTGTGTGTGTGTGCGTGCAATCACGCACGTTCAACCGTGTGAACGAGCACATGACCGTACACACACACACACACACACACACACACACACACACACACACACACACACACACACACACACACACACACACACACACACACACACACACACACACACACACACACACACACACACATACAAAAACTAATGTGTGTGTTTGTGTGTGCGTGCGTGCGTGCGTGCGTGCGTGCGTGTGTGTATGTTGTATATGTTATGTATTCTGTGTATGTTGCGTATTTTTTGTATGTTGTGTATGTTGTATATGTTATGTATTTTGTGTATGTTGCGTATTTTTTGTATGTTGTGTATATGCGTCTATGTACGGTCGTGTGCTTGTTCGCGCGGTTGGACGTGCGTGGGTGCGTGTTCGTGTGTGTGCGCACCACGTCCAGAGGGCTTATAATTAATTTCCTGACGGTCCACTGCGACCCGTCTACCTCGGACGCCGGACGATTTACAACAGTCATGCCCAGTCGTAACAACGAGCCTCGCATAGGGGGCTGTGACGTCACAGGAAGCACCGTGTTGCAGACGCCGAGGCTGTGCGACACGCTGCAGAAGTACATCAACGAGATGGGCGTCGGCGACTTCGTCGGCGCCCGCTTCCTGCTGCCGCAGTGGCAGCCCGGCACGCCGGCTGTGCCCGCCGCGCAGCAGCACGACGAACACGTCGACGTCAGTCTGGGCAAATATGAGCGCGACTCCGGCTCAGCCATCTTCGACGAGAAGGCCTTCTACAACAAGCGGCGCGTTAGCGGGCCCGGACCGGTAGGTGGCACCACTTGCGCTATTGTAGCGCCGTTAACGGCCCGGAGCGGAACTCGTTTTCTAGTGGAAATTTGCCTCGCTTTCGAGTGGAGATCTGCCTCGCTTTCGAGAGGAGATCTCCGAATGGGGTTTGGTTTCTTGAGTTCGTGGTTGTTGAATTCAACCACGAACACGATGAATTTGATGTAGTTGGAGCGTAGAGCCGCAATTACGACGTTCGTTGTACGAATGTTCACTCGCCCTATTTTGGCTGACCAATCGCGTATATTTGCTTATGATATACCTATCTCATGTCCACTTCACGAACAAGATACCGGTCGAGTAGGAACGTTTATTTAGTTGTTATGTTCTGGCGGAATAATCTGAAGCTCAATAACAATCATAAGAATCATACAATCATAAGTTGTTGCTGCATCTCTCATATAATGTTAAACATCTCTCATATAATGTTAAACATCTCTCATATAATGTTAAACATATCTCATATAATGTTAAACATCTCTCATATAATGTTAAACATCTCTCATATAATGTTAAACATCTCTCATATAATGTTAAACAACTCTCATATAATGTTAAACATATCTCATATAATGTTAAACATCTCTCATATAATGTTAAACATCTCTCATATAATGTTAAACATCTCTCATATAATGTTAAACACACGAACGAATGCCAATTCAAAATAAGTAGATTTATCAAATCAAAAGTATTTATCTTAAGGACCATGTTTCGTTTATCTAGTGCAGCCACTAAGGAATATCTAAAAAGTCTTTACTAATTTAACTACGGCTTTCGTGGACGAAAGGAGGGTTTTAGTTACTGTGGACGTTACGCGAACATAGAGCGCGTGAGCTACCGTCGGCGACAACGTAGCAATTAGTTTCACGGCTGAGTGAACTGCGATAGGTAGCACTCAACGGCATTGCTGAGTGAACTGCGATAGGTAACACTCAACGGCACTGCCGAGACTTCATTCTAACATTCTAATGATATCGAGCAATATTGAGCTGCCGCCTACTGACCGGCTTCATTCAATGTACAGAGTCCTTTGTTAGACATTTCTAGAACTTTAAAGTGCACCTGTTTCACAGCATGTGGTGTTCCTACTAGGCTTCCAGACACACCGTGACCCGCTTGTTTATGTGCGTTAACTGTGATACTACTAGACGGCGTGATTACTTGAAGCATTGTGTCCACCATCCTGTCCATAATGGGCTCACGTCACTGTTTTCTGCATGGACGAGATAAATAAACACCCGGGCCGGTTCATACGCTAGAACCATGTGAAGCTCGTGTAGTATTCTAAAACTATCACCCTCGAAAACACCACGGTAGTGTTTTCAACCTGGTTCAAAAGACTACTACTCCTACTAATACTATTACTACTACTACTACTACTACTACGACTACTACTACTACTACCACTACTACTACTAATAATAATAATGCTACTACTATTACTACTACTGCCAGTAATAATAAGTAGTGGTAGTTATTGTGCTACTACTACTACTAATAATAATAATATTACTAGAACTACTACTGCTACTACTACGAATAATACTAGTATTAATAATAATAATACTTCTTCTTCTACTGCTACTGGTGCTACTACTACTACTGCCACCACCACCACCACCACCACCACAACCACCACCATCACCACCACCACCACCACCACCACCACCACAACCACCACCATCACCACCACAACCACTACCATCACCACCATCACCATCACCATCACCACTACTACTACTGCTACTACTACTACTACTTCTACTGCTACTACTACTACTAATGCTACTGCTGCTACTACTACTGCTACTACTGCTACTGCTGCTACTACTACTACTACTACAACTACTACCACTGCTACTACTACTACTGCTACTGCTACTGCTACTACTACTACTACTACTGCTACTGCTACTACTACTACTACTACTACTGCTACTACTACTACTACTACTACTACTACTACTACTACTACTGCTACTACTACTACTGCTACTACTACTACTACTACTACTACTGCTACTGCTACTGCTACTACTGCTACTACTACTACTATTGCTACTACTACTACTACTACTACAACTACTACTACTGCTACTACTACTACTACTGCTACTACTACTACTACTACAACTACTACTACTACTACTCCACTAAGGGAGCCCTAGGGGTATCAATACCCCAGGGAACCCTGGGGAATCCGTTCATCTGCAGACTTCCGACTAGTGGGAGAGTATTTCGTTCCCGTGAGTGAGTTGTGGATCTGGGGCGTCTCGAGGGTCGAAGGCCGACTGATGCGTTATCCGTCAGCTAAAGCCCGTCACATGCGCTGCCTCAAATGCGTTCGTTTGCTCTGACACGTCATCGATTTGTTGTCTCACAGAAACAGTCGTCGTCGCCGTCAGTAGACCTGTCCAAGTGGCCGCTGAAGGAGCAGTCGGTACGATGATTAACTTGATTAACGCACGCTCGCACGCACGCACACACACTAGAACGCACGCATGTACGCACACACACACGCGCGCACACACACGCACGCACACACACTCGCACACACACACGCGCGCACGCACGCACCCACGCACGCACACACGCACACACACACACACACACACACACACACACACACACACACACACACACACTCGCACACACCCTCGGACACACACTAGCACACGCACGCACGCGCACACACACACCCTCTCAACTCGTTTCTTCCGTCTGTCTTTCCTTCCATCTCTAGAAGACCCCCTCATTTGTTTTATATTATTACAGAAAAAGTCGAGCTTCGGCAACGGCGACATCACTGGCTTTAACGAAGAAGAGGAACTTGTCAACATAAGGGTAGGTTGAATTGACTCCGTCGTCCGTTTCCTGCAGTATTTTAAAACGATACCGACAGTGTTGTTCGGCGGGCGATCGATCGGTCATGGAGCTTGTGTGTACGTCGGTGAAATGCTTGGTTTTCCGGTATGGCGTCTCCACGGCGTGGCGGAAAGTGCGCCTACTTTACGAGCTGTCCGGCTGTTATCAATTTGTTCTCCACTGACAATATCTACAGCTCAGTATGTTTGCGGTAAACGTTTTATTTGCGCTGACGTACATTTGCGTTGTTTTATTACCAATAAAACTTGTCCGTGTTGACTTACGCCAATGTTTTCAGTGCCTCTCATAAGGGTAAAATGCCCGTATGAAAGACATGCTCTGCCCGTATAAGATTGTTTTTAATCTTCAATTTTAATACATAATGTTAAATTAACTTAAAGTAAGAAAAGAACGACTTCATCTGTAGACTAACAATACTTACAATTAGTTTTAAAAGTTCCCCGGGCACAGCGGCTCAAAACGTTCATGACGGTATTAGTCCGTAGAAGCCAGCCAGCCTGCCGATCTTTGCTTTTTAATGCTGTCATCTAGCTATTTATAGGGAACGTAAGTCTCGTGACCTAGTTTTAGGTCTGGAGTCCACTGGCGAACTCGGTTGTTTTGATGCCTTTGTAAAGAATAGGATCATATTTTGTGTTTGGGTGTACTCACAGAACTGACACCAAACGGTGCACATGTTTCTGGTTTCAGACCGATGAAAATATGTTAAAGGTGTGTGAGAAGCTTTATATTTAAACATGTTCAAGGCAATCGTTTGAGGGTTATTTACAACTGGATACCACGTAAAACAACAGGGAAAACATACTTTCAGACGCGTTTCAAATGGCTGAGGTCCTGAATGAGTATTTCAGCTCAGTTTTTTTTTATCACAGAAGATATCAGCTCACTTCCAGTTCCATTTACTAAATTTGAGGGCAATACATCAGAACATTTAGGGCAATTATTTGTAACTCCTGAAATGATACCAAAGAAAATTAAGAAGATGAAAGATAATAAATTACCTGGAGTTGATGAGATACCACCAAAACTGCTTAAAGAAATTGTTGAGCAAATTAGTACAACAATTGCAACATTGTTTAACTTGTCACTAGAAGAAGGAGTAGTTCCTTCAGAATGGAAAAAGACAAACATTGCGCCGCTATTTAAGAAGGGATCGAGGAACAAGCCAGAAAATTACAGACCTCTTATGTTTTTTTTAAGAAATTACAAAGTGGGTAGATGACGGGTCACCAGTGGATGTTGTCTACTTAGATTTTCAGAAAGCTTTCGATAAAGTGCCACATCTAAGATTGTTACTTAAACTAAAAGCCCATGGCATAGGTAATGATGTAATCAACTGGATAGAAAAGTGGCTTACACACAGAAGACAGAGAGTAATAGTAGATGGTGAGATTTCAAACTGGAAATCTGTTTTGAGTGGGGTACCACAGGGATCAGTATTAGGCCCTGTACTGTTTTTAATATATATAAATGATTTGGAAGATGACATGTCTAGCAAAGTACTCAAATTTGCAGATGACACAAAACTATTCAGAAAGGTTAACTAATGATACAGATAAACAAAGTTTATAGGATGATCTAGATAAATTAGTTAAATGGTCAAATGGCAAAAATGGCAAATGTTATTCAATTTTGGGAAGTGTAAATGTATACACATAGGACATGGAAACATGGACGAAGAATATAAAATGGGGGATGCTATACTAGGTAGAACCACACAAGAAAAGGACTTAGGTGTAACATTTAGTGCTGACATGAAAGTTTCAGAGCAATGTGGGATTGCTGCTTCGAAAGGAAATAAAATTGTAGGGCTAATTAGGAGAAATATCATGTATAAGGAGAAACAGCTAATTGTGCCCCTGTAAAAAGCAATAGTTAAACCACATTTGGAATATTGTATACAAGCATGGAGGCCGTATCGTAAAAAGGGCATAGACCAGCTAGAAAGAATACAACGAAGAGCAACTGAAATGATTCCAGAATTGAGAGACCTTAGTTACGAAAGTCGCTTATTACAATGTGGTTTGACAACACTAGAGACCAGGAGACTAAGAGGAGACCTAATAGAAATGTTTAAAATAGTGAATGGTTATGAGGATGTTGACAGGAATATGTACTTCAAACTTAAAGAAGGCAGTAGAACCAGAGGACACAAAGCAGCATTATTTAAGGAGCAGTGAAGGTTGGACATGAGAAAGTACTCTTTCTCACAAAGGGTGATAAATGAATGGAACAAACTGCCAAATGGTTGTGTTAATGCTAGTAGTGTGAATATGTTTAAAAATATAATTGCCAGATATTTGATAAGGGCGGGCTACACATAGATGAGAAAATTGTTGCACTCTCGATAAGCCAATGGCTTCCTTGTCCACTTGCCATCAGGAACTTGTTGTTTGGTATGGCAATCTTGTTAAATCTTGTTAAATTATCGCTCGCGCACTGCCTGCATAGCAAAATCTATATACATAGTAAATATGTTTACTTTACTCAAAGCAGTGCGTTTTTTGAGGGGCTTTGTGGGCTTTTGTGCATTTAAACACCTTGTTAGGCACACACACGCGCGCGCGCGCATACACACACACACACACACACACACACACACCTTGTAAGTGATTGGATATTTAACAGTGTGGAAGGTATAGTTATTACAATTTATTGTGTATTAGTCACCCGGGAATGCCATTATTACCTTTTGCGGAATATGTTACATAATTTACAGTAAACAGCATTGAAACAATATTTTTTTTATTATTTTCTATTCACTGTCCTTGATGATGTAATATACTGTGGACTCTAATAATGGTAGTCTCCATCTGTAACTATAATCCACTATATTCAACCACAGCAGAAGTTTCGCAATTCGTGTAACACAAATGTTTCAGTATCAATATTAACATTATTGTAAATAATCACAAAGCAAAATACTTTCTACAATCACAAGAACTTATAAATAGACCATACGTGTTCTAATCACAATGTTTGTTTATTAAAAGGAACGACTGTGTCAGGCACACTTGAAGAGTCAGAAATGTAATTTCCCAATTAATTATCCTCGAAATAATTATTTAAATATGGCATCTCGCTTCAGATATTTTAAAATCATACTACGGAATATCGCTAAGCTGTTTTGAGTAAAGTAAACAAATTTACTATGCATGTAGATTTTGCTATGCCAGCAGTGAGCGAGCGATAATACATGGTATCCAGCAGTAAATAACTCTCAAACGATTACCGAGAACATTCTTATATATATATTGCTTCTCACACACTTTTAACATCTTTTCACCGGTCTGAAACTATACAAATTTACACCGTTTGGTATCAGTTCTGTGAATACGCCAAAAAAGAAATTATAGTCCTATTCTCTACACAGGTATAAAAACAGCCGAAGTCGCCAGTGGACTCCAGAGCTAAAATTAGGTCACGAGACTTATGTTCCCTAGGAACAGAACTAGATACGATAAAGAGGCAACCACGTGCCGTCGCCATTTTGTGTCTCGTCCTGTTGTTAAATTGAAATTGAAAAACCATTATTGTCCAGTAAATCATTAAATGTTTCGCATAAAAAGAAAATTTTCCTTTGGGCTCACACTGTTAAGGTATATTATATTTTATTACACTAGATATATTTTATATTCTTATTTTTTTACTAGCTTATATAATGTATTTGTAAGGAATTGCATGTTTGTTTAGCAATTCTATAACTATTTTTCTTGTAAAGCGCCACGAACAATTCAAAATTGGAAATATATTATTATTGTTATTATTAAACAATAAGACAAATGATTAATATATTATTATTGTTATTATTAAACAATAAGACAAATGATTAATGTACATGACAAATATAAAACATGTTTGTAAGTAGTGTACATCATTGTTATCACATCAATTCAATTTCAACACACGCACGCACGCACGTACGCACGCACGCACGCACAAACACACGCACGCACGCACGCACGCACGCACACACGCACGCACAAACGCACGCACAAACACACGCATGTACGCGCGCTAAGCACACAATGTGAAAGAGTGCAATCTTTTTGGTGTTGGTTTTATATAACTTTGAATTGAAGCAAAAATAATCCTGTCTCAGTTAAATAAAACACATTTGGTAGCCATCTTGAAAATTAAGATTTTTATGTTTTCATGTACGTTAGCAAAAATGTGCACAGTAGTGAAAAGCAACCATCAAAATTTAATTGTTTTAGTGAACCCAAACTAACAAACATGGTTACATTTGTTTATTGTGTTGACTGTAATGCCATTGGAAGTTTGTATGGTGAAGTCGACGTTTGTTTTTTTGTCACTATGCCCTAAAGTTCGCCTCGTGACTTGAAAATCAAATAATTGTACCAATGCAATTTTAACAGCCTGTTTCCTTCACAAATTCAACGGTTGTTGGGATATACTCAATTTGATGCAAGCTACGTGCAACATAAATCACAATTGGTGACTATCTTAAGGTAAACCAAAAATGTTTGCCCGTGTGGAACTTCGCACTGCCCTTATGAACTGAACTTCAAAAAACCCTGCTTATGCCGATTTGACGACGCGTATGCCTACGAATCGGTCGTACTTCCGTAAAAAGCACCGCTACGTCAAACGACCCGTTAATTATATTATGACGTCATCGCGTATTCCCTCCTGCCAGTGACGCCATCACGCCATCGGCATCGGCATCGGCGCGAACGTGCGGCTCGCTTGGGCGATAATGACGGACTGCGGCGCTGCGTGTAATGTCATATATCATTTCGCTTAAAGAGAATGTACAATAACTTTCAATGGTGATTGATATGAAATTTAACACACAAACAAACCATCCAATATGAACGTTTATTGGTGTGTCTTTTGTTGCTGTACAGCGATCTCTATATTACGCCAATGTTGCGACATGTCATCGCCAACTCGTGTACTTTCTATAATATTAAGACATGACATACAACGGTAGTAACACGTTTTGTGCGGATATTATTTTTAAACAACCGAAATGTTATAAGTACTATTATATTCAGTGTTGCAATATCCCAAGCCAAGTGTCCCGTAAGATAGGAGTTTAGTTAACCAGTGAAAATCGTTGTACATCCACTTTCAGATTCGCTTTTGCCTTTTTCCCTTGCCTTTGCTTTTGCAAAACCGTTGTGGGTCGTGATGGGCCCTCGTCGGTCAGCCGGGCGTCGTCTTCCAATGCTCGCAATCGACTCGCAGGCCGGGGACCATTCGTTAACTGCACCAATGCACCTTCTGATTGTTTGTTACAGAACTCACAGATGCAAGTTGAAGCTGCTGGATCGTACGTGAAAATCGTTGTCTATCTCGCGTCCCAGGTGAGTGAAGTGACCCGCCCCAGTCTGTCCCCGACGTTGTGGTGTTGTCTGCGGTGTTCACCGTGTCGCCGTGATGTCACTTGCGCGCATGCGTGAAATGTATCTCATGTGGAACACGTGTCTTATTCGCATTTTATGTTTCACTAACGCTTCATCAGAGTTTCCAAAAATGCATTTGATTATTGTTCCGGGTGCAGTTAAGTTAACCAAAACACGATAAAGTATAGCTTCCCAAAATAAGGCGCGTGCACGATTACATTTCTGATTTTAATGCAGTGCTAGTGTTGGGACTATTTGAACAGATATGATGACGTGTGTCTCACACATGTCCACTCACGCATAAGCCTTGCGACTCGTCGTTTTTATGAAATCTCACGTATATTTTCATAATATTTATCCAAATAAAATTATGAAACAAAATGCCTTTTTTGGAGGGAAAATGCGATACAGAATCTATTTGTGTGTGTGTGTGTGTGCGTGCGTGCGTGCGTGCGTTTGTGTGTGTGTGCGTGTGTGCGTGTGTGCGTGTGTGCATGTGTGTGTCGTAAGTGAAGTTAATTTACCGGTAATATCTGCCTTTTATCGAGTGTTAATTGTGCGAAGCCCGGTCAGTGATTGATCAACAGCTGAGCTTGAACCAATGAGACTGCTGGAAGTGTAAGCCCGTGTATGTTGGAAGTGTAAGCCCGTGTATGTTGGAAGTGTAAGCCCGTGTATGTTGGAAGTGTAAGCCCGTGTATGTTGGAAGTGTAAGCCCGTGTATGTTGGAAGTGTAAGCCCGTGTATGCTGGAAGTGTAAGCCCGTGTATGTTGGAAGTGTAAGCCCGTGTATGTTGGAAGTGTAAGCCCGTGTATGTTGGAAGTGTAAGCCCGTGTATGTTGGAAGTGTAAGCCCGTGTATGTTGGAAGTGTAAGCCCGTGTATGCTGGAAGTGTAAGCCCGTGTATGTTGGAAGTGTAAGCCCGTGTATGTTGGAAGTGTAAGCCCGTGTATGTTGGAAGTGTAAGCCCGTGTATGTTGGAAGTGTAAGCCCGTGTTAAAGATGAACTTTGAATTTTCGCAAAATGAATATGAAATGAGACGAGCAAAAAATCAAACTGAGGAGGATCCTTTAAACATCATATGCAAATATTCCAGAAATCGTCATATTATATGATAACAAACAGTTGTATTAGTAGTTTGGAATGCATTAACAAATAATGTTATTGGCTACTCTTCAATAAAAGCTATTTATATTACTGGCAAAGAAGCCACTAGCGATTTGACATTTCGCTCGGCAATGTCCGTACGGAGTCGGCGTGTGACGTCATCAGTCTGGCCAAACGAACATCAGCAAACAGTGTCATTCCATAGCAACACAGAACATCTGCGTACGTTAAAGGCTTATATGTTGCAGTGGGGCAAAAACAACGAATTTGGGTGTTACATCAGTTGCGTTATTTGAAACACTATTAAAAAGCTGCAACATATATAGATTTTACATAGCAGGTAGCGTACACCCAGAGGCACTTTGTGCACTGTGATACGACAAAATCGCGAAGGGCAAACCAATGTAAAGGCGAGACAGCTCTACTTAAAAGTTAGGTCGACACAGTTGTTAAAAATTGCATATATCAAAATATTTCCGCAGTAAAATCATACAGTGTCCACATATTTCCCCACGTATTCCAATAGTCCTAATCATACCACGGAGTAACGCAAAGACAAAGTAGGCCGCTAGTCCAACTTCCAGGCCTAGGCTAGGTCATGGCTAGACTCGACGACTGTGTCTACTAGCTTGTACAAACTAAACATGAAATTTAAAAACTGTTTGATAAATAAATACGCATGATACTACCAAAACAACACTATTGTAAATACATTTACATTTATGTTATTTTCTAGGTTTTTGATTTGTGATGGCGTGAATTCGAAGGCTCCGGCCAATAAATCAGACCTTTTTTGACACAACTCGCTGTTGCTACTAACTTCGTTGTTGACCCGTAAGTGTACGGAATGACTTGAACCGATAAGTTTATTTCAGTTGCACCGTCAGAATAGCCGTCGCTCGACATTTTGTGTGATCTAAATCTTGCTAAAAGTTAAGTGCCTATGAACCGGCGTAGGGTTTCGTTTGGCCAAAATGATGTCACGCGGCCTGACATCTACCGGCAAAAATCCATATACTGGTTTCCACTCCGCCTACTTGACCTACCTGGGTTGTGTGTTACAGGTGTTCTACCCCGCCTATCTGACCTACCTGGGTTGTGTGTTACAGGTGTTCTACCCTGCCTATATGACCTACCTGGGTTGTGTGTTACATGGTTCTACCCCGCCTACTTGACCTACCTGGGTTGTGTGTTACATATGTTCTACCCTGCCTATCTGACCTACCTGGGTTGTGTGTTACAGGTGTTCTACCCCGCCTACTTGACCTACCTGGGTTGTGTGTTACAGGTGTTCTACCCCGCCTACTTGATCTACCTGGGTTGTGTGTTACAAGTGTTCTACCCCGCCTACTTGATCTACCTGGGTTGTGTGTTGCAGGTGTTCTACCCCGCCTATCTGACTTACCTGGGTTGTGTGTTACAGGTGTTCTACCCCGCCTACTTGACCTACCTGGGTTGTGTGTTACAGGTGTTCTACCCCGCCTACTTGACCTACCTGGGTTGTGTGTTACAGGTGTTCTACCCCGCCTATCTGACCTACCTGGGTTGTGTGTTACAGGTGTTCTACCCCGCCTACTTGACCTACCTGGAACAGAAGAAGCCCGACATCTACGATCAGCAGAAGGTTATCCTCGAGAAGTACACGGACCCTAAGCGCATCATGACTACGAAACACGGAAGAGGTGGGGTAGAAGGGTGCGCGAGTGTATGTGCATGTACGCGCGCATACCTGCGTGCGCGTGTGTGTGTGTGTGGGGGGGCACGTGTGCATGTAGCATGTTCAGTTGACCGCACCCGAAAAGGGCAGTATGATAATTATGCTTATATGTGCATGCGTGCGTGCGCGCGCGCGCGCGCGTGTGTGTGTGTGTGCATGTGCGCGCTTGTGTATGTGGGTGGGTGGGGACACATCGACGTAGGACGTCGACGTAGGACGTCGACGTAGGACGTTCGGTTGTTCGCACTTGAAAAGGGCAATATAATAATTATACTCATGTAGGTGTGCGTGCGTGCGTGCGTGCATGCGTGCGTGCGTGCGTGAGTGTGTGCTTGTAACTAGGACTGAAACGTGCCAACGCGCTGACTGAATTACACCGACTTATGAAGGGAAATTTCATTAGCAACCGACGAACTCCGTGAAACCTCAGTAATTTTATTCTCTTGAACAGCGCTAATATAATTATCGAGCAGTAAATGGTGACAATTGGCTGTTTGTGACAAGATCTCCTGGCTGATGTGTCACAACAAACTTAAAACATATCATAACAAAGAAAAAGGTAAAATGTAAAAACAAGGCTACAATGTACTATAGCAAAGGCAACATTTATCACAACAATTGTAAAATACATCACAACAAAGGTAAAATATATCATAACAAATGTAAAATGTGTCCTAACAAATGTAAAATGTGTCCTAACAAATGTAAAATGTGTCCTAACAAAGGTAAAATATATCATAACGAAGCTAGAATGTATCATAGCAAATGTAAAATGCGTCATAACAAAGGTCAAACATATCAAAATAAAGGAAACTACATTGTAACAAAGGTCAAATGTAGTATTAAATTAAGTGCTTTTACTATATAAAAAGTACCTGAATAAAACAGAACCCGGAATTTTGAGAATACGGACACACAAGAAACCAGTAAACCGACTTTGCCTATGAAAAATACATTAGTGCTATTGTCAGAAATAAACGTGGGTGCCAGGGGGTCCGTGGTCTTAATGAAACTCAATCGCATTCGACACGAAATATGTTCGCCCGGACTGTACAGAATCGAACCAACAAACGCAGAACCTACGCAACTAATAAAGGCCGACAGCACTGTGGAACGACTAAAAGCTGACAGAACTGTGGAACGACTAAAGGGCGACGGAAATGTGGAACGACAAAAGCCGACAGAACTGTGGAAAGACTAAAGGCCGACAGAACTGTCGAAAGACTAAAGGGCGACGGAAATGTGGAACGACTAAATGCCGACAGAACTGTGGAACGATTAAAGGGCGACGGAAATATGGAACGACAAAAGCCGACAGAACTGTGGAAAGACTAAAGGCCGACAGAACTGTGGAAAGACTAAAGGGCGACGGAAATGTGGAACGACCAAAAGCCGACAGAACTGTGGAAAGACTAAAGGCCGACAGAACTGTGGAACGACTAAAAGCTGACAGAACTGTGGAACGACTAAAGGGCGACGGAAATGTGGAACGACAAAAGCCGACAGAACTGTGGAAAGACTAAAGGCCGACAGAACTGTGGAACGACTAAAGGGCGACGGAAATGTGGAACGACTAAAAGTTGATGGAACCGTGGAACGACTAAAGGGCGACGGAAATGTGGAACGACAAAAGCCGACAGAACCGTAGAACGACTAAAAGCTGATGGAACTGTGGAACGACTAAAGCAGGGACGGAAATTTGGAACGACTACAGGCCGACGGATGTGTACTTCAACGAATGAAGGGGTTATAAGGAATGTAAGTCTCGTGACCCAGTTTTAGCTCTGGAGGATTGCATTGCGTTTTTGGGGTGTACTCACAGAACGGTGTAAATTTTTCTGGTTTCAGGCCGATGAAAGATGTTAAAGGTGTGTGATAAGCTCTATATATAAGAATGTTCACGGTCATCGTTTGAGAGTTATGTACAACTGGATACCATATATTATCGCTCGCGGACTGCCGGCGTAGCAAAATCTATATGCATAGCAAATACGCATACTTTACTCAAAAAAGTCCGTTTGGGGGCAAGAGCTTTGTGGGCTTATGTGCATTTAAATAGCTTGTTAGGCACAAATATTTAAAGATTTTTTTACTGTTTCCACACGTCTAAATGAGCAGTTTTAGCTATAATTTTTAAATATCTGAAGCGAGATCCGATATTTAAATAATTATTTCAGGAACAATTACTTGGGAAATTACATTTCTGACACTTCTAGGTTGTCTGACACTTACAAGGTGTGTGTGTGTGTGTGTGTGTGTGTGTGTGTGTGCGTGCGTACATGCGAGCGCGTGTGTGCGCGCTCGTGCATGGGAACACACCACGCATTCACTATGTCAAGACTACCCATTCATAAAACGCATGCACGCACGCACGCACGCACGCACGCACGCACGCACGCACGCACGCACGCACGAACGAACGCACGCACGCACGCACGCACACACGCACGCACACACACAATTTGTTACGAAGCTATTGATTAATTTAAGTAACATGTTAAATCACATAACCAGATTTTGCTGATTATGCTGAAGTTCGAAGCTAGTCCGGCAGCCAAGGGTTATACCTGGAAGTAGGGTACATACGCAGTTTTTGTGTGGTTTCTTATCCAGAAACTGCATGATGCCATTCTGGCATCATTGAGCAATTTTTTTACAAACATTTAAAAAATAGCCTATCTCATCGTCTGGGCCTAAACTATTGTCATATAGATAGAAATGAACGCCGTTGACACTGAGTATCGCATTTGCGAAGCACAACACATGCATTGGAAGTTTTGGTAATAGCATCTGCTAGTTTATCATTATTGTTAATTAGGGACGACAGGTAACATTAGTCGTTCTCATCATTTCCACAGTGACTCATTCACATCATCATACCGCCTAGTAACGTATTTACCGCATATTTCTGCCAAGTAATTTTAGCAAATAATCTTGTATCGTAATTCGTAAAAGAAGCTTCGCTTTGCTAGTCCGTTTTGCAACGCATTGTCCACGTTTTGTTATTATATTGGTGTGTTGTCATTCTCATCTCATATGCATTTTTTTTATCGTGCAACATTATACAGCCAATATATTCAAGTTTCAACAGAAAAGAAAGCATTCCCTGTGTCGACGGATTTAGCAACATCCTATAATTATCGAGTGCTCGATAAAATGTTATGCATCTTGACATTTTCAGCACGGATTAGTTTTGCGTTTTTGTTTCTGTTCTTCTCATAGTGCATCAGTTGCCTCCATCATCTTCTCATAGTGCATTATTTGCCTCCATCATCTTGTCATAGTGCATTATTTGCCTCCATCATCTTCTCAAATACTAACAGTTTCAAGGCAGCAATATTACAAAACTGTGATGAAAGGATGTAGGATTCATTGTTGCCTCATGTGTAACTTCCACGCTGCAGACGTACAACACCACACAATGTTATACCCTGTTATAACAGGTCATTCATGCTAGAAGTAATCCTCCAAATGATTTGGATGAAACTCTCAACCATTTTATCGACTTAATGAATATTGCCCCGGGTCACATATGGACGTCTATCGAATTACACAAATAGCTTCTTCATGCTTGTACACACAGTTCTCTTCCCCACCACACACGCACGCACGCACGCACGCACGCACGCACGGCCGCACGCACGGCCGCACGCACGCACGCACACTTACGGACATGGTAATTTTCCGTGCAGAATACCTTAATAAGCTTTCTTGTTGTGGGCACTCTTCATGATTGAGTCCCTGGCAGGTAGACTCACCTCCAGATTGAGCCTGAATGTGGGACAGATTGAGCTTGAGTGTGGGACAGATTGAGCCTGAGTGTGGGACAGATTGAGCCTGAGTGTGGGACAGATTGAGCTTGAGTGTGGGACAGATTGAGCATGAGTGTGGGACAGATTGAGCTTGAGTGTGGGACAGATTGAGTGTGGGACAGATTGAGCTTGAGTGTGGGACATATTGCCGTTCCTAGTGTCCTGAGATGTTCATGTGTTTTAATACACTCCAATTCATATATATTGATTATTCTCACTCCAAACAGCAAGTTTGTGCAGTAGTTGAGACTTTGTGCTTTTGACAGTGGAAGCAAGCACAAAGCACAGCTGCAGGGTGACATCTCTCCTCTATGATGTCACAAGTAATCTTCCATAACATTATCATAAACAGATATGTCTCCTATTTTAATATTGTCAACACTTTGTCATGGTCTCCATTGTGCCTACCTTGGCATGGATAGGCAAACTTTGAATTCTGCTGCCATACGCGTGGGACATATGCTGATCGTAGAGTTCCTATAGTGGCTGATGTCGTCATGTATGAACTGTTTGAAAGAATTGTATCTTGTGGGTTTTTACAGTAAAAATATAGGTTCAATTAACTTTATTGCCAAAATCGAGGACGAGGAATACAAGTGCATAACGATTACGTTGTAAGTGATTGGACATTTAACAGTGTGGAAGGTTATTACAATTTATTGTGTACTAGTCGATGGGAATAACATTACTACCTTTTTCCAGAATATGGTTTCACATGTTTACAGTAAACAACATTGAAACTATATATATATATATATATATATATATATATATATATATATATATATATATATATATATATATATATATATATATATATATATATATATATATATATCGTTATTTTCTATTCACTGTCTTTGATGCTGTAATGTCTCCATCTGTAACTACAACCCACCAAATTCAGTCACAGCAGAAGCTTCATAATTCATATACTAGAAATGTTTCAGTAACAGATTTAATATTGTGATAAATAATGACACAGTGAAATACTTAAAGTTTCTACAATCATTAGAATTTATAACTATACGACACTTATTCTAAACACAATGTCTGTTGAGTAGAAGGAACGACTGTGTCAGACAACCTTGAAGAGTCAGAAATGTAATTTCCCAATTAATTGTCCCAGGAATAATTATTTAAATATCGGATCTCGCTTCATATATTAAAAACATACGTATTATCGCTAAAACTGCTCATTTAGACGTGTGGAATTAGTCGAAACATCTAAAAATATGTATGCCCAACAAGGTGTCTAAATGCACATAAGCCCACAAAGCTCATGCCCCCAAACGGACTGTTTTGAGTCAATTAAACAGATTTTCTATGCATATAAATTGTGCTATGCCGGAAGTGCGTGAGCGATAATACACGATATCCAGTTGTAAATAACTCTCAAACGATTACCGTGAACATGTTTAAATATAAAGCTTCTCACACACCTTTAACATATTTTCACCGGTCTGAAACCAGAAACGTGCACCTTTTGGTGTCAGTTCTGTGAGTAACAACCGAGTTCGCCAGTGGACGCCAGAGCTAAAACTGGGTCAAGAGACTTACGTTCCCTATATAGCTGTGAAAGGAACGGACATCGGCCGAACTGAACGGACAACAGCCAAACAGAACGGACAACCGCCGAACGGAACGGACAACAGCCAAACTAAACGGACAACAGCCAGCAGCGGAAAACTCCCGAACGGAGCTTACAACAACCAAAATGAACGGACAACCGTCGAACGGCACTGACAACCACTGAATGGAATGGACAATCACTGAACGGAACGGACAACGATTGAACGGGACGGACAACTGTTGAACGGAACGGATTAAAGGATGAACGGAAATTACGATCATATCCGATCGATGTAACTGACCCGGAGCCTGCCGAGAGACGGGTACGAGGTACGACACGGACACAGCGGGAACTCCACGGCGGACGGCGGACGGCGGACGGCGAGGGCGAGGGCGAGGGCGAGAGCAGACGACGGGCCAACGACTGGACAGAGAGCGGCGGCGGCGGCGGCGGCGGCGGCGACGACGAGTCTACGTACACTTGCTGTTTCAGGCTATCGTCCGCGTCGCCGGAGCGAGTCGACGTTGGTCGGCGGGAACGGGGAGGACGAGGAGGAGGAGGAGGAGGAGTTGAAGTCGGGGTCTGGAAACGACGAGAAGTTGACGTCGAAGTCGGCCAGCGATGCCGCCGGGTTGCCGGGACAGTCGGAGGCGTCCATCGCAGTGACAGAAAGCATGGCGACGGAAACAGACGATGACTAAGAAAGCCTAGCTAACAACGACGCCAGCAAAAGCGGGTCGTCGCCATTAAGAACGTCCAATGCGAAATTGAGTCGAACGATAGAATACGCAATGCCAGATGACGACCCTGATGTCGACCCTAATGACGACCCTGATGACGACCCTGATGTCGACCCTGATTTCGACCCTGATGTCGACCCTGATGTCGACCCTGATGACGACCCTGATGTCGACCCTGATGTCGACCCTGATGTCGACCCTGATGACGACCCTGATGCCGACGACGGCGGAAAAAGGGCTGTTTCCGTAAAGGATGCCTGTAGAACTTCAACCGACCCGGGACCAGGAACGTCTTGCATTAACTCTTCATATGAGAGAAGAAGAACCTTGGACACGCGAAGACATGTTCGTCATACGAGACTCAATTTCGTTGTTTGTTAAGCTTGACTCGATTAAATCACTACACAAATGGCCGCCGGACGCGTGTGTAGGTTTTAGAGTATATTTTAGACCGTGAATCATGTTTTAGATGTTTAGCTATAGAGACTTGCTGTGTCAGTTATCCATACCTGTCGTATCGTCAGCGCTGTTAACACTCGTTATTTTCCGGTTTTTATTTCTCGTAATAAACAAACGATGCCTTTAGGTGCGTTGATAAATATTTGGCGCGATGTGAGCATGAATGCAGTCGTTATTTTGTTCGGGTGTCGTGTTAATATCTGATTATCACCCGTTTACATTTTATACATGATATGAAATAAAATATGTATTACATAACCATTACAATACCGTTTCCTTAAACACGAGCCTAAATGTTATTTAAAGTCAATGTCAGTTTCACGACATACTGTTATATAGAGATCGCTTTCCGGGACTTATTGCGACACCACCAATAAATCTTCACCTTCAGATGTGAAATATAACGTTTTTCATCAGATGTTTTATTATTTTATCAAGTTCCGGTTTTATGCAATTTCCGACGCTAAATATACTAGAGTAGTAAAGATTAAACTACGAAGTACGTCATTGTTTGATGTGCGCTGAGATTGTAGCGTTCACAGAACTGAAGTATTTTAATAATACGACACCCCGACTAGCTCCGCATCAGCAAACCAATGAAAATAATTGTGCATTCTCTTTAAAACAACGAATATAAACGTATTAAATGTTGAAAAGGCCGGTCGGGCAAACTTACGGACTAGAGCCGGTTTCAGTTACACCATTGTTCTTTCATAGACAATCGTGTTTGTTTTGTGTACTTTGAGATCGAACAATTATTTGAGCATTTTAACTATACGAAACTACCAACTAGGTGCGTGTCAGATAGCCAATGAAAATCGTTGTACACTGATACCGGTGCTAGATAGTCTGGATGTGTTTGACCACCTTGTTAACACCCAGAACCTTGCTATGAATCCACCAAATCAATCCCTTTAATAAAACATGTTTTGTGCAAGTACTTTCTGTTCAGATGTCCTGTTTCTAAACGTCATTTGTTATACACCATATTTCCACACGAGGCGCATGTTTTAAGCAGAACAAAATAAGATTTAAGCCATCATTTACGATGGGATTTGACGTGGTGTGTGTGTGCGAGTATGTTAGCGTGGCGTACGTCTGGGACGTAAGATTGTCGACTTTGTCGCTCGCCGACTCCGTCTGTGAATGTAGTTGATGTGTTGGCACAGAGCCGGGATACGCCTTAGTGCTGTTCCCACTCGACGGTACCACTACAGGAAACACAGCACGTCTAGACACGGGAACCGCAGGTGAGATTACATGTTGGGTAGGCTCCAACCATCAGGTATTATGATGTGACGGCCGGAAACTTGAAACTTACCCGAGCTATGGGGCCTTGTTGCAGTGCACCTTCTCCAATTTACCCTGTCTTTGGCCACCAGTTTGGCTCTATTCCAAGACTTTCACCCTAGTTGTCAGTTTTTTTCACAGTTTTTCGCCAGGTTGTCGTTGGGCTACCCACTTTCCTCCTCACTTCAGGCGTCCATGTTAAAGCCAGTGACTGTCGCTTTCCGTTCTCATAACTTGCCTAATCCATTTACAATTCGTATTACGACTCCTGTGAATATTTTCTTTACTTGAAACAATGGCTATAGGCCTACATCATCAAAGTGCAACTTGTTCGACGCGGACTGTGTCTGCTGCAGCGACTGACGCGGATGTCAGTGTACCAAGGCCAGGGTCCACTAACATTCTTATGTCATGAGCTCTTAAGCACGATTTCGTTCTTAAAAATTGATTTCGCTCCTTAGCTATGATCGAAACTAAAAATTGCGTTTAACTAAGAATAAATCATAAAAACGCTCATAGAAAAGCTCTTGAAAACGCTGCTAGATTACGACCAGGTTAGACCGCTCATAAAGCAAAACATATCCATCAGTCAAATTTATCTAACTGCGTATTATCTTGACTCCAGTTTTACGTAGAGATCCAGTTTTTCACAGTCAAATAACTTTTCAAAATGTGAACTATGAATACCTCGTAAATTATGTTTTTTGCCTACAGCGTCTATTTTACAGCACTGACGTTGACGAGTCGTTGTATGCGCCGTTTTATGGCATCGCGAAGGTCAAGGTTGTTCGCGAAACGTTTGCTATTCAATTTTGAGCAATTGTTTAGCTGTGTCTAACTGGATGACACGACTTCAGTTGAGATTGTTGGCACTCTCTGCGAGCTTTCTTACTGAAAACTGCCAAAACTTCACTTGTCAAAATAAAACGTCGTCGGTATGTGGCAGAAATAGTCTATCGTCTGCGGCGCGGCGTCTTCTTTTTTAAAATTAATTTTGTTCTCTTCACCCAGTGAGCAAGTCAGTCAAATGTGGTTGAAAAGTGTTCGATGGATTGTATTATCAGCCACTTTTGGGCAACTTTTCTATTTATTTTTTCCTATTGTGCACGCTGTGAAACTTATTATGGAAATTTCTATGTTTAGCTAATAATAGATTTTATCAGCATCTTAATGAAACGCATTTTGAAATCGCTCTTAAAAATCTATGATGGATTCTGTGTTATGGTGGGTTTTCCTTGTGAGCAGCTAGTCTTAGTGAAAAGGTCCCCAAATATCGGACGCGGCACAAATTACAATACAGAGATAAACACTTCTTCTAACGTGTTTTTGGCCTGCCACGTCGAACTTTCCTCAGTACTACAGTATAGAGTAGCTTCGAGCATAGCGCCCAGTTTTTGGGACATCGGCTACTGGAAAGAATCCTTTTTGGTATATCTGTTTTATATTCAATTGATTAACTAGTTCATTATCTTAGGTACATTCCGTGTATTAAAATTTTAGCGGAGGTCCTACATATAGGCGTTATGCCCCACCCAAGGGGCAAAACGCTCACCTCTGGGCGTTTTGCCCTAATAGAATGTCGGTGTCACTAGTTAATTTTTCTGCTAAATTGTGGACATGTATTTGTTATTATATATATATATATATATATATATATATATATATATATATATATATATATATATATATATATATATATATATATATATATATATATATATATATATATATATATATATATATATATTCTCTGTATACAATATTTATTATGTCATGGGGCATAATGCACACACTGTGCGTTTTGCCCCTACTGTGTGTAGGCCTTTTTACCCCACATGTGCAATATTATTCTCACATATCGTAACCTATACATTAATACGACTATTATATGCATATTTGTCTATGCTATACATTCAGTTCTTTGTCACAGTTTCTCGTGGTTACTGTACAAAGTCCTACTTTGGCAAGGACAATTGTTATAATTGTAAAGCAAATTTTTAATACGAACAGCTTACTGCACGTTTTACTTCTGCGGCAATATCCGATGCTCCAGATACGAATGTCGATATGTAGCTTCATCTGGCGATCTCGAAATTGTAATTTTCGAGCCGTGTAACTAGATAGGGGGTGGGAGTTATGCCCCAAAACTGGGCGTTATGCCCCAAGCTACTCTACTGTGCTGTACTGCTATTTAATCATGATTCCAATATCAATATATTTACCGTAGTTGCATTTATATTGAAACTTCAACATTTGTCGACTGTATTTGCATTGAACACTACTGCCAATGGCAATGACGGCAGTAATGCGGTATGACGCGTATTTAATGTTCGCTCTACACCGTTCGGCTTGCCTTCCACAGCCGGCCGTCGTCTTGCCTACACTAAGCACTACATCAGCGATTACATCATTAAGAAAGGCAAATCAAAGAAGAAGAGACGAAAACAGAAGAAGGCGGCCCGTGCGGTCAACACACTCATGACCATTATACGCGTACGTTGGGTCACTTTTCATTTACCACGTAGCGGATTATTGTGTATTACATATTTCCCTGGCGAGTTGGACATGCAACTGTCGACAGCCCGGCACTTATTATGGTGGAGACGCTTTGGAGAAGGTTTCGCGCACCCTGTGACGTAACGAGGCATTTGTAGGTGTGCATGAAACCTGCATGAAGCTTTCTGCGTGATGCAGAAGGTTTCATATATCTGTGTTTAACTGACATTGTGTAATGTATAATTGTTGCTCTGCGAACGTTATTAATTCTGGACTAAGGAACTAGTGCATAATTAACTCTACAAACCCATTGCAAGGCATCTTGGTGAGAGACATAATTCAACTCATAAATGTAGGTGTGCACAAAACCTTCTGCAACAAGTCTCCACCCACGAATTATATCATGCCACGTGTAACGTGTAACGTGTAACGCTATCAGGTCGTTGTGTCCGTTATGAACATATGTAACTAGAAATACGTCTGTCCACCAGTTGGTTTAACGGTTGCTTGCCCGTAAAAAAAGGTTGAACATTACATAATGCTGCTGAGTGGTCGGAAACATCATTATTTCTACTTCAAATATAATATGTTATATTGAAAACTCTGCAAGAAATCGAGAACAATGTATTTAGAAATCACATGCACAATTGTTGTGCCACAGCAAAACTGGACGACTTGTCAACAAGACGCCTCTCGGTCAACTTCAGGAGTGTTAGACAACCATGTCATCAACGCTTAGATATATAAAATAACCATATCATGAACGCTTAGATATATGAAATCCACCAAGTACTCTCTCCGACTTCAAGGATCTAATGTGATCTTTTGGCAAATCAGAATAGCCAGAATAGCCAGAATAGCGGTATCGTCTTTAACATTTTAACAACAATACCAAGTTTATCAACAGTATTTAACGAGATTGCTATCTAATGCAAAAACAGTAGACAAGGAAACCGTTGGCTAATCGAGAGTCCAGCGATTATTCATTGATGAGTAAGCCGCCCTTCTGAGATATCTGCCCAATGTTAAACACATTCACGCTAGTACTATTTAGAGGCGTCTACTCACGCTGCTAGCATTTACATAATCAATAGATAATTGCTTCCATTCATTCATCGTCCTCTGTGAGAATGTTACTTTCTGATATATAAGCTACACCGTTCCGTCCCTAGCGCTACTTCTCGTCCTGTTCCTCGATGTTCCTTACACAATTTATCTCACACCATACAATCGCAGTCCATTACACCTGATTCGAAATTGTTACCGTCACCCCACAGAGGGTTCTGGAAGAACTGGACAGCGGCCAGGTAGCGCCCGACCAGGTCCAGGCCTTGGCCCGCTACGCAAAGGACACTCTCGATGTCAACGCGGACGCCAAGACCACGTCGGCGCTGGCGCAAAGCTACATGGAGAGCGCTACATCTATGCACGAGCCGTCACCGCCGAGCACGGTGGATAAGTCGGGGAGCCAGGCATCGCAGGTGTCCAACATATCGGGCGTGACGATGTACGTCAAACAGGCGCTCGACAAGGTGGTCAGTCAACTGCAGCAGGAGACGTCGGAGCAGAGGAAGTTATCTGACGCCGACCAGGCCTCGTTGGTCGCCGACCGGGTTGTGGATTATGCACTGGACGAGTGTAGGATACGGCTCACAGCAGGTGGGCTAACGTGTCCCATACTTCACCTCCAGCAGCCACTTCACGCCGGCTAACGTCTACCATACTTCACCTCCAGCAGCCACTTCTCCCCGGCTAACGTCTACCATACTTCACCTCCAGCAGCCACTTCTCCCCGGCTAACGTCTACCATACTTCACCTCCAGCAGCCACTTCACGCCGGCTAACGTCTACCATACTTCACCTCCAGCAGCCACTTCTCCCCGGCTAACGTCTACCATACTTCACCTCCAGCAGCCACTTCTCGCCGGCTAACGTCTACCATACTTCACCTCCAGCAGCCACTTCTCGCCGGCTAAAGTCTGCCATACTTCACCTCCAGCAGCCACTTCACGCCGGCTAACGTCTACCGTACTTCACCTCCAGCAGCCACTTCACGCCGGCTAACGTCTACCGTACTTCACCTCCAGCAGCCACTTCACGCCGGCTAACGTCTACCGTACTTCACCTCCAGCAGCCACTTCACGCCGGCTAACGTCTACCATACTTCACCTCCAGCAGCCACTTCACGCCGGCTAACGTCTACCATACTTCACCTCCAGCAGCCACTTCACGCCGGCTAACGTCTACCATACTTCACCTCCAGCAGCCACTTCACGCCGGCTAACGTCGACCATACTTCACCTCCAGCAGCCACTTCTCGCCGGCTAACGTCTACCATACTTCACCTCCAGCAGCCACTTCACGCCGGCTAACGTCTACCATACTTCACCTCCAGCAGCCACTTCACGCCGGCTAACGTCTGCCATACTTCACCTCCAGCAGCCACTTCACGCCGGCTAACGTCTGCCATACTTCACCTCCAGCAGCCACTTCTCGCCGGCTAACGTCTGCCATACTTCACCTCCAGCAGCCACTTCTCGCCGGCTAACGTCTGCCATACTTCACCTCCAGCAGCCACTTCTCGCCGGCTAACGTCTGCCATACTTCACCTCCAGCAGCCACTTCTCGCCGGCTAACGTCTGCCATACTTCACCTCCAGCAGCCACTTCTCGCCGGCTAACGTCTGCCATACTTCACCTCCAGCAGCCACTTCTCGCCGGCTAACGTCTGCCATACTTCACCTCCAGCAGCCACTTCTCGCCGGCTAACGTCTGCCATACTTCACCTCCAGCAGCCACTTCTCGCCGGCTAACGTCTACCATACTTCACCTCCAGCAGCCACTTCCCGCAGGCTAACGTCTACCATACTTCACCTCCAGCAGCCACTTCACGCCGGCTAACGTCTACCATACTTCACCTCCAGCAGCCACTTCACGCCGGCTAACGTCTACCATACTTCACCTCCAGCAGCCACTTCACGCCGGCTAACGTCTGCCATACTTCACCTCCAGCAGCCACTTCTCGCCGGCTAACGTCTGCCATACTTCACCTCCAGCAGCCACTTCTCGCCGGCTAACGTCTACCATACTTCACCTCCAGCAGCCACTTCACGCCGGCTAACGTCTACCATACTTCACCTCCAGCAGCCACTTCACGCCGGCTAACGTCTACCATACTTCACCTCCAGCAGCCACTTCACGCCGGCTAACGTCTACCATACTTCACCTCCAGCAGCCACTTCACGCCGGCTAACGTCTACCATACTTCACCTCCAGCAGCCACTTCACGCCGGCTAACGTCTACCATACTTCACCTCCAGCAGCCACTTCACGCGTCTAACGTCTACCATACTTCACCTCCAGCAGCCACTTCACGCCGGCTAACGTCTACCATACTTCACCTCCAGCAGCCACTTCACGCCGGCTAACGTCTACCATACTTCACCTCCAGCAGCCACTTCACGCCGGCTAACGTCTACCATACTTCACCTCCAGCAGCCACTTCACGCCGGCTAACGTCTTCCATACTTCACCTCCAGCAGCCACTTCACGCCGGCTAACGTCTGCCATACTTCACCTCCAGCAGCCACTTCACGCCGGCTAACGTCTGCCATACTTCACCTCCAGCAGCCACTTCACGCCGGCTAACGTCTGCCATACTTCACCTCCAGCAGCCACTTCTCGCCGGCTAACGTCTGCCATACTTCACCTCCAGCAGCCACTTCTCGCCGGCTAACGTCTGCCATACTTCACCTCCAGCAGCCACTTCTCGCCGGCTAACGTCTGCCATACTTCACCTCCAGCAGCCACTTCTCGCCGGCTAACGTCTGCCATACTTCACCTCCAGCAGCCACTTCTCGCCGGCTAACGTCTGCCATACTTCACCTCCAGCAGCCACTTCTCGCCGGCTAACGTCTGCCATACTTCACCTCCAGCAGCCACTTCTCGCCGGCTAACGTCTGCCATACTTCACCTCCAGCAGCCACTTCTCGCCGGCTAACGTCTGCCATACTTCACCTCCAGCAGCCACTTCTCGCCGGCTAACGTCTGCCATACTTCACCTCCAGCAGCCACTTCTCGCCGGCTAACGTCTGCCATACTTCACCTCCAGCAGCCACTTCTCGCCGGCTAACGTCTGCCATACTTCACCTCCAGCAGCCACTTCTCGCCGGCTAACGTCTGCCATACTTCACCTCCAGCAGCCACTTCTCGCCGGCTAACGTCTGCCATACTTCACCTCCAGCAGCCACTTCTCGCCGGCTAACGTCTGCCATACTTCACCTCCAGCAGCCACTTCTCGCCGGCTAACGTCTGCCATACTTCACCTCCAGCAGCCACTTCTCGCCGGCTAACGTCTGCCATACTTCACCTCCAGCAGCCACTTCTCGCCGGCTAACGTCTGCCATACTTCACCTCCAGCAGCCACTTCTCGCCGGCTAACGTCTGCCATACTTCACCTCCAGCAGCCACTTCTCGCCGGCTAACGTCTGCCATACTTCACCTCCAGCAGCCACTTCCGCAGGCTAACGTCTGCCATACTTCACCTCCAGCAGCCACTTCTCGCCGGCTAACGTCTGCCATACTTCACCTCCAGCAGCCACTTCTCGCCGGCTAACGTCTGCCATACTTCACCTCCAGCAGCCACTTCCCGCCGGCTAACGTCTGCCATACTTCACCTCCAGCAGCCACTTCACGCCGGCTAACGTCTGCCATACTTCACCTCCAGCAGCCACTTCACGCCGGCTAACGTCTGCCATACTTCACCTCCAGCAGCCACTTCTCGCCGGCTAACGTCTACCATACTTCACCTCCAGCAGCCACTTCACGCCGGCTAACGTCTACCATACTTCACCTCCAGCAGCCACTTCACGCCGGCTAACGTCTACCATACTTCACCTCCAGCAGCCACTTCACGCCGGCTAACGTCTACCATACTTCACCTCCAGCAGCCACTTCACGCCGGCTAACGTCTGCCATACTTCACCTCCAGCAGCCACTTCACGCCGGCTAACGTCTGCCATACTTCACCTCCAGCAGCCACTTCACGCCGGCTAACGTCTGCCATACTTCACCTCCAGCAGCCACTTCACGCCGGCTAACGTCTGCCATACTTCACCTCCAGCAGCCACTTCACGCCGGCTAACGTCTGCCATACTTCACCTCCAGCAGCCACTTCACGCCGGCTAACGTCTGCCATACTTCACCTCCAGCAGCCACTTCACGCCGGCTAACGTCTGCCATACTTCACCTCCAGCAGCCACTTCACGCCGGCTAACGTCTGCCATACTTCACCTCCAGCAGCCACTTCACGCCGGCTAACGTCTGCCATACTTCACCTCCAGCAGCCACTTCACGCCGGCTAACGTCTGCCATACTTCACCTCCAGCAGCCACTTCACGCCGGCTAACGTCTGCCATACTTCACCTCCAGCAGCCACTTCTCGCCGGCTAACGTCTGCCATACTTCACCTCCAGCAGCCACTTCTCGCCGGCTAACGTCTGCCATACTTCACCTCCAGCAGCCACTTCTCGCCGGCTAACGTCTGCCATACTTCACCTCCAGCAGCCACTTCTCGCCGGCTAACGTCTGCCATACTTCACCTCCAGCAGCCACTTCTCGCCGGCTAACGTCTGCCATACTTCACCTCCAGCAGCCACTTCTCGCCGGCTAACGTCTGCCATACTTCACCTCCAGCAGCCACTTCTCGCCGGCTAACGTCTGCCATACTTCACCTCCAGCAGCCACTTCTCGCCGGCTAACGTCTGCCATACTTCACCTCCAGCAGCCACTTCTCGCCGGCTAACGTCTGCCATACTTCACCTCCAGCAGCCACTTCTCGCCGGCTAACGTCTGCCATACTTCACCTCCAGCAGCCACTTCTCGCCGGCTAACGTCTGCCATACTTCACCTCCAGCAGCCACTTCTCGCCGGCTAACGTCTGCCATACTTCACCTCCAGCAGCCACTTCTCGCCGGCTAACGTCTGCCATACTTCACCTCCAGCAGCCACTTCTCGCCGGCTAACGTCTGCCATACTTCACCTCCAGCAGCCAGCCACTTCTCGCCGGCTAACGTCTGCCATACTTCACCTCCAGCAGCCACTTCTCGCCGGCTAACGTCTGCCATACTTCACCTCCAGCAGCCACTTCTCGCCGGCTAACGTCTGCCATACTTCACCTCCAGCAGCCACTTCTCGCCGGCTAACGTCTGCCATACTTCACCTCCAGCAGCCACTTCTCGCCGGCTAACGTCTGCCATACTTCACCTCCAGCAGCCACTTCTCGCCGGCTAACGTCTGCCATACTTCACCTCCAGCAGCCACTTCTCGCCGGCTAACGTCTGCCATACTTCACCTCCAGCAGCCACTTCTCGCCGGCTAACGTCTGCCATACTTCACCTCCAGCAGCCACTTCTCGCCGGCTAACGTCTGCCATACTTCACCTCCAGCAGCCACTTCTCGCCGGCTAACGTCTGCCATACTTCACCTCCAGCAGCCACTTCTCGCCGGCTAACGTCTGCCATACTTCACCTCCAGCAGCCACTTCTCGCCGGCTAACGTCTGCCATACTTCACCTCCAGCAGCCACTTCTCGCCGGCTAACGTCTGCCATACTTCACCTCCAGCAGCCACTTCTCGCCGGCTAACGTCTGCCATACTTCACCTCCAGCAGCCACTTCTCGCCGGCTAACGTCTGCCATACTTCACCTCCAGCAGCCACTTCTCGCCGGCTAACGTCTGCCATACTTCACCTCCAGCAGCCACTTCTCGCCGGCTAACGTCTGCCATACTTCACCTCCAGCAGCCACTTCTCGCCGGCTAACGTCTGCCATACTTCACCTCCAGCAGCCACTTCTCGCCGGCTAACGTCTGCCATACTTCACCTCCAGCAGCCACTTCTCGCCGGCTAACGTCTGCCATACTTCACCTCCAGCAGCCACTTCTCGCCGGCTAACGTCTGCCATACTTCACCTCCAGCAGCCACTTCACGCCGGCTAACGTCTGCCATACTTCACCTCCAGCAGCCACTTCACGCCGGCTAACGTCTGCCATACTTCACCTCCAGCAGCCACTTCTCGCCGGCTAACGTCTGCCATACTTCACCTCCAGCAGCCACTTCACGCCGGCTAACGTCTACCATACTTCACCTCCAGCAGCCACTTCACGCCGGCTAACGTCTACCATACTTCACCTCCAGCAGCCACTTCACGCCGGCTAACGTCTACCATACTTCACCTCCAGCAGCCACTTCACGCCGGCTAACGTCTACCATACTTCACCTCCAGCAGCCACTTCACGCCGGCTAACGTCTACCATACTTCACCTCCAGCAGCCACTTCACGCCGGCTAACGTCTACCATACTTCACCTCCAGCAGCCACTTCACGCCGGCTAACGTCTACCATACTTCACCTCCAGCAGCCACTTCACGCCGGCTAACGTCTACCATACTTCAACTCCAGCAGCCACTACACGCCGGCTACCGTCTTCCATACTTCTCACCTCCAGCAGCCACTTCACGCGGCTAACGTCTACCATACTTCACCTCCAGCAGCCACTTCACGCCGGCTAA
Source organism: Lamellibrachia satsuma (assembly GCA_033239005.1). Lineage (NCBI taxonomy): Eukaryota > Metazoa > Annelida > Polychaeta > Sabellida > Siboglinidae > Lamellibrachia > Lamellibrachia satsuma. The sequence goes on along the minus strand of BSQZ01000060.1, from coordinate 1,604,553 downwards.
CGTCTACCATACTTCACCTCCAGCAGCCACTTCTCGCCGGCTAACGTCTACCATACTTCTCACCTCCAGCAGCCACTTCACGCCGGCTAACGTCTACCATACTTCTCACCTCCAGCAGCCACTTCACGCCGGCTAACGTCTACCATACTTCTCACCTCCAGCAGCCACTTCACGCCGGCTAACGTCTACCATACTTCTCACCTCCAGCAGCCACTTAACGCCGGCTAACGTCTACCATACTTCTCACCTCCAGCAGCCACTTCACGCCGGCTAACGTCTACCATACTTCACCTCCAGCAGCCACTTCTCGCCGGCTAACGTCTACCATACTTCACCTCCAGCAGCCACTTCTCGCCGGCTAACGTCGACCATACTTCACCTCCAGCAGCCACTTCTCCCCGGCTAACGTCTGCCATACTTCACCTCCAGCAGCCACTTCTCGCCGACTAACGTCTACCATACTTCACCTCCAGCAGCCACTTCACGCCGGCTAACGTCTACCATACTTCACCTCCCGCAGCCACTTCTCGCCGTTGTAAATACCACCAAAGCCGCCCAGTGCACCCAACCACTCGTCCGAGATAGACCTATATTAAACTAAATTAAACTAAATTACATTAGCAACTCAGCTAAGTTGGATTCACAGGCACGGCTTAGATAGACACAGAGATATATGTTTGTTCACTCAAACCACTCTTAACAGCTATATATAGAGGTTCACAATTTCACATATATACGACATGTATTATACAAAATAGAGATGTTTACACATACAAAATGAATAAGAACATAATCATTCACCATACTCACTGTAAACAAGTCGTGTGTGCATTGTAGTTCCTAAATTACATACACTAGGTTAAACATTGAACATACAGTTTTAGGTCATGATAAACTTTACCAGACTGTAAATTGTATATGAATCTTTAGGACTTAACTATTATCGCTGCTAGCAGAAACACAATTTGAAATACCAAGAATTCCCGCAGTCAGTCCCTTCTTGCACACGCCCCAGATATAACCTATTGAATTGATTAGAGGGAGAACGCCAGAAGACGATCGTCAAGGACAGTGATCATGCAGTCGACGCGAATGATCGTCGCGCCCAGCTGGAGCACGCCTTGGCAGACGCCGCCAGTCTCATCGCGCAGATTCTAGCCGACACCATCGAAAAGTTCCTTACGCGGGACGCCGAACCGTCTCGCGTCCAGCCGGAGACCGTGGCGTCGGAGAACGTGGTACCACCATCGGCAGGGTCTGCTCCATCGGAGTCAGAACCGACCGCATCCCCGAAACGGGTGGAAACACCGTCGCCCGACCTAGGCTATTTCATCGACGCACCCTCGTCGGTCGAATCACAACTTGCGACGAACTTAGTTGACGGCGCCCTGCGCAACGCGGTGGCTGACATCGGCACAGGAGCATCCGATTCGATACCGACCTTGGCGCATCCCGACGGAGAAGAAATATCAGAATTCAGGCCTGTCGAGCCGTTCTACGGGGATCTGCCTCTGCCTATCAACAGCGACATCGTCTCAGAGTCGCTGTCCATCATCTCAGTGAAGCGAGACGCCGATCTTGATTTAAGCCAAACGTCCTGTATCCCGTGCATGCGCAACTCGTTCCGCAGTCTCATCAACCCGGACGTGAGCCGCATAAAACGCATCATGGTAGGTTGTTATGCACGTTCTCGTTGGCCAGGTCACGCAGTTCACACCAGGAAACTGCGTGGTGCTGCAGTCGTGCCATGATGGTGCCACAGTGGTGCCATAGTAATGCTACGGTGGTGTTGCGGTGGTATCGCCGTGATGTCGCGGTTGTGCTGCGGTGACGATGCGGCGTTACAAAAATATTTCAACCTCGTCGGCTTTAACTGATTTACAATGGATGCCTGTTTAACTATTACACCCACACACTACATTTGCGACAACTACAGCGACATTTTACAGTGCGTATGATTGCATGCGAGATACATCAGATTTTAGGTGCTAATGACTGTCGCTGACCGCCGGCCGTGCGTGGTGCTGTGTTCTCAGGCGCCGACCAGAGAAGAGGCTTCACGGAATTTCATTGCGCTCGCCAAACGTCGCTTCAGTGTCGGCTCCAACGAGCCACATATTCCAAACCCGGCTGCCGAGAAACAACGTCACACCGTGGGAAATCGAGAAACCATCTCAGAAGGTACACGTTATTTTACATAAAGACTACAAAGTCACCTTCACCTTGTGTTGACATAGACACAACCTCGTGTGTTTTCGAACAATGTTTCTCCACTTGACTAGGTCTCTTGTCGCTTCCGGGCTCCCTGTGAAGCTCGATCCCGTCCACTCCTTGATGTTGTCGACCAACTCTTCTTCTGCCTCTTCTACGCCCTCCATTCACTCATCGTTGAATAATCGTTTTTGAGAGGCTTGTTGATCTCGTGATATCGAGCCGTTTGCCAAGGGTTATTTCGAAGCTTACGCAACTTCGTTCACCGCACGTTACCCGTGTCTTTCGGATAGACATGAACAAGTCGTAGGTCCGTTCTGCCTGGTATCTATGCCACAGGAAATAAAATACATCATACAGGGGCAAATGTTTAACCTGCTGGGAACTCACGTAATAGCCAAAGTTACCCGTACAGAGTTCGGACCGTCGGGGACACAGCGATATTACCGCCAAGCGACCAACTAGTACAACTAGCTTGTATAATCAGTTAGTTATGCAATACAAATACTTTCCAGTTAAGGTAATCAAACCCTATACATGTCATTCAATACGATTGCGTGAATGATCCGCCATGACTTTGCTGTCCAAAGACTTCCTTAAGTGGCTGTGCGACAACGCCAGGCACGGCGGTGAGGACGATATTCCCGAGGAGAATGAACCGGAAGACGAGGAGGGGCGATCCGGGTCGGCATCGAGTGGGGAGACCGAGGTCGTCATGTCCACCATATCTATCGTCGTGGACGACGCCCAGCCGCGACCTCCAGCGACGCAGAGTCCATATCCGCGGGTAAGCCATGTCCGCGCTGCATTCAAGACCCTCAGAAGCGCTGTCTGCTTCGAAATGGGGACGGGTTATTATTTTACTCCCGGGCTCATGATATACGAATGGAGTGTCGATTATTTTAGACGGTACCCCGTTTTGGCATTTTTGGCTCCCTGGAAAAGTATTTCTGAACAGGAATATGACCGTATTTGAGGACAGCGATACTTATGATGTGCCCAGATTAAAATTTTCAGTGGATGGCTATCAACATATGCACGTGTCTTTGACTGTAGGATCCCTTGTGTCACTGAATGTATGATCCCTTGTGTCAGTGACTGTATGATCCCTTGTGTCGGTGACTGTAGGATCCCTTATGTCAGTGACTGTAGGATCCCTTGTGTCAGTGACTGTAGGATCCCTTGTGTCGGTGACTGTAGGATCCCTTGGGTCAGTGACTGTATGATCCCCTGTGTCAGTGACTGTATGATCCCCTGTGTCAGTGATTGTAGGATCCCTTGAGTCAGTGACTGTATGATCCATTGTGTCAGTGACTGTATGATCCCCTGTGTCAGTGACTGCACAACCCCCTGTGTCAGTGACTTTAGGATCCCCTGTGTCAGTGACTGTATGATCCCTTGTGTCAATGACTGTATGAACCCCTGTGTCAGTGACTCTATGATCCCTTGTGTCAGTGACTGTATGATCCCCTGTGTCAGTGACTGTAGGATCCCCTGTGTCAGTGACTGTAGGATCCCTTGTGTCAGTGAATGTAGGATCCCCTGTGTCGGTGACCGTAGGTCCCATGTTTCGGTGACCGTAGCTTTCCTTGTGTCGGTGACTGTAGGATACTTTGTGTCAGGGACTGTATGATCCCCTGTGTCAGTGACTGTATGATCCCCTGTGTCAGTGACTGTAGCTTCCCCTGTGCCAGGGACTGTACGATCCCATGTGTCAGTGACTGTATGATCCCCTGTGTCGGTGACTGTATGATGCCATGTGTCCGTGAATGTAGGATCCCTTGTGTCAATGACTGTAGGATCCCTTGTGGCAGTGACTGTAGGATCCCTTGTGTCGGTGACTGTAGGATTCCTTGTATCGGTGACTGTATGATCCCTTGTGTCAGTGACTGTATGATCCCCAGTGTCGGTGACTGTAGGATCCCCTGTGTCGGTGACTGTAGCTTCCCTTGTGTCGGTGACTGTAAGATCCCCTGTGTCAGTGACTGTATGATCCCCTGTGTCGGTGACTGTAGCTTCCCTTGTGTCAGTGACTGTACGATCCCCTGTGTCAGTGACTGTATGATCCCCTGTGTCGGTGACTGTAGCTTCCCTTGTGTCAGGGACTGTACGATCCCCTGTGTCAATGACTGTATGATCCCTGTGTCAGTGATTGTAGGATCCCCTGTGTCAGTGACTGTAAGATCCCTTGTGTCGGTGTTTGTAGGATCCTTGTGTTGGTGACTGTAGGATCCCTTGTGTCGGTGCCTGTAAGATCTCTTGTGTCGGTTAATGTAGGATCCCTTGTGTCGGTGACTGTATGATCCCCTGTGTCAGTGATTGTAGGATCCCTTGTGTCAGTGAATGTAGGATCCCTTGAGTCGGTGCCTGTAAGATCCCTTGTGTCAGCGACTGTATGATCCCCTGTGTCAGTGACTGTAAGATCCCTGTGTCAGTGATTGTAGGATCCCTTTTGTCAGTGACTGTAGGATCCCTGTGTCAGTGACTGTAGGATCCCCAGTGTCAGTGACTGTATGATCCCCTTTGTCCGTGAATGTAGGATCCCTTGTGTCAGTGACTGTAGGATCCCTTGTATCGATGACTGAAGGATCCCTTGTGTTGGTGACTGTAGGATCCCTTGTGTCGATGACTGTAGGATCCCTTGTTTGGTGACTGTAGGATCCCTTGTGTCGGTGCCTGTTGGATCCCTTGTGTTGGTGATTGTAGGATCCCTTGTGTCGGCGCCTGTAGGATCCCTTGTGTCGGTTACTGTATGATCCCTTGTGTCAGTGACTGTAGGATCCCTTGTGTTGTTGACTGTAGGATCCCTTGTGTCAGTTACTGTAGGATCCTTGCGCACGAACATGTGATGTAGAGGCCAGTTGTTTTGGACGCCATTTTATGGGGAGCATTGTTGATATTGTGGAAGGAAAAAAGATAGAATTTGACCCAAAAAAATCTAGCAGGTTGATGAAAGAATAAATAGTAACATAGTTGTCAGAAATTCCAAAATAAGATTTTACGAACAACATTTAGAAAGTTAACATTGTCGCCAGTCAGAAAATTAATCGTGCCAGTGGCAGCGGTGTCCAGATTTTAGGTGTAAGTAATCTTTGTGATATGTGTTATCTGTATAGCTCTATAGATCTGCTGGTTGATTGTAAGCATATACACGTATGAATGACCGACCCTCGAAACATGTTCACAAACCCGGGTTCTTTTGTCGTTCAACATAAGTGCTCATGAAAACGGAACGTGCCATTTAAAAAAAAGCACTCAACAGTAACACTCATAATACACGTTAAATTCGTTATCCGTGACGAATTACTATTATGATCATACATAAGTTACGCCAATGTAGACAATATGTGTTTTCAGTCAACTGTATCACGAGTGCACACACTCGCGCATCCTAGTGGCGTATTTAGGGTTGAGCCATTGGGCCATACCCCCTTTGGCTTAATTGTTTTCATATGTAACCTGCGCCACTACATGGTAGCATGGTAAACTAAATGGTAGCATGGTAAACTACACGGTAGCATGGTAAACTATGTGGTAGCATGGTAGACTACATGGTAGCATGGTAAACTACATGGTAGCATGGTAGACTACATGGTAGCATGGTAAACTACATGGTAGCATGGTAGACTACATGGTAGCATGGTAGACTACATGGTAAACTATATGGTAGCATGGTAGACTACATGGTAGCAAGGTAGACTACATGGCAGCATGGTAGACTACATGGTAGACTACATGGTAGCATGGTAGACTACATGGTAGCATGGTAGACTACATGGTAGACTACATGGTAGCATGGTAGACTACATGGTAGCATGGTAGACAACATGGTAGCATGGTAGACTACATGGCAGCATGGTAGACTACATGGTAGCATGGTAGACAACATGGTAGCATGGTAGACTACATGGTAGCATGGTAGACTACATGGCAGCATGGTAGACAACATGGTAGCATGGTAGACTACATGGCAGCATGGTAGACTACATGGTAGCATGGTAGACAACATGGTAGCATGGTAGACTACATGGCAGCATGGTAGACTACATGGTAGCATGGTAGACTCCATGGTAGCATGGTAGACTACATGGCAGCTTGGTAGACAACATGGTAGCATGGTAGACTACATGGTAGCATGGTAGACTATATGGCAGCATGGTAGACAACATGGTAGCATGGTAGACTACATGGCAGCATGGTAGACAACATGGTAGCATGGTAGACAACATGGTAGCATGGTAGACTACATGGCAGCATGGTAGACTACATGGCAGCATGGTAGACAACATGGTAGCATGGTAGACTACATGGCAGCATGGTAGACTACATGGTAGCATGGTAGACTACATGGTAGCATGGTAGACTATGTGGCAGCATGGTAGACAACATGGTAGCATGGTAGACTACATGGCAGCATGGTAGACAACATGGTAGCATGGTAGACAACATGGTAGCATGGTAGACTACATGGCAGCATGGTAGACTACATGGCAGCATGGTAGACTACATGGTAGCATGGTAGACAACATGGCAGCATGGTAGACTACATGGTAGCATGGTAGACTACATGGCAGCATGGTAGACTACATGGCAGCATGGTAGACTACATGGCAGCATGGTAGACAACATGGCAGCATGGTAGACTACATGGTAGCATGGTAGACTACATGGTAGCATGGTAGACTACATGGCAGCATGGTAGACAACATGGTAGCATGGTAGACTACATGGCAGCATGGTAGACTACATGGTAGCATGGTAGACTACATGGCAGCATGGTAGACAACATGGTAGCATGGTAGACTACATGGTAGCATGGTAGACTACATGGCAGCATGGTAGACTACATGGCAGCATGGTAGACAACATGGTAGCATGGTAGACTACATGGCAGCATGGTAGACTACATGGCAGCATGGTAGACTACATGGTAGCATGGTAGACTACATGGTAGCATGGTAGACTATATGGCAGCATGGTAGACAACATGGTAGCATGGTAGACTACATGGCAGCATGGTAGACAACATGGTAGCATGGTAGACAACATGGTAGCATGGTAGACTACATGGCAGCATGGTAGACTACATGGCAGCATGGTAGACTACATGGTAGCATGGTAGACAACATGGCAGCATGGTAGACTACATGGTAGCATGGTAGACTACATGGCAGCATGGTAGACTACATGGCAGCATGGTAGACTACATGGCAGCATGGTAGACTACATGGTAGCATGGTAGACAACATGGCAGCATGGTAGACTACATGGTAGCATGGTAGACTACATGGTAGCATGGTAGACTACATGGCAGCATGGTAGACAACATGGTAGCATGGTAGACTACATGGTAGCATGGTAGACTACATGGCAGCATGGTAGACTATATGGTAGCATGGTAGACAACATGGTAGCATGGTAGACTACATGGCAGCATGGTAGACTACATGGCAGCATGGTAGACTACATGGTAGCATGGTAGACTACAGGGTAGCATGGTAGACTACATGGTAGCATGGTAGACTACATGGTAGACTACATGGTAGCATGGTAAACCTATGGGTGACTAATCTTGCATCCACCTTTGGCCTTTACAATATCCTAGGTATGCCACTGAAGCACACACTCATGCACGCATGCACGCACACACGCCCACCGGCACGCACGCACACTTTCCGATCGTATGTATGCGTATCCTACGTATGCGCCGTTTTCTGTACCGTCTTTGTTTTCCGCAGCCTCTGTTTCTATCTTCTTGTTTGTCTCTCCTCTTTGTGGCAATGTCTCGAACTAGTGTTATCACGTGGTCTGGTGTGGTCAAGGGAGCATTGATTGGTTCCTAACGCCTTAGCGTCTGCCGCGAGCAACTACAGTCCACACTCTGTAGTGTCACTGGTATGTCGTTGTTGTCGCCGTTAAGACGACTGTGCTTCAAGGAATAACACCGTGTAGCGGTAGCCGAATTACGGTGTTGTAATCATGAAACCACAAATAAGTTTTACATTCCGGAAACAATTCTTATACAACGGACATCCTAACGACATGGCGTCACGTGGGGCGGGTCTTATATCTTGTATATATACCTTACGTGGTGGAAGACAGCTGATCCGGTCGGAAACGCTCGTGGACCTTTGTGATGTTTTTGTCACCCTGATGGATCCACCTGAATCAAGAGGAATTGAACTTTGTTCAAGTCGCTGCATCAACCAATGAAATCTCGAACTAGAATTTCAGTTGTTGGCCACATATTTTGTCCCGGTTTCTAACTACCCCGCTTCAATATTTCTATCCACAAAAATAAATGTCGTTTACTAAGATCACATTCCATATTACTGGCTTTTTAAAGACTTAGATAATAAAAAACTAAAATGACCTTGTAATGCGCTCGGTTCCAGAAATGGCTAGTGACTACAAATGCCAATGTTGTTTCGGGTATTTGCCAAGGGTAGATGGGTACATAGATGTTGTCTCTGGTATCCGCCAAGGGTAGATGGGTACATATATGTTGTCTCTGGTATCCGCCATGGGTAGATGGGTACATAGATGTTGTCTCTGGTATCCGCCAAGGGTAGATGGGTACATATATGTTGTCTCTGGTATCCGCCAAGGGTAGATGGGTACATAGATGTTGTCTCTGGTATCCGCCATGGGTAGATGGGTACATAGATGTTGTCTCTGGTATCCGCCAAGGGTAGATGAGTACATAGATGTTGTCTCTGGTATCCGCCAAGGGTAGATGGGTACATATATGTTGTCTCTGGTATCCGCCAAGGGTAGATGGGTACATAGATGTTGTCTCTGGTATCCGCCATGGGTAGATGGGTACATAGATGTTGTCTCTGGTATCCGCCAAGGGTAGATGGGTACATAGATGTTGTCTCTGGTATGCGCCAAGGGTAGATGGGTACATAGATGTTGTCTCTGGTATCCGCCAAGGGTAGATGGGTACATAGATGTTGTCTCTGGTATCCGCCATGGGTAGATGGAGATATAAATGTTGTCTCGGATATCCGATAGGGGTAACTGGAGACATAAACTACAGGTAACAGAATACGTTTTGATAAAGAATCGTAATGCGTCCATTTGTAACTTATATGTCATATCAAAGATGTCCAAATATAAAACATTCTTTGTGGTATGCCTTGGCAATCGTATCACCCAGGGGAGTTTGACACTGTCAATAGTTCAGCTGTCCCGCCATCTTGCGAAAGGAGAGTAGAGCAGGTGGCGGGTATTCGCAACGATCTGCGGTTGTCGCGACAAGAATGGCCTCGCTTGTTCGCCAACTGGACGACGGTGTTACAAACAATCAATGCTCCCCTGACTCGTTCTCGTCGGGAACGCCAAGTCACGTGACGCGAACGGCGCGCGTTGTGAGACAGTCGCCCATTGCTGCCGGCAGAGCGACTTGGAGAACGAATTTGACGGTGCCCCGCAGTGGAACATTGAGGTGTTCCCCGTAGACGTGGGGGACAGCAATCGCTCGGCCGGCGACGGCGTCCGCGAAACCCTGTCGTCCCATTACAGCATCCGGGCGCCGGTGATATCGGCCCGACGCTTCATACACGACGACGAACCGAGGCCGGCGGGAGCGCCACCTGCCGAGCCGCGATCGAGGTCGAGCGAGATCACGACGCAGACAGCCAGTGACGCCATGGGCGCCTCTAGCGAGGTGGCGGTGCAGTTGGAACCCGTGTCTGTCTCCGACATGTCGGTCGGGACGAATCACGTTCCCACACCGCTGGTGACACCGGCCGAAACTCAAACCTGCACACAAATACCCACTCTGAGAGAGGCGGAAACGCAAACGCTTCTTCCGACTGAGCCCGCGACAACCTCGCCGAGTCCGCCTTCGCCGACACCGCCGAGCACATCGCGACGAACCGACGCCGACACGCAAACGCTTCTTCCGACTGAGCCCGCGACAACCTCGCCGAGTCCGCCTTCGCCGACACCGCCGAGCACATCGCGACGAACCGACGCCGAAACGCAAACGCTTCTTCCGACTGAACCCACGACAACTTCGCCGAGTCCGCCTTCGCCGACACCGCCGAGCACATCGCGACGAACCGACGCCGACACGCAAACGCAGGAGAAGAAGCAGACGTCGCGACAGAAGAAACCGGCCTTGCACTTAGTCCGTCAGCACATCAGCAACATCACGCTACCACAGAGCAATGTCAATACGCCGCACTCGTCCGACATTTCACTGGGCGACGGCACGAGCGAGGGGTCATCGACGCTCAGTCTGCGGCCGACCGTGACGACATCCATAGAAAAGGAGTTGGCATCCGACGCCTCAAGGGTACTGCGCCAGAAACAGGTACGGTCTGCCCGTGCGCGCCGCATCAAGGACCAGAAAACCGGTCAGGCGGCGGCGTCCAGCGCGGACGAGCCGTGCAAGACAGATTCCGTGATACGTAGGCCGAAGACTGCGGGGCCAAGGTTGACTACGACGGACGATCGGCCATCAGCCACAAGTGACGTCGACAGCAGTTCCAAGATGTCGGCTCTCAGTCTGCTCGTCGGACGCTGCATGCAGGTGGCGCTGCAGGAGGCGCGTCACGGCCCCGAGCAGCGGCGCATCACTAAGCGAAAAGAACTGGTCAAAACGTACCTGTGGCGCGCCATAGCGGAGGACGACGATGCTCAACAGGGGTCGGAGACGTCACCACTCATCACGAGCTACATCCGGATGTCGGTGGCGCGGATGGCCGGAGACACGACGCCTGCCGCGGCCGTGTCGCAGGAGGCGCTAATCGTTGCCGTGAACAAGTTCGTGCAACAGGCGATAGCTCCAGTGCCGGTGGAGGACGTCATAGTAGCTGACGAGCGGCCGCAGACGGCCGGTTCCGAGGCGTCGGTGTTCGCCGTCAAGGCGTGCCTCAAGAACGCTGTCGACCAGCTGCAGCGTGACGTCATGCGTGGACACGTGACCGCCGAATCAACGACGTCGGAAACGAATGCGCTGGCCCGGCGCGCGGACGGGGGTCTGACCGTGCCGCAAGTCGACCAGGGCGCCATATCGGGCACGTCCGACATCGTGCGAGACTGCCTCCAGATGGCACTCGACGACTTCCGTGGTGCTGTCTCGCGGCGAGAGTTCACGCGAGAAAAGTCGGATACGAGACAGCTGGTGCGGGGCTATCTGAATCGGGCTCTCAGGGCGGTGCACAGCGTCATGGGTCAGTGGAAGGCGAGCGAGCTGCCCCCCGCGCCAATGGCGTCGGTCGCTAGACCCGTAGATGACGTGCACATCATGTCACGGATGTCGCTTGAGACCGAGACGCTCATCAAGGAGTACATCCAGCGAGCGCTGTCTCCCCGCTACGACGAGGTGTGGCGGACGGCCATGCTCATGGCGACGGCGTCCGGCGTCGTGCGGCGGTCAGTTCGACAGGCCTTCGACGAACTGGACCCGAACCCGTCACCTTCTCCGTCTGACACCTCGGCCCTCATCAACAGCTACATCCGACAGGCGGTTGAGAGCGTTCTCACGACTGACGTCCGCTGGGCCCAGCGAACCGGCGACTACCGGCAACCGTCGAGGTCTAGCTCTGTCGAACTCATCAACGAGTGCCTAGAGCGAGCGCGTCAGAACGTCGACACCGAGAACCGCCAACTATCTCGACTGCGGCCGCCACAGCACACGGCCGAAGGCACGGATTCAGAGGCATTGGCCGCGTTGGTCGACGCTCACATAAGGGTAGCGGTCGACGATTACGAGACGATCAGGGCTCAGGACGCACGCCCTCTCGAGTCCGCCCGACATCCACGCACGACCCCAGTCAGCCCCGAGACCAGCATATTCTCCCTCCGTCGTGGTTTCAGTCAGTCGGAAGCACTCAGCCACTCCAGCTACACGCCGTCCTCCACAAGCACTGAGGCCTCGTCCGATGCCAGCAAGCGGCGGCATCGGGGCCGCCGCCGCCAGTTCCGCCCGGCAGCAAAGGCGACCATGGCTGCTAAGTGGAACAGTCGTCCCACTCCACCATCTTCCCGAAAGCCGTCGAAACCCCGGAAGAACCCCGTGTCTAGCGGAGAGAATCTCGTCCGCGTCACCAGCGCCACCGTACGGCAACACGTGCGACGAAACTCATCGATGAAACTGACGAAGAAGACGTCTGCTCAGGTCCGCGACGACGCAGGACCTCCGACAAACACGGACCTTGGCCTCAAAGCCAAAAAGCAGCCACGGCGTCGTTCCCTGCTTCATGACTTGGCCATCGAAGGAAAGGTGCAGAACTCAAAGACGAAAGCTGGCTCACAGAAATGTGTCGACATTCCGACCGGGGAACAGCTCACCGACTCGGACAGCTGTTGCGTCGACTACCACAAGGTGAGTGAAACATCGGACTTGGTCCGTATTCTCGAAATGCACACTTCATAACTAGTCCCCATGCAAGACCTGGGCCAAGAGAAGCGGAACCAGGCTGACCTAGAACATTTGGCTTACATAATTTGTAGCTTTTCGAGAAAAGGGACGTACATACATATACATGCACACACACACACACGTACGCATACAAGCACATACGCACATGCGCACACGCGCGCACGTCGGACATTTAAGTAACTAACTTTAGTAAAATAAACATTTGCTAATTCGCTTAGTATAAATTCTACTAAAACTAGTCAATTTCAACAGCACTGGTGACTAAATACTGACACACATAAACAAACCTTGCAATTCCTTCCTTCATCAGTTACCCAGTGCATTGGTCTTGAACAATTATTCATGGGCTTTCACTAACTATATGCCGCGTTTTGCTGAGAAGCAGACATGTGATGCTGTATGCAAGCAAGTTTAGACTTCAATTGAAAACACACAAGTTTTGCAAAATCCTTTCAGACTGAATTTGCTAATAACATAATACTTGTATCAGACAAGGTTGGTATTCATTAATTATATATATACTTTCAAAATGTATCGGTCAGTTTTTAATGGCAGTAAAGCGATCTCTATATATGTCGCAAAATGAGCACATCTCAATTCACACCAAATCGTGTATTTTCAAAAATAGTCAAGGGTGAAATGCCTTCAAGACAAATACAATTGCTTCGAGTTAAAACCGACCGTCACTCTGACTATTACACTTGATGTCGCTTGCAGATGTCGGTGCAGATTGTCATCACACCCGCGTCTCCGCGACCCAGTGCCAGCGACACGTCGCAACACTTGGACATTAAATACGCCGACTCGGGGCCTTTTGCGCGCAGCGGAGACGCGTTCGCAGCGTCGCTTGTGGGCAGTACAGATACGTTCAACGTGCCATCTGGCGGCAGCGCAGGGGTTCTGGAAACGTTTTCTGGTGGCAGCAGCAACGCACACTGTCTGACAGCGCCATCTGCAGGCAGCGCGGAGGCTCTCATAGCGCCTTCTGCGGGCAGCGCAGAGGCTCTCACAGCGCCTTCTGCCGGGCGGCACAGACCCTCCAGCAGCATCAGTAGTCACTCGAAGAATCAGCAAGATGTTTGATATCTGTCGGGATGTCCACTGCGGGAATTCATGTGTTTGTGTGTGTGTGTGTGTGTGTGTGTGTGTGTGTGCGTGCGTGCGTGCGTGCGTGCGTGCGTGCGTGCGTGTGTGTGTTGGGCATTGACCGCAGCAAGGATAGCGAGAACGATTACAGTTGGACTCATCAGTTTGAAGTCTGAACCGCATGCAGTCGCACCGCTGCCGATCATGTCAGAGCGGTACCATTGGGTGGGTGAACGTTGGGTGTAATAGACACGCCATGTTCTATATTATTTATTTTCGACGTAAAGGAGAGGTACACACGGATGCATTGCTGATTCTTGCTACTGCTGCAGCCCTGTGTGGTTTTGTTATCTCCATCACGCGCCTAGCTATTGTGTCATGTCCGTTGTTCTTCTTCAGTCTACGCGGACTAGTGGTTCGCGAGGGAGCACAGATTCGTGCACAAGGGCAGCCAAGATAGTCCGCAGGAACACAACCTCACGGACTACTGGATACAATGTCGTGCACAAGCCTAGACTTTCGGTAAGAGTATCATGATCTATGAGGACGAATACCACACCCTCTCCAGTTTGTCCACGCCTGGCGTTATGTTTGGTTCATAAAGTAATCTCTCACATGAAGTGTTTTGTTAACGGCGCCGTAGACTATCAGAGGTCACATTTGTTCACTCCGACAATTTACGATGCTTCCTTCGGTGTTTTTTGTAGGTTTATACTACATTTGGGTAACGATGTGGACTCCCGTATATGAAAACCAAACGGAACACTTTTGCCTGCTACAAAAGATTACTTTTGACTCCATTAGAACAAATTATAGATGATATTTTATGAATTAATAAAAAGTCAACTCAGTGGAATCATTATCCGTTTCGCCTCAACGTTATACAGTATGTGGATCCCGGGGGTGGGTCACGTGAATTTTCCGCATCGTGATTTTTTGCGATTTTGCATGTTCCTTGACTTTCAACGTTCTTTCTCTGAAGAATCCAACTGCGAAGGAGTCATTGATAAAGAAACAAGAGGCTCGCCCGCTAGAGTCGTCCTACAAGCAGTCTCTTTCGAGAGAGTCCCGTCCGTTTATGACAGCCTACAAGCCGTCTCCTCCGAGACTCCCGCTGGCGACAGTCTTTACGCCGTCTCCTCCGAATGAATCGCAGGTAGCTGTTTCACCATAACCATATATCAAGATATGAATCATGCTCAGGTACCAACAGATCAAAACCTTTAACGCACTTAGCTAAACGCCAAAGTGTCGAAATCTGTTTTTGATTGTTTGAAGACACGCATGGCCGTGTGAATAGGAGGGCATGAACGCCTATGTCTGCAGCAGACACAGCACCCGATGATTACGTAGAAGATTATTAGAATGTGTGGCCGCTTAAGGAGGACATTTTACGCATGCTGAATGACACTGCACCATCAATTCAAATGAAGCCTAGTGTTATGTTCCTGTTTCAAATGGCTGCTTGTTAGCAGGGAGCCATTTGCCGGGTTGCGTTTGGTATGGTTCTGGACATTGTGGCCACTTTTTCAGTAGATGAAATGGTTTAAATGTATTGAAAACACGTTAAACCAAGATGTACAAACGTTACAAACGTAAACGTCTTGGAATACGAGTACCTATTTCCTACTTCCCGATCGTTTTGAATTGTCATGTTCTAAATTTCTATTAATCGCAATGGCACGTACGATCAGTTAGTACTATTTTGATTTTATCTGTGGGAACACAGTCGACTCCGCTTAACAATATCACGTCGGACCAGAGCAATATTTCATTCTGTTGAGCGGCTGGTTCTCTTAAGCACTTTAATAGAGCGGGAATATGAAATGATTCAGTTCCAGCAAATACATCTGATTATACTGAGCGGCTGGTTCTATTATCCGCGATTCTGCTAAGCGGAGTCTACTGCACGTGCTTTCGCGAGTGTGTGCAGTGTTGCTCCTTTGTTTTTCCATCACGCATCGACTTAGAAATTCCATCAGCTGTCATTGTCTTCACAGTCGAAGGTGTCTGATGCGGAGGTGACGCCGAGGCGCAGCCGCCCTATCAAAGTAAACATTCCTCTAGAGCCGAAACCTCCGTCGAGTCTGGCGTCAAGATCTAGTGTCTCGTCGAAGTCTCGTAGGAAATCGTCCAAGTCTCGCAGCATCTCGTCCGAGGTTGGTAGCAAGAAGCTAATTATATCGGTTCCGAGTTGTAAGGTTTACTTTGTCTTTAACAATGCAATGCTACTTCCGTTCATATTCAGTTCATCGTTTGTTTCCAAGGAGATTGGACATGGTAGATATACCACAAACCCAGTCTGGATTAGATCCGATTAGTTGTCGCTTGGTGCCTCTGCCGTTAGTATTCACCTTGGTATTTCTAAACGTTGGACCTATATAAATTCCTTTCCATTGTTTGTGTGAACACGTACACTTTATTTGATCCGAAGATTATAACTTCAGTTTAACTGAGTCAAAACCGTTACCCCCACATATGCCCATGTTCAACAGGTGTAAACCAGGGATGAAAGGTTTTATACTTTTGACAATGATTGACAATAACCTTGGTTAGAGGTCTGTGTTGTGCTAATATAAAACAATTTGCTTTGTCTAGTACAATTTGCTTTGTCTAGTACCATGCATGTGAACAGTTGACCTAAAACAATTTGCTTTGTCTAGTACCATGCATGTGAACAGTTGATTTACAACAATTTGCTTTGTCTGTTGCCATATATGTGAACAGTTGATCTACAACAATTTGGATTGTCTGGTACCATGCATGTGCATGGTTGGTTTTAAGAATACCTATACACGACGACTTAGTGAAGAGTAAAGTAAAGTATAATTGTCGGTCTTCTATGTAATTCAATTATCTAGGTTAAGTATTTTTTAGCTATAAAAACCACTGATTATTAGGCATAAGTCACATGATCATTTCCTCCGTCTGCTGAATTCTAAACTGGCACTGGTATATCTCTCTAACAGGCCCGAGGGCTGTCCAGGGACAGTGGTGACGCCAGCAAGAAAGGCACGGACAAGAAACGTAAAGCATCCAGGAAGAAACGTTTGATCAAGGATTCCATTGACGACAGTATTCTTGAAGAAGAAATCGATTCAGATGGGGAACGTTTGGAAGACCGTGGAGCGAGACAGAAGAGTGTGGATGACGGTGTCATTGGTGACATGGAGAAAGGCATGGTCGATGAAAACATCGGTGAAAAAGAAGAAAGTGTGGTTGACGAACACTTTAAAAGGAATGAGATCAGTGACATCGAAGGAGAAATGGGTGTATATGAGAAGACTGAAATTGAAGGAGATGTCGGTGCATCTGAGAAGAATGTTACTGAAGAAATCACCGATGCATCTGAGAAGACTGATATTGGAGAAGATGTTGATGCTGCTAATGATAATGAGGACAGTGGAAGCACCGATGTTCCGGGGGAGAGCGTAATCGACGCAGACGCCAAAGCCCGCAGGCGAACTGTGGTTGAGCCTCTTATCGTAAAGGAATATTCCCATCCGTTGGACTCGACGTCGGGACATCGCAAGGTAGTGATTTTCGGTGTATTGAACTCAGGTTTCTCTCATTATTTGAGAAAACTGATTCATCGTGCAGGTTTTATAATTACACAGGTCATCGAACAAATAGAATTTATGTCAGTATTGCTTTTAGGAGTTGGCATTTAGTGCTTGAGATGTTCCCCAAATTAGTCATTAATCCGACATATCCTCCCTATCTCCTACCATATGCTCTCTAATAACATTCCTCACTTCATGTGTATCTCCCACCCCTCGCGCTATGAACCTCTTTCCGTTATGCCTGTCGGTTCGACTGTGTTAGTATATCATGTAATAAATTATACACGAAATTATTTATTATTAGATAAATTACCTAAACCAAAACAAAGCCATTATGAAGTTTCCATTCACCATTTATACACCGCAACTATCTCTAAAAAAATAACCACGCACGCACGCACGCACACCCACACGCACGCGCGCGCCCACACGCACCCTCACCCGCACCACACGCACACGCACACGCACACGCACACGCACACACACACACCAAGAAAATGACTGTTATGTAGGCTAAACTGGTGCAAGGGTTCAAGTAACGTTGCATGATATGGAGAGTTTTAATAACCAATTAAACAATCAAAAAAACTTTTGCCAACACTTAACGATTAATTATTACCCCATTGCATGCGCACAAACCATTAAATTGACTAAAATCCCTGCTTTAGCCCCAAATGGACTGTTTTGAATAAACATCTTGAGAACTTGAATCCTTCTTACGCTTTTCGTTTGTTCGTTCATTGATTCGTATATACCCCTCCATTCGTATATACCCCTCCGTTCGTATATACCCCTCCGTTCGTGTATACCCCTCCGTTTGTATATACCCCTCCGTTCGTATATACCCCTCCGTTCGTGTATACCCCTCCGTTCGTATATACCCCTCCGTTCGTATATACCCCTCCGTTCGTATATACCTCTCCGTTCGTATATACCCCTCCGTTCGTATATACCCCCTCCGTTCGTGTATACCCCTCCGTTCGTGTATACCCCTCCGTTCGTGTATACCCCTCCGTTCGTATATACCCCTCCGTTCGTATGTACCCCTAAGTTCGTGTATACCCCTCCGTTCGTGTATATCCCTCCGTTCGTATATACCCCTCCGTGCGTATATACCTCTCCGTTCGTGTACACCCCTGCGTGCATGTGTTGTTGTTTGATCCAGGACTCCGTGGCAAGGGAGGACTCGGTGAAAAAGATCCGTGTACGGATGGCCGCGAGAATCAGTGATGTCGGAAAAAGGCAAACGAAGAAACGAAAGGTCAATACGTCGTCTTCACGAATTAACGTTGAGCATGAATCAGTGTATCCTTCCCTGGTGCTACTGCGCACGCACGCACGAACGCACACACGCACGCACGCACGCACACCAGCAAAATAATAACAAGCATAGTGGATATGTGAACAGGAGACGACGGACACGATTTGTGTGGCGATAACAATTTTATGGAGAAAGTTGAAGACTGAAGAAAGTCTTACGTGGTTAAAAAGTCGTTTTTGTCCACACCTCATTAATTTCGTCTTTCGAACTCCCGATTTTTAAACAGCGTGTCCGCTGGTGGACTTCCAACCAATTGCAGTCAATGGTGGCTCCGTGCGTGTGTGCTACGTTTTCGTAAAGCGACTCTGTGACAACGTGCTCCTGTACTCTCGCCCTGATCTCACCTACACGTGTCATAAATAAACGAACAAGGCAATACATTGTGTAGTTATCAAATTAACAAGACAGTACAATATGAATTAAGGAAGAAGAAGGTGTGTTTTGTTCCACCAACATAATAAAACTAACTAAGTGCGGCCAATGGAAGAGAAGACCAGATAATCTAATACTTTCCCGCATGAAAAACTATTAGGAACAAACCAAAGGTAGAAGAAAATGGGCTGTCATTGGACAGATGGTGGACTCGAAGTGGCTAGAGAGATTGAAACCATCAAACATTGGACAGATGGTGGACTCGAAGTGGCTAGAGAGATTGAAACCATCAATCATTGGACAGATGGTGGACTCGAAGTGGCTAGAGAGATTGAAACCATCAAACATTGGACAGATGGTGGACTCGAAGTGGCTAGAGAGATTGAAACCATCAATCATTGGACAGATGGTGGACTCGAAGTGGCTAGAGAGATTGAAACCATCAATCATTGGACAGATGGTGGACTCGAAGTGGCTAGAGAGATTGAAACCATCAATCATTGGACAGATGGTGGACTCGAAGTGGCTAGAGAGATTGAAACCATCAATCATTGGACAGATGGTGGACTCGAAGTGGCTAGAGAGATTGACACCATCAATCATTGGACAGATGGTGGACTCGAAGTGGCTAGAGAGATTGAAACCATCAATCATTGGACATATGGTGGACTCGAAGTGGCTAGAGAGATTGAAACCATCAATCATTGGACAGATGGTGGACTCGAAGTGGCTAGAGAGATTGACACCATCAATCATTGGACAGATGGTGGACTCGAAGTGGCTAGAGATTGCAAGGAGATGTCAACGGGCTAACTGAGGCAATCGTCGCACTTCATCATCATCATCGCAATAGCATATGTAGTTAACAGAATGAAGAACAATACAATAAAGACGTGTAGTAGGGTTGGCCAAACAGGACAGGAACGGATACCGGGATCTCGTGGACAACACAGTATAGAGAAGATTACTTATGAATGAATCAAACGCACGAAGCACAAACCATGTCGTCTTGATTCGCGCATGTAACAGTTCTTTCGTGCGTGCATGCTCAATCGTGTGGATAAATCAGATCTTAAACTACAGAGCAGACTGTCTTTCAACGATGTCTCCTGCTCAATCAATCAATTACGTACCTGTCAGCGTTCCGCCGATTCTAAAGTAGTGGACCTAATTAGCATACGTTGCCGTGGTAACACGCGATTATACACCGTCCTACCGAAATGATGTCCTATGCCAAACGTGTCTTAGTGCAAGAAGAGCGGTCGTGAATAATTCATGGTTTATCATTTCCTTCAGAGTGTGGTGCTGGTGCCAAAGCGAAGAAGGAAGAGCATTGTTCGCGAGGCTCCTTACTACTAGGAGGCGCCTGTGACGACATGGCGGGGGAACGGCCAGAACGCGACAGACACCATGTCCACTGGACGAAACGTCAAACTCACAACGAACTGCCTAACAAAATTACTCACCTTTCCTTTAGTCATGGCGAAACAATAATTCATATATATATATATATATATATATATATATATATATATATATATATATATATATATATATATATATATATATATATATATATATATATAATAATAAAAATGATTTTGCATTCAATTATTGTAAGCTAACATGAAATAGACGGACAATTTCCGTGTTTTTCATGATTATAATTTAGCCGCTGCTCTTTAACCTTTCCACACAACTTAGTAATGAGGCAAGCGAACTGGAGATGCATGACGAGGGAAACGTGCAAAGACATGTTTCCCTATAAACGCAGCAACAAAGTAACTATTTTATTTTATAATAGTACTTAGTAAACCGCACAGAAACACAAAACTGCCAACGTTCTGTGTTAAAAGTCAAATAATTAAATGAAACTGTAGCTCAGTGGAAAATGCTTAAATGACAGGAACCAGATGGTCTGCACAAGATAGTGTATACGTTTAAATATGGCTTAGTTTCGTAATCCCCAAAACCTGTAGGTCACCTGGTTGGCAGTGTCACAATACTATGGTTGATCAAACACAATATTATCCATACCCAATGCGACTTCTTTCAGAATTTTATTTGCGTCAATGCTAACGCTGCAATAAAATGCGAATCTACATCAGACATCGATCGTTGTGTTTGAATTTTGCTGCAGAGTTTTCAAGAATATTAGTGGATGATTTGGCAGTCACTGTCTCCCAGAGCTCGCATTTGTGGTTGGGTATTAAACATTCGGCTGTTCCTTGCGTCACACCCACTTATTGCATGTCCGGGCGATGTTCCCACTGTCAAAATGCAAAGCATAGTGTCTATGTTTCATGAAACGCTGTGAATATGCCGATTATCTAACTAATTATTTTATATTATCGCTAGTTTATTTATTGTAATAATGCCATGTTTGTTTATATATGTACTGCTTTAGGTGCTACGTGCAATTCAAATCCAAGTTGAAAAATGCATTAAAGAACCAACTTATAGTATAATGACACATCATATACTTTAAGTGTAGGCCGTATTTTGTAATACACAGACATTGTGACGCACATGGAAATGCATGTCCAGTGCTTGTTTTCGTAAACCTGCCGCAGGGATTGTTATTTTTCGCCACTTCAGTACGGTCGAAGTCGTGGATACTTCCCACCTCGGCATATGTTTGATCTCACAGCATAGTTTATATTGAATAATATTTATGCCGCTAAACACACTTTTGAAAATGGGTGTTCGTAGTACCAAAAGATACTATAGTAAACCAGCTTATATATATATATATATATATATATATATATATATATATATATATATATATATATATATATATATATATATGTACCAAATATATATAGTACCAAAGATACTATAGTAAACCAGCTTATATATATATATATATATATATATATATATATATATATATATATATATATATATAAGCTGGTTTACTATAGTATCTTTTTGGTACTACGACCAACCAAAACAGATGACCAAATTATAAAACAAAGCTTTTCCAGGTATATTTGAATATTTTCCCAAGAAATATACCTGGGAATTGGACCTACCAGAGACGAGATGCTTTGCTGATAACATCACCTTGGTGATGGGACTGGTGTGTACGGTGAATGTCTGGAAGAGCTGTGGGCCCTGTCCCACTGACTCTTGGTGCTGCACAGCTCCCGAAATTGTCCAGTAGGCTATGTCAACCCATTTCCCACTCAGGGCTGAAAACAGTCAAGCAATGTACAATGCCTAAACTGCTCTGCTTCACAGGAGCAACTTGCACATTAGCGTAACAAATATAATCAACACATCTAAATGAGACGTCTTAAGTGTAGTTTTTATGAATTAGTCAGTATTTATAACTTTTAGTTTAAACATTCTAGTCAAACGTAGCAAGCAGGGAGACTGTTTTGGGGGTGATATAGACACTGAGGGGTGTGATACTGTCCCCACTCTGTCCTTCATATGCAGCGGGAACTTCTGCATGTGTGTAGGTAGGATGCAGAAACAATAACACTCAATCAGCTTTAGTTTTCAATGCCTGCATACACATATTCTGTGTACTCTATCTAACCTATAAAGAAGTGTATGTTGGTCTGTCTGTAGTGTCTTATTCACGGACGTATTTGTGGGCCAATCTAGATGAAACTGTACAAGGTGACACAAGAGCCCCTTCTGATGTACATGGAGGGTCAGATGGGGAACCATCG
This sequence comes from Lamellibrachia satsuma, assembly GCA_033239005.1. NCBI lineage: Eukaryota > Metazoa > Annelida > Polychaeta > Sabellida > Siboglinidae > Lamellibrachia > Lamellibrachia satsuma. The sequence goes on along the minus strand of BSQZ01000060.1, from coordinate 1,581,918 downwards.
ATAGGGGCACCCGAGGGTGTGGATTAAATTTTAAAAAGGCTTTCTTTTGTTTTCTATATCATCATAAAGATAATAATTATGGCTGCCTTTTTTCACCTCGATACCAGCATTACACCAACTACTGTCCTGTCAGTACACCAGCTGTGTGGCCGTGATGAGAGTCCTTGTTGACCACCACTGTCTCTGGTCCTGAGAAGCTTTTGTCGATTCTGTTTCATTCAGCCTTGTCCTCAGATTCTGATCCACCCAACGGGCTCTAGCACCATACTTGCTAAAATCAAACATCTTCTTACTTGCAATGTGGCCAAAGTACCCAAGCTTCCTTGACATCACTGTTCTCAATAGTCCACAATTGTTTTAGATTTGACTTACATAGTCATTTCTTTTCAATCCAGCTAATAACCAACAACCTTCTATAGCATCATACCTCAAGAGCGGCAACGTGCTTTTTGCCTGCCCTTTTCAAAGTCTTACACCACCTACCTATGTAGCATATTGATCCGTTGTTACCACCAAGGAATAGATAATGATCCAACCGTGTCATAGCTTGTCACTGGAACCATACCATGTACCTACAACAGAACAGTAATATGTGCAGTGCACATTTCTACCAGTTTGATACATTTCCTTTGCAGAAGCTGAATGAATGATACGTCATTCCACAAAGAGCACTACATGTACTAGTGTTTACGTCCATCCTGGTTATGTCATGGTTAATGAAGGAACAGTTTAACTAACAAATTCTCTTGGATGGATATTACACAGTATGCTATTAATATTTTCTGATTTTCTAGTTCTGTGCCATGGCATGCCACAACCCGACCTTGCCTGTCCTGGGATAAAGAAGGGAAGAGCACCTGGTATCGGTGAGGTGCGAGTGGAGAAGGTAATGGCAGCAGGGGAGAGTGAAATCAGCTGGAGAAAGAGGTTGCTAAATACATGTAAATTAACAAGGTTAAGTACCAGAAGAGTGGCGGACATTGCTAACTGTCCCAATGGAAGGGAGATGTGCGAGACCCTGGAAAATACAGAGGCATCACACTTCTAAGTCATATCATGAAGCTGAGAATGAGGTTCCTGGATGGGAGGATCCGAAAGAGAGTAGAGCAAGAATTAGGTGAAGGACAGCAGGGATTCAGAAAGGGCAGAGGGATGACTGATGGGATGTTTGCATTAAGGCAGCTGGTAGAGAAGAGGTTGGAGATGCAAGGAAGAATGGCAGTGGGATTTGTGGAGCTGGAGAAGGCCTATGATACAGTCACAACAGAGATGGTGACGGCAACAGTGAGATGGATGGGAGTGCCAGAAGCAGACGCCAGGGTGGTGGAAACAATGTATGAGAGAACAAAAAGAAGAGTTGTGGTTGTATCTGGGTTGTCGGAAGAGTTTCCAGTTAACATAAGGTAAGGAAGTGACTTTAGCTCTTTACTGTTTATCATGGTGGTGACACTAATCAGCAGGAAGATCAGCACGAAGGATGTTGTCAGGAAGGTGATGTATTCAGACGATCTGGCCATGATAGCAGACAGCAAACAAGAACTACAGGAAGTGTTGTAGGAATGGAAGGGATGTTCAAGAAGCATGGACTGAGAATGAGCCGGGAGAAGACAGAAGTGAACGTTAGTTTGGATGGTAAGGAGATCAACTAAGTGGATGGCTTTGTGTATCTTGGAGGAATGGTTTATGAGGATGGGCATTCAGAGGTAGAAGTGAGATGTCAGATACAACAGAGGGTGAATGCTTGGGGAAAGATAGAGGGAGTCATGTTGGACAATTTTTTTTTAAAAAGCTGAAAAGGAAAGTCCTGAGAGCTTGTGTTACACCAGCATGCCTGTATGGTCTGGTGACATTGGCGTTGACAGAACAACAACAGCAGCTGCAAATTTGTGAGAACAACTGGGTTTGTCGAATAACAAGAACAAAGAGGGTTGACAAAAGAAGGATGAATGACCTGAGGAAAGAAGATGGTATGCAACAGGACAGTTGAACAGGAAGTTTGGTGAGAAGCAAGGTGAGATGGGCAGGCCACATGGTAAGGATAGATGCAGACAAACTAGCAAAGAGAGCAGAGGTGGAAAAACATCAAGGACGCAAGAAAAGGTGAAGCCAATAGCTAAGATGGAAGGATTGCGTGAGGAGGGATATGAGAAGATCGTGCGAGGATGAAAGATGGAGAGGGGCGGCCGATAAAAAAAAGATTGGAAAGAAACAACCAAAAGAGTGGCTCGACAATATTTTACCTGACCCTAACTCATGTACAGCAGGGAACAAAGAGGAAAAGCACTGTTAGTTTGGTAAAAAAAAGTTATGTTCACTGGATGACTTTACTGGTGACGACAAGGTGGAGGGAGAGGGCGATGGTGGCTCAGATAATGGGACATCGGCTGGAGTCTTCTTGGGTGTGGAAATTAGACAGGGTGGCTCAAGTTGAATGTCGACAGAGATATCATCCAAGCTGTACTTTGTCCATGTATCATATGTCACCACCATGTCTGTCTGAATCTCTGGAATGTAGAATAATCATTTATAAAAAACAAAGTTCATAATAATTATGTATGTTTGGTGACATAGAGACTACACGCCAAAGATAAAGCAGTAATAATGCTGAGAGAAATACAATTTTCTATTTTTTATGGAGAAATTCATCTTGTATGGTATATAAAAAGTATTAATATTTATGCAGGTGAAGACAGTCATACTAGACACAATTCCTTACAAATATTAATGATGTTTTCATTCACATTTCCACTGTCTTCTGGCTCCATATATCAGGCACTGTCTCATATGTAACAGACTTGATTGGTTTTTGGTCTGCAGGTGGTATAAATCTACCACAGTTGCTACAGGGCATTCACAAAACCATAGATCTATATGATATACTGGGTGTCTCACCTGGCTCAAGCTCCCTCCCTAAGACTGCATGCCATAAGGTGTGAAAATATTGAAAATTGTAGATTTTGGGTCATCTCGCCCATGTTAATTTCCCTGCCCTTTCCGCCTGCAATTGTAGACAAAATATTATGTGTAATTTTTTAAATAGTTGGTAGCAAAAATTCGCAATTGAATTGTTGCACTATCATTCTGATATTTGACAGATGCTGTGGAATTTTCGATCTATGCCAAAAAATATACTTCTAGCCCCACTAGTACATCTACATTGTACATTCCCAATTTATTGCCAAAGTCAAGGAGAGGTTTTGGGGTAAATCATCCTAATATAATCAGCTAATGACATATTTTCCATCAATGCACCGATTGGGCAAATATTGATTGCCATTAAAAAAATCCTGGTATACTGTTAGACTCTTAGAAGTCTCAAGTAGTTATACTCCAAACAGCCCAATATTGGACTAATCATGCAGGCCTACTTGGCAAGTGCCACACCATAAAATCTAAAAGTAAAAAATTCTAGATCTATCGTGGGCGTCACCACTACTGCCACTGGTCACATGACATGGGGAGGGCTCGCCAGCCATGGGAATGATTATATCTTCTGTAAACCACTTCACATAGACACATGGTTGGAGACACCACACACAGACAGATGGCTGGAGACACGACACAGACACATGGCTGGAGGCACCACACACAGACACATGGTTGGAGGACCACACACAGACACATGGCTGGAGGCACCACACACAGACACATGGTTGGAGACACCATGTTTGGAGACACCACACAGAGACACATGGCTGGAGGCACCAGACGCAGACACATGGCTGGAGACACCACACAGAGACACAGGGTTGGATACACCACACACAGACACATGGCTGGAGATACCACACACAACCACATGGTTGGAGATACCACACACAAACACATGGTTGGAGATACCACACACAAACACATGGTTGGAGACACCACACAGAGACACATGGCTGGAGACACCACACACAAACACATGGCTGGAGGCACCACACACAGACTGATGGCTGGAGACACCACATGCAGACTGATGGCTGGAGATACCACACACAGACACATGGCTGGAGGCACCACACACAGACACGTGGCTGAAGACACCACACAGAGACACATGGCTGGAGACACCACACAGAGACACATGGCTGGAGACACCACACAGAGACACATTGCTGGAGACTCCACACAGTGACACATGGCTGAAGGCACCACACACAGACTGATGGTTGGAGACACCACACAGAGACACATGGCTGGAGACACCACACGCAGACTGATGGCTGGAGATACCACACAAAGACATATGGCTGGAGGCACCACACACAGACTGATGGCTGGAGACACGACACACAGACTGATGGCTGGAGATACCACACACAGACATGTCTGGTGACATGACACACAGACTGATGGCTGGAGACACGACACACAGACTGATGGCTGGAGACATGACACACAGACTGATGGCTGGAGACACCACACATAGACATATGGATGGAGGTACAATGGAATTGGTCGCAGCATAAGATTTGTTGTGCACATTTTTGTGTTGTGCACATTTGTACAACATTATGCATTACATGTGATGATTAACTGATGGTAAATCTACTTTGCTACATTTGATAAAAAACAGGATGGCATAAACCATAACCATCTAGTTGGACCACAAAAAACAGGACGACATCAACTGTAAACAGTTAGTCGGACCACAAAAAAGCAGGATAGCATAAACTGTAATGAGTTAGTCGGACCACAAAAACAGGATGAAATAAACCGTAACCAGTTAGTCGGACCACATAAAACATCCAAGGCTGAAGGCACATAGAGGAACACTCCTGGAACAAGACAGAGACAGTGTCACCTTCGTAGATGACACTCATCCAAGGCTGACGGCACTTAGAGGAACACTCCTGGAACAATACATACACACTTAGTCTTCCCTGTTACTTAGTGAAGGGGTAAGGGCGAGGTTACTTACATACACACTTAGTCTTCCCTGCTACTTAGTGAAGGGGTAAGGGCGAGGTTACTTACATACACACTTAGTCTTCCCTGCTACTTAGTGAAGGGGTAAGGGCGAGGTTACTTACATACACACTTAGTCTTCCCTGCTACTTAGTGAAGGGGTAAGGGCGAGGTTACTTACATACACACTTAGTCTTCCCTGCTACTTAGTGAAGGGGTAAGGCTAGGTTACTTACATACACACTTAGTCTTCCCTGCTACTTAGTGAAGGGGTAAGGCGAGGTTACTTACATACACACTTAGTCTTCCCTGCTACTTAGTGAAGGGGTAAGGCTAGGTTACTTACATACACACTTAGTCTTCCCTGCTACTTAGTGAAGGGGTAAGGCGAGGTTACTTACATACACACTTAGTCTTCCTTGCTACTTAGTGAAGGGGTAAGGCGAGGTTACTTTCATACACACTTAGTCTTCCTTGCTACTTAGTGAAGGGGTAAGGCGAGGTTACTTACATACACACTTAGTCTTCCCTGCTACTTAGTGAAGGGGTAAGGCGAGGTTACTTACATACACACTTAGTCTTCCCTGCTACTTAGTGAAGGGGTAAGGGCGAGGTTACTTACATACACACTTAGTCTTCCCTGCTACTTAGTGAAGGGGTAAGGGCAAGGTTACTTACATACACACTTAGTCTTCCCTGCTACTTAGTGAAGGGGTAAGGGCGAGGTTACTTACATACACACTTAGTCTTCCCTGCTACTTAGTGAAGGGGTAAGGCGAGGTTACTTTCATACACACTTAGTCTTCCCTGCTACTTAGTGAAGGGGTAAAGGCTGGGTTGACTAAGTTACTTTAATTTTGTACTTGAGTAAAAGTAAAAGTAATTCACCTAAAAACTACTTGAGTAATAGTAGAAGTACTTTGTAAAAACAGTACTTGAGTAAAAAGTAAAACTAAGTTTCAAAAGTACTTGAAGTAAAAGTAGAAGTAAAAGTACAACACTTAGAAATAACAACAAATTCGTGAGTAATATTTTATAAAGTACACAGCTTGCATCTGTCAACTGTTTTGCAGCCACTCTGCCTATAACAAAGTGTTCCCACACAGCCTTAGCTGGTCAATGGGTCAGCCACCCTGAACATAGCGCTCACTTGGATGCTTGGAAAATTACATTACCATTAATGAGAGCTCACAACATCAAATAATGTCAGTTAAATACAGAACTAAATTAATGATGAGGCACAACCTGTCATTTTATCGACCTGTTCCACTGGGGTATGGGAGGAGCTAGTCTTTCTTTGATTTAGCTTCATTATGTATGCTTGTACACTGTCCAAGAAATCAATCACCATGGTGAACCGGCCTTGGAGTGACTTATTTAATAAGTTCAGGTGGAAAACGATATTGTTCAAGTGTGTAAGCTTCAAGAGCCTCGCTTCAAGGGTTTTTGGACAAATTTTCGAGACTGCTCCTTGTCAACGCATTAAAACAATTTTTTATCTCATTTTTTGCGACACCACTCTAGACAATGACGTCCCCCACGAGAGCCAATGAGCTCAAACTCTTGGCACAAGAGGAAAAAGAGCCTGGTATTGGTGGCGTTGGACTTGATGGCGCAAACTTACTAGTTAGGTACTAACCATTGAAAAGATGCGAAATCATCATGACTTACAAATAATTGAGATTGGAAGTATCTTAACTGGGAAAACCGTTGGTCTTTCAATCTATAGACTTGGATCACAACGTTTTCTAATAGCATTGAATGTTTGTTTGACAGGAATATGTTTTGTGTGAATTTGATAGTATTACAGAAACACATGTTCTCCTTTGTGGACCACACAAACTGACAACATTTTTGCACAACTGCACATAACTTTAGCTTCAGCCAACCCTCCGTGTATCCCCTGGAAAATCTCTGACGTACCCCCAGGGGTATGCATACTCCAGGTTGAGAACTGCTGATTTAAGGTATGGTTCAGTCAACAGACAGCTTTTCAATGTCTCACACAAAACAGCTTGTTTCAAGTAATTCAAGTGATCATTGAATATTCATCTACCAGGTGGCCTCATGTACAGTGACTTACTTGGAGAGCTCCAGTGATCCAACAGAAACAACATGTCTGCCGTAGCCGACCTTGATGCAGTTAGAGGTGCCATCGAACATGGAGGATGACTCACTGTATGCCCGCACTGACAAGTAGTAGATGGAAGTATGCGTAAAGAGAACATCCGTGTCATATTGAGAACAACATTGATGAAGGGACGGATACTGTATGATCAGTGCTGACTGCCACCTTGTAGTGCTCGATCTTGAGATATTCCCCAATTGTTGAATCAATATGACTCACTTCTGTAACACATTGACACCTTATTATAAACAGGTTGTACAATTATATTATATATTATTCCACAAAACTGGATAACTGTAGTGTTCTTGTTTACATTTCAAATGAACAATGAATGTGCTGTATGGGGTCCATGACTATATATACAATAGTCTCTTATATATGTTCAATGAATCCAGGACAAAACCATACTCGGACATAACCCCACTGGACATAACCCCACTGGACGAAACCCCACTCGGACAGAACCCCACTCAGACAAACCCCACTAAGACAAAACCCCACTTTTATTTTTTTAGAAGTAATGAAAATTAAAAAAAATAGGTAAAAATAAATAATATTTTGAAATGAAGTAACTATATTTCTGCTTGCACTTCAAAAGGAATTGTTTTCAAATGTAAATTTGGTCCTATTAGATGTTTAATATAGCCAGTATACAAAATTTAACATTTGCCACCTGATGTACAATTATTTTCTGATTGTGGTTGGATCGAATTACCAGTTGGATCAACTAACGGTGCACATAAATACCATCAATTTAGATTAATATTGTTCTGCTTTGATGAATAATTTAAATTGTTTCATTATGAATGCACTTAAAATATGCTTTGATTGGAACAACCAGTTCTTAGTCACCTGGTTAATAGCTTGTGAATATGTGCCTGATAAAATGTAATAATTAACACGTTTCATCCTATTTGCTTAGAACTATTTCATTACCTATATGTTACATGAATTACTATTGCATTTTCAAGGTCAGTGTTGATAATAAAGTTTCAGAAAATGTTAATTTCCATGTATTCAAAATGAACTTCTCCAAGGACAGTACTGTCCATCATATGATTTTCAAAGAGCAGATTGTCAACAAAAACCATAATATTATATGATTAATTATACCACTATCACACTTTTGCCATATGAAGCTTCTTTGTTGTGGATAATTTTCCAGAGGCCTTAATTTTTTGATCCAGTTGTCCAAAATTTTTATAAAATACAATGCTACAAACATGAATGAAAATTTGAAAAATTATTACTACCTTTTCATATTACAACTAATATTATATTTTTCTTTGTTCCTTTGCAGATGACAACTGTCACCAGCATGACACCGCACAGCCATGATCCACAGGAACGGTCTGTAGCTGTTGCTAAGTTATGTGCCTCACTCAAGGAGCGTGCAGCTGGATCACGTGGTACACTAACACAGCTCATGTCAGACCACACCACAGATGTGCCTGTAGATGTACGTGCTGCACTCGGCAATCCAGACACAGTCAAGCGCTCTCTCAGACGGGAACATGCCAAGCACATGCCCAAGAACCCAGCGTCGCTCAGTGAACTCATGCTAGATGGGGAGTGGACCACCACTGTTGATGGAGACCCCTTCGTCATCTATGACAACGGTGTTGATTCTTCTGCCAGGATGTTAGTTTTTGGGACTGACCTTGGACTTCGCCACCTCGCTAGTTCTGACTCCTGGTTTATGGATGGCACCTTCGATGTTGCACCACTCCTATTCACTCAGTTATACGTGATCCGTGTACCACTTGGAGAATCAGCTGTGACATGTGTCTATGCCTTCCTACCCAACAAGCACCAGGAAACCTATGAGGAACTTTTCTCGGCTATTCAGGACCGGTGCACTGAGCTTGGCTTCAATGTTGACCCCACCACTGTGACCATGGATTTTGAGCAGGCAGTGATCAACGCCATGCAATCATCATTTGGACCTCATGTCAACATCCATGGATGTTTTTATCATCTTGCCCAGTCCACATGGAGGAAGATTCAGAGTCTTGGTCTGGTACAGCGTTATCGCGAGGAAGACGACGTTAAGCTCTTCTGTGGGATGATGGATGGTCTGGCTTTCCTGCCTGAAAATGATGTACCTGATGGCATGGCCTACCTGCGTGATAACATTCCTGAGGGACTAGAACCCCTTCTGCAGTACTTTGATCAAATCTATGTGTCCGGTACCTACCGTCAGATACAGCTACCCCAACATCCAGATGGCACTATGCCTCCACTTCGCATGCGTCACAAGCCACCTATGTATCCACCATCCATATGGAATTTGCACAACATCACCCTTCATGGCAGTTCCAGAACCAACAACATATGTGAGGGTTGGAACAATGCCTTCTCCAACTTGGTAGGACATGCTCATCCAACTATCTGGAGGGCCACCGACACTATCCGGAAGGACCAGGCACAGGTTGCCACTGCACTGCTACGTGACCAGCATGGTGAACCACCAGTCAAGCGAACGCGGCGCCACACAGTTTAGCTCCAGACGAAGCTTCACAATCTGTGTACTGCCCGTCGTGATGGCACCAAGTCAATTCCCGATACACTGAGGGGCATTGGACACTGTGTGAGATGGAAGTAGTTTAATGTAGTTTTCATGATAACAATATGTGAGGTAGTAGTTTAATGTAGTTTTCATAGTTGCATATTTTTCAATGTTGTATGGTGATACATTGACATTAATAAAACAGAAAATAACAAATATTGTTGTCTTTGAATCTATATGCAGTAGGCCAGTAGGCCAAAAGGGGTTTTGTCTGAGTGGGGTTGAGTGGGGTTATGTCCGAGTGGGGTTTGGTCCGAGTGGGGTTATGTCCAGTGGGGTTATGTCTGAGTGGGGTTTGTCCAGTGGGGTTATGTCCGAGTGGGGTTTTGTCCGAGTGGGGTTTGGTCCAAGTGGGGTTATGTCTGAGTGGGGTTTTGTCCAGTGGGGTTATGTCCGTTTACCATGTTCAATGGACTCTGACCAGGAAACATCTGTTGCATGGACAGTTTATTTGTATTGTAAACCTGTCTCAAATGACCAGACTCTCTCGTGACTGGACATTATTGCTTGGGTGCAGACGTGTGCATTGAAAAGACAGACAACTTAACTTACACTGGCAGAAAAAATGCCTAAATGCAATACTGTCAAAAAACTATTTTGTATTCTTACAGTGACACTTATAGTGAATGATTAGTTAAAATATAATCAATCAAAAGACCCTGACTATACACTTGAAACACCTACTGGACCGCTGTCATCATTCTTTGGTTCACCAAATCCATCCCAATTAGCTGACAGACTTGTGACAGAAGGCTGGTAATTGAGGTCAGTCCCAACAATATCACCTTCCTGGACGTTGCCTGGCAACAGTGGTTCCAACTTCACTGTGACACCATTAGAGCGGACAGAGTAGACAAAGCTGAGTTTGTTGGTCACTCGCAGAATGACAAAGTAGGATTCTCTGTCTTTCAGGTCCAACTCATCTGCCTCGGCCTGTCTTGAATATACAGTGTGAAGAAAAGAAAGTTTTCAGAAAAATTAACAAGTGTGAACTCAATGTTTTAACACATAGAAGATTGGATGCATATATATATATATATATATATATATATATATATATATATATATATATATATATGATACAATAAGTGTGTACTCAATGTTTCAACACAGAAAATCGCGGGCCTGGCCGGGCCTCTACATAATTCTGTAGGCCGGGCCGGGCCTGGGCCTACATACTGCGGGCCTGGGCCTGGCCTGAAAATAATTTAAACACATCGGGCTTGGGCTGGGCGTAGTGTGAGTGGGCCGGGCCGGGCCAGGCCGGGCCGGGCCTGGACATAATAAAAATATTCATAAAAAACACCGATTATTACTTTATTTTTTAATAAAACCTGATTATAAATTGTAATTCCGGTTAATGAATGCTTAAAATTATTTCTTTAGTATTATATAGTTGCAAATTGAGACCTAGCATGGAATCTAATGGCCCCATAAGTTCACTTGGCTGGAAGTAGCCAGCCCCAAATGTTTACTTTAGAAATATTTGCAGAGGCAACCAAGCCATGATTAACCATCAACTTATCACCCTTTGACCCTACCAGTGGACATTCTATTGTCTAGGTCTTCCCTCCAAACATTGCCCACCTGAATGACCTGCCCACTGCCAAGTGCCCACTAGGCAACTAGCCTACTACCCAGTACCCAACCCAGTTGGTAATTGGTATTTATCCCCAGTCCTAATTCATTCACACTTGTACTAATTCACACATGTCTGAATCTGTCTGTCTCAGGCTAGTGACTGCAGGCCTGCTGGAAATGCCACTGGGTGACATTTAATTGAAATATCATATTAAATTATGTTAACTAAGTTGACCTAATTCAATTAACAATACAAATTGGGGTTATGGCTTGCATAAGGGTTAAGTCAGGGTTAGATAAACAAATTTCATACCCTAACCATAAGCCAATACATTAAAGTCAATTATAACAAATCTTATCATATTTAATAGTAATGACACTAAGAAGTTTTTCTTTATTTTTCTTCAGGATATTCGTCCGTTTGAAGAAGTTGGTGGTGCTGGATTTTTAGAACTCATCCAGCACACTATGGACAAATAAACTGTTTTACAGTTTATTTGTTTTTCGTCTTTGTTATAAGATTATAGGTTTATCTTCTCTAAACTTAGCAGGCCGCGGGCTTGCGGGCTGTGGGCTTACCCATCTTTGGCTCATGGGTATGGGCTGGGCCTGGGCCTGAAACTTGCGGGCCGGGCCGGGGCCAAACATTCACGGTCTGGTTCGGGCCTGGGCCGGGCCTAAATTCTAGTTTGCGGGCCTGGGCTGGGCTTGAAAATTATTGCGGGCCTGGGCTCTAACTGCTAATTGCGGACCGGGCTTGGGATCAAATTCTAGGCCCGCGCAGGGCACTAATATATATATATTTGATACAATAAGTATACACCTTTGTTTATTTACATATCTGCGTATTTACATATAGTAAACAACCTATTTGCAACTGTACACATTCACCGAAGCCACCAATCGCCCATTTACAGATGATAGCTAATTTATCTATGCCAGGGTTACCTGAGTGGATATTAACACATTTACTATCGGCATACTTACATATCTGCATATTTACATGTCATACATACTATGTACAACTACATACAATGAATGTGAATGCCTCCGACTTAGAAGTAGAGCAGAAACAGAGTAGATAACCAACTGTTATGATAACACCGAGGACTTCAAGGGTGTAATCCTACCTCATCTAGCAGATAACATGCGATAAAAGCTAGTGAGTGCCTCTGTAACAAGCTGGACATAGAGGTAGAGCAGAAACAGAGTAGATAGTGCACGACAGATTAGTGCACGACGGGGCCATATAAACGTGAAAGTGTCTTGAGGCACTGCATAACAGTCCTGTCGCCCGCCCTGTAAAGGTCCCACTGCAGGGCGACCTTCCCCTGTAGTTCCTTGAAGGTTTTCTTCTGGTGCCTTCGAACTTTCCCCTCGGACACCAGTCGCAGAGTGACCTCAATCTGTGCTGCCTTGTCGAACAGTAGACCCGTCAGCTGGTAGAACGGCATCTGCTGTCTCCCAATCCACGTCTCCCTGATGTAGGCCACCAAGGCCTGCAGTGGTTCTGTTGTAGCCTTGGACTCAAGCACAGTGAAGACTGAAATGAAATTTCATATTGTGCAGAAAAATGTGACAACAAAAATATAGGTAAAAGCATTTCACGCAAGCATGCCAGTAAAAATAGCAAATTGGCATTAATATGTTAATGTGTTAGAAAATATCTAAGTGGCCTTAATATGTTAACCTGTTAACCATGCAGATACTGGTCATTTTGAAAAAAAAGACGTTCTGCTGTCTAAAGCCCCTTCAAATCAGTGTACCTATTTGCACTGTACATGGGGTGATGTGCTCGGCTGGGAGCAGAGGCAAGACCATCAGCTTTCTCAAGAAGTTGAAAGTGTCGCTGTCGTGAAGGTACACTTGGCGCAAGCCAAGTTCCTGCGTCTTCCTCCAAACGGCTTGTCCCCAAGTGTAATGCGCACCCCTGGCAATGGACGTCAGGTAGAACTCTAGAAGCCGTACTCCACGCAGCTCGCTCGAAGTCCATGACGATTTCTTCTACCGCTGGTGGACCAGGCAGAATGTCAAGGACAGCCTGCAACACAGCCTTGCAGTCTTTTCTGTGGCGTCTCGGCATCAAACAGAAGAGCAGTGGCACCTGCTTCATGTGGTCACCGTCCCGGACGAAGGCGTAGATCGACCACAGCTGCATGAACGGCTCCCGTACTACCTTGAACGTGCCATCAGCATACCAACGCTTGGCTTCCTGTAGAAGAGCGAGTTGTTTGGCAGTCGCCAGAACAATATGCCTCTATCAGTCGATCTAAAACAGGTCAGATTAGGGTTACTAGGTTACATTTTCTAAGATCTGGCAGGGCGGATGTAGCCAGTGGTGAATACACTTCACAATCCAGTCATTGTACAATGCACATAAAATGAAGACTGTTGTAGGATTTACTGGATTGCAGTTGTCGAAATGGGAGAGAAACAGTGAGTTGCACTGTTGAGCATGCATGAAAGCAGATTTTAACACAAGCTTGAACAAAGGGAAAGGTAGACACCATTATCGGGGACACTAACAAAAACCTTCATCATGCTCAAGTTACACAGCAATTAGATCGGTAAACATATAATTGTTAAATTGCCAGTACACAACACAATGATAAAGCCTCCGTATAGCCTACACTCATTGTTTGCTGGATATTCAAAGTAGTTTGAATTTGCAATTCACTCACGTTACATTGCGGGTGGATAAGAACAGTTTCCTTAACTGTTATGTACATAAACTAACCGATACTCAGATCATCCACAAGGTCTTATATACAATAGTCAATACGAACAGTTTTTCCCACCTAGCAAATTTAGGTTTCTATGTTTCCGTTACAAATTAAATCAACATAGAAAACCGGTATAACATATTCGACATACCTGTTCCACATACTCTGTGTTGCCAGCGGGTGCAACCATCGCACAACAGGGCCTCTTGACGCGCAATGACAATTCGCAAACAACTCATACAAGCCTCTTCGGACTGCATATCGTACAGCGATCGCAAATGATGATTGTAACTAATAGTCGTGTTTTCGTTCTGTATGTTGACCTTTGTGGTGAGTCCCCCTTCTAAATACCCCGGTGGTGGCTTACCTTCGCTTCTGATCGGCTAATCATATGTATGGTATATCTGATTGGACCGCTTGTCTTATCCCCAACACTCGACCCGCCTGCCATCTGAGCGCACCGCTTCGGCACAATAAAGTCCATTCATTCATTCTGGTGTGTTCTTCTTTAGGTGCCACAACAAAGCGATGTTTTATTGGGGAGATCAACAACCCCAACACAAGTACAATTGGTGTGAAGCCATTGTACGACATAACTGGCACTCATCTTTTCCGTTAAGTTGGTTAACTGTAATATTTACCGAATTACGATCGCATTTCACATAGATTTCAAGCATTGCCTGCACTAATTCTCACTGGAACCTAAGCCTTCACTGTTGTATATGCGGAGGTGTTATGTCCTACTAAGAAGATCATCATCATCATCGTCAGCATCATCTAGTCGTCCGTAGAACTGGTCCAGCAAAACTCACAGATGATGATTGATGTTGAAACGTTTGATATTTATATCTATCTACGTCTATTTATATGTATTGTACTCTTATTGAATAAAGGGATGGAGTCTGTTTAATGTTATTTTAATTGTACTTGTGTTTTTAACTAGTGGCTTGGACTGAAGTGACCCAAGATCTACTCAAGTCCTCATTTCCCACTAAAAGCATTCATGGGCACCCATGGGAAACGCGGCTAGTAGGGTCTAACGGATTAACCTATTTTCAGCTATTGTTATTCCTGTAGTCTTAATCAAAGTGAAGCCATGTTTATTTAGAAACCGCTGATGTTCAAAGCTCTGTCTCATAGAATGGACATACAATGCTTCACATTTACAATGGCGGTCGCTACAAGCCAGGATTCAATCAGTTGGAAATGTCCGTTATTATCGATTTTTCTCTATACACTGTGTATTTTAAAATTCGGTTGAACAGTTTATAGGCAGAAAACGAAGCATTCCGAGGACATATTGAGTGAATTATACAAGTATATTTATTTATATGGCATAAACACATTTTTTTACAGCGACCATAGATACCGAACCATAAGTACATACTACAACTATAATTATTTCGAAGGCATAAACACTCTTAATTATGTATTGCAACACGAGGCCGAGATCACCAGAGACCAGGCCGAGATCACCAGAAACCAGGCCGAGATCACCAAAACAGGCCGAGATCACTAGGGCCGAGATCCCGAAAGGCCGATATCACTGGCATCGCTCTACAATTGTCCGAGAGGTGTCGCATGCATATTACCATTTTATCGCCTACTAAACAGTTGCTTTGGGGGCGAAGAAAACGGTCGGGAAATTTCACGATGGAATTGCTGCGCGTTTTGCGGTAAGTTGTGCGTGGTAAAGTATATTGTCCTAAGATAATTAAACCTGTTTCCTCCTAAAATTTAGGATGCGAAGCGCTGCTTCACTCTAAAACATCGATTCCAGACCTCGCCTAGCCTCGATTGTCCAGGCTGCGTGGTGTGGCGCCACTGTTTGTCGCACACATCTTCGCTTGGATGCAATGTGTACTTTGACAGAAAGTATGCACCCAGATTCTAGGTGCATACTTTAAACTTTGATTGTACTGACACAACTGTCAGACTGAAAAGTTAAATCAGACAAACAAAATGTTGTGTGTAGACACGCGATAGTGTATTAATGACGCAGATTGGCTAGCGCTTCAGTCGGTTAAGGGTTCAGCACTCAGTTACATGTAACACACCAGGAAGTCTAACTGGGGCATGATCCCAAATAGGGAAGCTTTTTTTGGAGAAAATGTCTAATTTTATATCAAGTTGCGGCACAATGTATATGTAAACCCATTATGGAACACTCCTGCTTGTCACGTCATTATTATTTGTTTCACAGCCAAATCAAAACAATGCCCTGCCTATAATATTAGCTGAAAACCAGTCACATAATTTAAATATAGGTCAATTTTCACACCTGATAAATCATTAACCATGTACACTAGATTTCTAGAGCACTGCGAACCAATGAAACCTACTTACTGTCTCTTTAAATATACCACCTACTTATTTTCAAATTAATATTTATATAATTGCTTGATTTTTAACCAAATATGGCGCAACTTTGTCAGAAAAGTGACAATTTGTCACATTTAACAGGATTTTGGGTGATTTCCATTGTGTCAGACTTGCTAAATTTTATTATTTATGTGATTGCTTTCATGCTTCTACTTGATCGGGTACATGGCGTACTGCTTGATTTGGATACGCCATCATAAAGGGGTATCACATGACCAGATACCCATTGCGGCCACACTTGAAAATGTTGATATACGCAATGCTTCCAGTGGCTGTGACACAACCAAAATACGATTATTCTGTCCAAATTTGCGACACAATATCACCAATGCATTGGGCCACATAACAAATATCACCAATGACTGTTCTAGTGCAAAATAGCTACCTGCTCCCTCACAAACTGGTGCCATACCCCCTAATTTTGACCAAATTTTCATTTTGGCAACCGGTCAGTACCATGCTATTTGCGATTGCTACGGCTGTCTGTCTTTGCAAGCAAACTGTTCACTTTTCCCGTGAACCTATGCCTTTGGGAATGGTTATATCTTCTGTAAACCACTTGTTGGTTAGGGTTAGCTAGGGAAGGGGTTAGCTAGATATGGGGTTAGTTAGGGATGGGGTTAACTAGAGATGGTGTTAGCTACGGTTAGGCTTGCATACCTTCATCTCCTTGTGTCCGTACACTTACAAAGAACTGCACGCAACATCAAATGAGTACTGAGACGTGGTGAATAGACATTTATGAAAATTACCGTTGATTTCCCAATAGAAAAATGCGCTTATGTTAAGCTTTTAGCTTACCATAAACTCTTTCGGGCAATTTGAACAAATGAAAAATACAAAAAATTGTATTTATTGACAACTATATATCTTATTAATCATCAAATGGCATAACATATCAGCAGATGCACATCAAACATTATAGTGCAACATTAAAATGTACATTTGTTTGACATTTTTTATATATAGTAGATCAGTTATAGGATACCTCCTAAAAGAGACGGTTACAAAGTTTAAATAATAGCGGTGCTTAACAAGTAATGCTCTTGTTGATTAGATGGAATCAATAAAATATATATAATAATATAATATTAACTAGCCTGACACAGACAATGTTCTAAGTAAAGGCACGCAACATGAGGCAAGTTACCAGCCATTTTAATTGATTCGTGTGATTCTATGTTGGACCATGTAACTGAGCTTATACACTGTCACTGCACGGCTGTAGCCACATCTGAGTTGGCCATTAATAGCTCTATATTTAACAATTCTTCCTTTTGTGCAGCCTGTCCACAGTACACACTCATTGTTTGGTGACAGACACATGTTTTCATGCATTTAATCAGTATATTTTTGATAAAAAAACCCTTCTCCATGACTATTAGATGGCTACCGCATTTCCATTGCCATGATGCCTATTTGGGTTCAGCACTCAGTTACATTTCCCATTGGTGGCCATGTTAACGTTTTGCATGATTATAAGAAAACTTGACCATCAAAAATTCTGAAATTTCTTACCTGCCGTCATCATCATTTCATTGACATGGAGTTTAGTCAAAATTAGACATTTCTAACTCTTTTAAAATGGCTGAACGTGTCATACCCATCAATGTTTACCAATTTCGGCATGAATTACTACGCACACGAGCATTGTGGTGAAAAAAATTGCCAAAAATCCTTCCGCCTATTGAAATCATCTAAAAATCCACAGTTACACTGCCAACATGTTCTACCAGCAAACCTGCCAATGTGCCTGCTCAAATGCAGTTATGTCAGATGATATGATTTTTTTTAAATGACACATACCTAAAATTACTGTGCCCTACATTCGTCTGTAACACACCAGGAAGTCTAACTGGGGCATGATCCCTTAAGCAAGACTATCCAGCAGCTTGTTTTGTAAATCGGGTGTCACTTCCTGGTGTGTTACACGAATGTCGGGCATAGTAAGTTTGGATATAGGATGTTTTAAAAAATTCATGAGTTCTGACATAAGTGCATTTGTGCAGGGACATTACCAGATTTGCTGGCGGAAGCTGTTGAGAGTGAAATGGTGGATTTTTAAAATTTTAGATGATTTTAATAGACGGAAGGATATTTGTGATTTTTTTAGCCACTAGACACATGTGCATTGTAATTCATGCCGATATTGGTAAACATTGAGGGGTATCGCACATACAGGCATATTACAAGAGTTAAAAATGTCTAATTTTGACAAAACTCGACCAGCATGCAAGTGGGATGATAACAGCAGCTGGTAAAAACTTTTAGAATGTTTGATGGTCACGTTTTCTTATAATTATGCAAAACGTTAACATGGCCACCAGTGGGAAATGTAACTGTAGGCTGAATCCTTCTACCGGGTACGAATCAACTCTCTCTCCAAGACTTACACACTCAGTGTGTGCACACGTGCTAAAGTGCTGTAAGAGAAAAGTAATAAAATATTTGGGAGAAAGAGAAAACGTGATAGCGTGCTTGTTGTAATGCAATTTAAGGAAAGGAAAAGTTGATAGCAAGAAAGGTGCAATATGAATTAATGTTGCAAGCTGGAGATCCTTCGTCTGAACATCTCCAAATTTGGCACTTCAGCTGCATTGGCTGGCAGGTTGTTCCAGTTGAGATAAGAACTAAGAAGCTGAACTGGACAAATTGCTTATATATAGTGGTTATGGGGAGTTGAAAAGCTCCGGAATGCATGTGCCAAGAGGGTCTCGCAAGGGGTATGAGTTGGGGGCTAAGGTCCAAGGTGACTATGCCATGTAAGGTCTTATAAAGCATGAGAAATCGGATGTCAGCTCTGCTTTGTTGGAGGCTGCGCCTGTTTAGGTGGTTGAGCATGATGGTGACACTGGCTTCCTGAGTCCTGACTATACTTGTTGCAGACATACTGTACTGCCCATCTTTGGACCATCTCTATTTTCATTTTGCAAATGTTGGTGCAGGAGTCCCATATGGCAGCAGCATACTCCAGTTGGGGTTTAACTAGGGAGAAATAAACACTGTTTTTTAGCATTAAACATAATTACCTCTCAAGAAACTTAGTATTCAATCTGAATATTTCGACCGCACGGTCTTCTTCAGCAGACTGAAGTTATGGGTGTGTCACATGACCAATGTCATGTGACACAAGCTGGAGCAGGACTGGTGGGAGCTCCTGGGCAATGTCTCATTTCAACGTAGGTTTCTCCCTGTCGATGTTAATCGCCTCCTTTATTTTCCTCCTGCGCCAGTTCTCCCCATGGTCTAGAATTTGAACGTCCTTCACAGAACACTGATGGCCTATGTTCAGTTTGTGTTCACAAGTTATAGCTGATAAGGGTTGGCGACAAGATAGATGTTCTTTAATTCTTCTGCCAAGTGTTCTGGTTGTTTCTCCTATATAGTGTTGGTCACATTCTGGGCATTGTATGTCATATACCACCCCACACTTTGCTGCCTTTGCTGTTCTGTCTTTTGGGTGTACCAACAGTGACCTCAGGGTGTTGATAGGTTTGTGGTAAACTCACTGGAATGTCATTGGGCTTGAAAATCCTAGCTAATTATTCTGGTAGTTTACTAATGTAGGGCAGACCTATGGCATGTTGGTTTCTGTGGTGGTTGTGTCAAATGACCAATGTCATGTGACATATCCGAAACTTCAGTCTGCTGAAGAAGACTGCGGGATGTGGTCGAAACATTCAGATCAAATACCAAGTTTCTTGAGAAGTAATTATGTTTAATATTAATAACCGAGAAATCGGATCATCTATCCATTCATGGTTTTTTAGTGTTCCTGGCCAACTTAGATATTTCTTCGTAGGAAAGCTAGAGATGCCTTTGCTTTTTTGTGACACAATCAATATGGTCATTCCATGACTGTGTTTTATTTATGACCACACCAAGATGTTTTGTTTTTTCCTCCTTTGTGAGTGTGTGGCCATGAAGAGTGTACTGTTTGTACTTGGGGTTAAGGGACCTGGAATGAGGATGGAATTCCAGTTCTCAGATTGTCAGTTCCAGACACACCTTTTGCCATTATTAATGTGCAATATGTGTATTGTAGAGTAGTGTGTATTTATCCACAGAACATGTAAACAAATTTATGATGCTTTTAATGTTTAATCAGTTACATGTTTCGGATATAAATATGCATTGTGCATGATTACAATACATATTGCATGTTAATAACGGCAAAATTAAAGTGGGCCCGGATTGTAGAAAAGTGCTGTGATATGCAAAACAAATACTCGATTTAGTGAAATCCGAGAACATATAGCCGGTCGTCCCAGTAGGTGCATAGACACCACTGGGCAGAAAACTAACTCATCTATTTTTGCTCTTTAAATTAATATTTAAAACTGAGAAGCACTAAGCCACTAGCCGCTTCAAATGTTTTCCATAACATACCATCAAAATTTTTTTTTAATTTGAATAATTTATTATGGGTAAGTTTATCATCTACTGTGGGTTGGGCAGTATTACCGTAACCAACATGTGAATGGTGTCATGTTATGCTATGCTTTTCATCACAAATTTGTTAATTGTGCATGGTCGTTGACAAGTAATTTTTAGTGATATACCTATGAGAATCATGTTTATTGCATTTCAATGTCCAAATATCCTCAAAAAATACCTTTTCATTGGGCAGACTCTCGGCTGTAGTATATAATTATAAACATTAGACAAGTGTCTTGCCTAAGTCCAGATGTCGATGAGTCGAGGCTATTCAACATTTATAATAAACAACTCGGTTGCACATCACATGGGGAAAATCTGATACCATGGTTCTGGGCTGTGTATATGTTTCAATCGTTGTCTAAGCATTCAAGACAACTAACATGTGCCGTGGCCCGTGTTCAATAAAAACTCATTAAAGTGCCCACAACTTGCAACAGACAATGCAGTGAATATAACCAATATAGGTTATTAATGTTATAATTTATTAACTCGCCTGAAATTTGAGTAGCATCATTTTACCCATGGAAACAATTCAATATACCTTTATTAATAAATTCAATTTAATTTTTCAATGGGTCATTGCAGAGATAGTGATGCAAAAATCATGCAACTGTATAAAATAACATTGGTTACCAGGGCTCCACAAGGTGGCACCACTGTGTCTCACCCTCCCCATTCAATGTATGTATTTTTATAACTCTAACGTGGAATTTATTATTTGTTTTATCTGTACGTTTGCATTCTTTGCATATATTAAACAACTGGATATAGTTATTCTGCATGGTTGATTTATGCCAAAAAATTGTTTTGAAGTAAATATCTGCAGTTAACAAAAGCTGCTGGTTAATTTCTATGATTATATAGAGTATAGCGAATGACATAACAGAAATGATCATACTGTTGTTGGTGGCATAAAGTTATAATGATAAAATATGAACACAACAACTATCTGAAAATCATGTCGGTCCGTATAAACATGTTGTCTGCATTGCAGCATGCCGAAAGCAGGGGTGATGTGGCGTGTGTTGATCGTCCTGCGATGTCTGTGGACTCTGGCACCCCAGACAGGATATATTCACCCTGATGAGTTCTTCCAGTCTGTAGAAGTTGTTGCAGGTATGAAAAATAAATGATCATGTTGCATCTTTCAAATATGCCTAGGCACTGTAGGCAGCTCAATGTGAAAGGCATCTGAATGACTAAAACTATTATGCTTAGGCAGCTTAATCTAAAAGGCATGTGAAACTATAGCTCCTTTTTAAAAAAATTGCTCTGATGATTACTTTGGCACATCCCTGTTCATAATATCATGCTTAGCAATTTAGGTGTGCTTTGAACTCAGGTTCCTGAGTTATTAGTTCCCATAGAAGTTTTATTATTATGCATTTCAGTTTTGACTACACTTTCACATACAGTTGAACACGTGTATCTACAAAACACACTGTTAAACAGTTTCTTTGACTTTTAGAATTAATTTAAGCTCTGTCCGTAATTTGTTTGTTTGTTGATGGCCTGTACTACCTTCTGGAATCAGTTATTTTCAAACGCAAAAATAAGACAAACAAGACAATAATTGTTTTTCATGTTGGCAGCAAGGCAAATGAGGCAATATTTTTAACTCATAAGATATGTATCAGAAACCCCAACAGTTGTTTTCTCTGTGTAAAACATTGTTTATGAAAATTAATTCTTAACAAGCATTTAATTTTAGTAGTTATACTCGTGATTACCAGTATTTGCTGACTATGGTTTATGTATTAATGAATTCATGGAAGTCCTTCGTATGTCAGTTCGGGGAATATCCATCTGGATGGATAACCTCCTCATGTATAAAAATTATATGTGCATATAGGCATAGATCAACGGACAGTGGTCCCCAGTGTATAGATTAATGATTTTTCTTGATAAATGAATTGTGCCCACTTGTTTAAACATGAACATCAATATGTATCTGTCATTGATATACACATAAGATGCACCTGTGTCATTCTTATTTAACAACTGTTAGAATCAATGACGTCTTCACATGATTAAAAAAGGTGCTCATTTCATCATTAATGATATCCATTAATGAGCAAATAATTGTTAATCAATTCAAAATATATGGATTGTTGAGGTTTTTTTAGTAAAATTAAGATTTGGTGTCTGGTTTGGATTTCTGATGAGTTTTGCATTTGTAAATTTTGCTCCTGTGAAATTGTGTAGGCATGCTAAAGCTTCTGGATTATCGGTATACTGATTAATGAGGTTCCACTGTATTTCTGGATTATTGGTATACTGATTAATAAGGTTCCACTGTATTTCTGGATTATTGGTATACTGATTAACATGGTTCCACTGTATTTCTGGATTACTGATATACTGATTAACAAGGTTCCAATGTATTTCTGGATTACTGGTATACTGATTAACAAGGTTCCACTGTATTTCTGGATTACTGGTATGCTGATTAACGAGGTTCCACTGTATTTCTTCTGGATTATTGGTATATTGATTAATGAGGTTCCACTGTATTTCTGGATTACTGGTATACTGATTAACAAGGTTCCACTGTATTTCTGGATTACTGGTATGCTGATTAACGAGGTTCCACTGCATTTCTTCTGGATTATTGGTATACTGATTAATGAGGTTCCACTGTATTTCTGGATTACTGGTATACTGATTAACGAGGTTCCACTGTATTTCTGGATTACTGGTATACTGATTAACGAGGTTCCACTGTATTTCTTCTGGATTATTGGTATACTGATTAATGAGGTTCCACTGTATTTTGTTAATCAAGCTTCAAAAACTTGAATAACCATCACAGTTCTAATTAATCCCACCAGGATGCACTGCCTTGTTGAAGCATAAGATTTACCTCAAACACATTTAAAGTGTTTCCCTGGCCCTCCAACTTAAAGTTATCAAAGTTGTACTGTATATGTGTATGCGTGATGCATGTATGTATGTTAGATATACACAGCAGTATTTAGATAACATCTCGCTGCTTGTTTCCAGGTGATGTTCTGGACCTGGACGTGCACAGATCGTGGGAGTTCACATCAGATACCCCAGTCCGGAGCATGGTCCTGCTCTATGCCATCTACGGGCCGCCGCTCTACGTTCTAAAGTTTCTCTCCCAGTTCGGCTTCTTGAAGGAGGCGAGCTACCTGCAGTCGTATCTGCTGCTCGTGTTGCCAAGACTTGTAGTCATGCTGCTGAGTATTGGGATGGATGTCATGTTGTTCAATCTTGCGCGACGCCTCCATCTAAACGCCAACACCGTGATGCTGGTCTACACAACATCGTACGTCAGTCTCGTGTACTACACTCGCACGCTGTCCAACACCATTGAGGCTTTCTTCTTTGTCGCACTGCTTTGTGTCACCATGACAGTGATGCCGGTCACTTGCAGTCACTCTTCGAAGAAAGACAAACTGAATCTTAGCAGACGGTCCATCCACGACAGTGGTGATATCCTTGAGACAGAAACGTCCAAGAGTGACGTTGGTGGAAGTCCGTTTGTGGTAGCACTTATTCTCGTTGCTGGGTTCTTTAACCGTCCAACTTTTGTCTTCTATGCAGTTGTTCCATACCTGAACTGGTTGATGTGCGGCAGCTGGGAAGTAATCAACCATGACGTCCTGCTCAGGTTTTTGCTGACTCTGCTGAATGCTGTTGCCATAGCTACTGCATTTCTCATTGGCGATTCAATGTATTACGGCACTTTGACCAGTGTGACTCTGAGTGCGTTTAAAATTGACTCGTTGTCAGCATCACTAGTGACTGTCATGAGAACCCTTGTTGTGACGCCGCTGAATTTCATCCAGTACAACATGGAGTCATCTAATCTAGCTGTGCATGGAATCCACCCACGAATCACACATCTCCTAGTGAACATGCCGCTTCTGTTTGGCGTGCTTGCCCTCATTCCCGCTATGTCTGTCGCATGTGTGGCATTTCGTAAATTTGGTTGTAGCAAATGTGAGAACCTGTCTGGAAAAAGAGCATGCAAAGCTCTGCTACTGAGCATTGCTGTTCCGCTGTTGATGCTGTCGCTATTTGCCCACCAGGAGGCTCGCTTCCTCATTCCCATTCTCACTCCTCTGTCGTTGCTTTACAGTCATCTTATCTTCGGCTCGGCAGCCTTCAAAGCAGTCACTGTCACGTGGGTTCTGTTCAACGTTGCTGGATGTGAGTTCTTTGGAGCACTCCATCAGGGAGGCTTGCTGCCATGTCTTGGTAATGTCCACACGAGAGAGCCACAGGTCACACGCCATGTCATCTTTTATCATACCTACATGCCGCCTCGCTTCCTCCTCGCTCTGCCTTCGCAGCATGCCCTGGGAGAGTCGGGTAACAGCGACAGTCCTCGTTGTGGCTCCACAACCGTGTATGATCTCCAGGGTGCATCTGCTGAGACCCTGAATAAAAAAGTTAAAGAAATCTCGGCACGCAATACATGCAAATCAAATGAGATTCTCCTGGCTAGTCCAGCCACACTAGACTACCAACTGTGCAGCAGTAGTACAACGTATAAATCTCAGTTGTTGCAACAGTTTCATTTACATTTATCTACTGAAGATCTCCCTAATGTTGAGGATTTCTGGTGTGGAAACAACCCTCCACGTCAGTGCTCTTTCCCTCTCAACTGTAATGACACAAGCCTAGTACATAGGCTGTACTCACTTATGTCTCTCAACCTCTATCAACTGAGTATGCCTTGAACTATTGTATCAACCATAATTAGGTGTATATATACATCCATTTGCGAGACATCTAAATTTGTCATAGTGCAAAAGATGGAAAATTTAATGTTTCATCTCCAGTTAATTTTGTCCTGGGCTTTTCTCAGGGAATAACATTTCAGCAAAGGTACACTTTGTTATTTTATGAAATGTAAAAAAGTTGTGAAAAAAACACAGTACTATTTGGGCAAATGTTCATTTTCAACTATGAATAAATTGGTAATGTGCAGTTAAATATATTGAAATCCTATGTTGGGTCGATAGTCACCTATGAGAATTAGATCACTTGCCTGGTTTGATCTAAAATGGTTACTGTGAAGATATTGGAGAAGAAATAATTATGTAGTTACTTGAGGGAGTAGACAAGCAAAATTCTAATAATGGCAGCAAATAAATTGTTGGAAAGAGAAACTGTGTCAAGAAATGAGAGAATGGTTGCATGATAATGAGTTGTGGTGTGAAAAGGTTGAGCGGTCTTTTGCTGGGATGATCAGAAAGATCTGTAGCTGCCAGTAGGGATGGACAGATGATGGATTCTATGTAGCGAAAATTCTACTTTATGAATATTCAGAGGTGGAGAAGAAACAAATTATATATTTGAGATAGATGTACAGTCAAACCTGTTTAAGCGACCACCTGCATTAAGAGACCACCTGTTATTGACTACCAAAGTCCACTCCTCTCTAAGCTCCACCTGTATTAAGAGACCACTTTACAACCATCCATTGAGCGGTCGTTTAAGACAGGTTTGACTATACTTCCATTGACACAGATATAACATGATGATGTGATTGCAAACATATTTTCTTATGGTGGATATGTTCTTTATACCAATTGTCCCATTGGGGATGATTTATATTAACACACAGAGTGTTTTTTCAATCTTTTATATTAACATTTACATGAAATATTTATTTTTCTTGCGGTATGTACTATTTCATGACATAATGTTGGTTGACAGCATTAACTTGGGCATATGTAAGGAAGAAATGTTCATGCTAAAATAAAACTATTGGTAATTGTTGTGTAATGTGTGTCATAATCTGAAAAACATGTTGGTGTGTTTCAACTGTAGTGTTTCGTGGTGGTAGATGGTAGCGTTGTGCATTACTTTTATTTTACTGTGGCAATAATTGTACTTAGCTGAGACATCAAGATGTCTCAATAACATATATTTCTGTCTATTACTTCCTGTTAGAAACATTTATTATCTCTGTAGCAGCAGACAAATATTGGAGTGGTGGAGTAAATTACATTAATACATAATATTTGATTAACATACCTACCTGTTTGAAATGTTTTTGATTTTGTTTGTTGTATGTGTTTTTAATTAATCATTGTTTTGAATAATAAAAAGTTTGAACTGCATTAGAAGGTTTAAACTGTTTTAGGGATGATTTTAAATGTTTATAAACTCCAAAAAAACACATAGTGTTCAATATTTGTACAGACCACTACCCCATCGCCCATTACGTAGTGTGGAACATAGATAATATGCATATTGCCAATGGCACGCTGTGAAATATTGCTGCTGGGATTGATTGATTGATCTATTCGTACAAAGTGTACTAATTCTCACACCCACTCCCCAAATTAGTATTTTGAAATGTTGATAATTTTCCAGAAAAATATCGACGTAACAATGTTATGGCACAGTGCATGTATATATGACGTACACTAATAGACATCAGAATGTGTTTACAAATAATTTATCTCCAATAATGGTTTTTTAGAAAGTTGTGAATTTCCAAAATATCGGACTGTATTACAGTGCTGCGCTGTGAACAATTACGCGATTTAAGACAATAGTACAATAGTTCTGTAGCCGTTCAGATATATGAGATCGACATTAAAGCAATTAGTACGTGGCCTTCTCCCCTTTGTATGCTTTATAGGAACAGGTAAATGTCAACAACTGTGAACGGCCCTTTATGCAATCACTCCTTACTAGGAATGGATATTTTTGTCAAGGAATGCCTATCTAGATTCTAAGCTTGCTATTTAACATTAGAAGCTCGGGCAACTTATTTCAATCAGCACTCCTTCAGTTAATTTAACTGCAGTACAACTTCATTAACTTGAACAGTTGAACTTCCACAACTCGAATACTCCTCTTTACTTGAACTGTGGGCCTAGTCCAGCCACAATACACTGCCCTGCGTGCACATATGCCTTAATTCAGACACATGGATGGTGGTACCCTGGTCCATGCAACAATTCGAGTTAATGAAGTTGTGCTGTGTATAAATGAATATTTAGCAAGAACATCTGTGGGAGGGTAATTAACATCCAATGCGTGGCATACAATGAGTAACATAAATTCTCATCTGTGTGTGCTACGGAAACCAGATTTAAGCACCAACCTTATGTATCTGGAAAAGTATTTTAATAACCAAAACTTGATTACATCCCTAAATTAAGGGATATACATTTACGATGAATATCAGGCAGACACTATTAGACATATTATTTGTAAATGTGCTTATGCTCCAAAATATATGGCCAATATTAGTTTTTGCATGTGAACAAATACTTTCCAAATTTCTCTGACATATTTCTGTATATGTATTTCATTACACGCATGCACGAATGCACGCATGCACGCACGCACGCATGCACCCCCCACACACAGTACCTGAAGTTACAACTTGTGTTACTATTCAAAGATTAAATATAAGAGATGAACTAGTATGAATTTTATTAAATAATTGAAAATTGTTGCAAGTAGGCCTATCTTAATTTGACACCTGCCTCAATGCTCATTTCTATACTCAGTTAATAAATGTTCGCGCACGGATTATACACAAGACACTGAAACATTCTAAAAATAATTGGTGTTAAAAGAAGAAAAGACCGGACCACGACGTATTGAGCTGGCGTCAGATGGCACACAGTCTCGGGAGAGCAACGCGCGCGGCTAAAAATGCGCTGATACGGTAGAACAGACGACGTGACCTGTCACTCGCAGTCAGGGTTGAGTAAAATTGCGCAAAGCCTAGTAGTACTCTAAGTACGACGATGGGCTGGACATTGTTCATGTTACGTCGTTGACATTCGCTAAGTCGTGTGGCATCATATTACTGTTTAATCGTGTCATCTCAAAACTTGACATGAAACGCAATCGGAAATCGCTCACTTGTGCCGTTGCCATTTCGTGAACTTGAAGTCGACCACAAAAACCAAGGCCTGAGCCGAGGCCCGAGGGCTGAGACACAATTGACGAGGGACGGATTGTACGACAATCGAACCATGCAAAACCCCAAACATGGGTCGTCAGGTTGGTATATCACATAGCTGTCATGCATGAGTGTGTTTTATATGCATGAATTGATGCATTGTATTGTGAACTTGACAAATTACAGTCACTGACACTGATTCAGTGGTTCATACAGTATTGCTAGTCTATTCATACTATTAGTATTGCCGTATTGTACTATATGCTTGGCACCGAATCGAGGTCGTGTTTCCAGCTGTTTTACGTCGTACCTTAGCCTAGGCTAGAATCTATGGCTAGAATATTATTTATTATACATTTATAATGCGCCGTGTATCCGGGTTAAAAACCTGCTCAAAGGCTCTAACATAGTCATAGATGAATAGATGACATAGCCATAGCACAGGCAAACACGTGATAGCTATAACTGCCTAATTACTAACACTCCTTACTCAAATCCAGTCTTGATACATGGTTAGCATATGAAAGAGTAGGCAGAGTCAACCACCCCAGGCCCAGTAGGGCCAGATGCTAACATTTCAATATATTGTTTACCTAATAAAGGACTATGCACAGTTAAAGGGAATAACAATGTTCAATCATTGCTTGAAATCATACTATATTACATATTGTAGTATATTTCCGTTTCCACAACACCGAAAAATGTATTAGAATTCCATTAATTAATAATTCCAAATAATACTCTGTTCTACTGGCCTCGATTATGCATATTTTTCCCGTGCTTATCGGCAAGCTTCGAAGTGACGTCACTGATGATAAGAAAGTGCTACGAGACTGGGGCTTTCCATTCATTCACCGTACCGTTGACAGCGATAGCGATTGTTTAGAAGCAAGCGTCATAATGGTTTATTGTGTGGCATTTGATTGTAATGCAGACAGTAGTAAGAATAAAGTAACATGTAGTTGGTTTAAGTTCCCTACGTAGAACACAGGCTGTGACACAGCCGTCAACGATCACGTTCCACCTAGGATCGAACCGAGCAGTCAGTGCAGATACAGATGCTGTCGGCTCATGGTGAATTCGGCCCGGTGAATTCGTTCAGCATTCTTTGGAGAGTTCGGCCCACAACTCTGGTAACTTCGGCCTCAGAGCACAACAGGCATAGTGATCTCGGCTCAAACGATTGTATAGCAAACACATGAAGTTTAATGTGTGTGTTTCTGTAAATAAACTTGCAGGGCTGAGGTCAATTTCATTTAATCAACTCAAATTCAAATTCCTTTCAATTCAATTTAATAAATTCAAATTCAATGAATTTTTTTTAATTCCATTTCAAATTCCAGCTCAAATTTTTCAAATTCAAATCCAATTAAATTCAAATTCTGAATTAATTCTATCCTATAGTAATATGTGATTGTAATAGATGTTTTTTTGTCTGTAATAATAATACAGGAACTTTTTTCAAAAGTAATAGTAATAGATCCTAGAGTAATAGATAATAGTATATTACTTTTCTATTACATCTATTGCTGCAAACTTACAAAATATCAGGTTTGTTTGCATGTTATTCCAACTGCTAGTAATTGTAAACAATGTACAGACAATGGATGAGCCGTTATTCAAACAACATGAACAGACCAGTAGGCTGATAATTTGATAGTTTCAGAAATACCGACTCAATGAAACAGTGCAGGAGTAGCAAGCCAATTACTAATTTGTTGGCATGCCCCACTGAGGTGGCTGTGGCTTCACACATCTAGCACACACACACACAAAAGCATGGTTTTAGATATGTGCATGCAGACAACAAATGTTATCTTAGAGCAGGAGCTGCAACCTGTATTGAATTCAAAGTAAGCTCAACACACCCCACCATAGTTAGATTTGAGCAGGACTTCTGAGTTCTTTTTTCCAATTGCCACATGGCAGACCCCCTGTTCAAATTTGGACAAATGTTCTCACCTCAGATCTTCAAATGGTCTACAAATGTATGTTTAGCTACTACTAAGACTTTGACTTCATATACAATTCTAGGGTTGTATTGAGGACCACATTGGAAATAAAACCAGATCACATCAGCACAAGAAAAAGAGGTTCAATTCATTTTCTTTCAATTCAAATTCAACTTAATCAAAATCTTTCAATTCAAATTCATATTCCACTTGGTGAAAATCTTTCAATAAAAATTCAGGAATTTAATTGAATAATTACAATTCATTTTTGAATTCACCCCAGCCTTGGAATAAAGCATTCTATTTATTCTCTCATTTATTAATTAATTTTGTTCCACATTAACCTGAAATTGTTACTTTGTAACTGTTTTTATAGATTTCGCTTCCTTTCGCATAAAATACGGTGCTATTTGTTTTTCCATTTTAACACACAGTCAATGAGACGATCATTAGAAATTATACAATTCAATTATACAATATATTTCACCAAAAACTATAATATCATATACAGTTGTATGATTTAAATAAATTAAATTACAATTATCATAATATCTTATGTCTATATTTCAGATTTTCATGCACTTCCCCTCATAAGTGGAAATTCTCCCCAGTTTTTGTTTTACATCAAATACAGAGCAATGACTATAAGTGATTATTTTATTGTGAATACAACGGAGCCACCTGCATTATAGTCTTTGATCTATACAGTGTTTTTCGTCAGATTATTTTGAATGTGAAGCATGGTATTTTATTCACACCTGCTCACTGTACAAAACAGACAAAGCAGTGTACTTCAACAGTATCTAGTTAAATTTAGCATCCCTTTGATGACAAGTACAGGACTAACAAACCCTTTAAGTGAAGGCTAATCAGTTGCTTGCTTGAACTGAGTAGATCTTGAGTGTCACATCAGTCACCGAAATCACCAAGCCGAAATAACATGGCAGTTGGGCCGAATTCTCTGAAGGCCGAAATCACCACCACCTTTAAAAGATTTAACAAACAACAAGTTACAGATGGCAAGTGGACAAGGAAGCCATTGGCTTATCGAGAGTCCAACAATTTTCTCATCTATGTGTAGCCCGCCCTATTCAAATATCTGTCAATTCTATTTTTAAACATATTCACACTACTAGCATTAACACAATCATTTGGCAGTTTGTTCCATTCATTTATCACCCTCTGTGAGAAAGAGTACTTTCTCATGTCCAACCTACACTGCTCCTTAACTAATGCTGCTTTGTGTACTCTGGTTCTACTGCCTTCTTTAAGTTTGAAGTACATATTCCTGTCAACATCCTCATAACCATTCACTATTTTAAACACTTCTATTTGGTCTCCTCTTAGTCTCCTGGTCTCTAGTGTTGTCAAACCACATTGTAATAAACGACTGTGGTAACTAAGGTCTCTCAATTCTGGAATAATTTTAGTTGCTCTTCGTTGTATTCTTTCTAGCTTGTCTATGTCCTTTTTATGATATGGCCCCCATGCTTGAATACAATATTCCAAGCGTGGTCTAACTATTGCTTTGTACAGGGGCACAATTAGCTGGTTCTCCTTATACATGATAGTTCTCCTAATTAGCCCTAGAATTTAATTTCCTTTTGTAGCAGCAATCCCACATTGCTGTGAAACTTTCATGTCAGCACTAAATGTTACTCCTAAGTCCTTTTCTTGTGTGGTTCTACCTAGTACAGCATCCCCCATTTTATATTCTTCGCCCATGTTTCCATGTCCTATGTGTATACATTTACACTTCCCAAAATTGAATAACATTTGCCATTTTTCTGACCATTTAACTAATTTTTCTAGATCATCCTGTAAACTTTGTTTACCTGTATCATTAGTAACCTTTTTGAATACTTTTGTGTCATCTGCAAATTTGAGTACTTTGCTAGATATGTCATCTTCCAAATCATTTATATATATTAAAAACAGTATAGGGCCTAATACTGATCCCTGTGGTACCCCACTCAAAACAGATTTCCAGTTAGAAATCTCACCATCTACTATTACTCTCTGTTTTCTGTGTGTAAACCACTTTTCTATCCAGTTGATTACATCATTACCTATGCCATGGGCTTTTAGTTTAAGTAACAATCTTTGATGTGGCACTTTATCGAAAGCTTTCTGAAAATCTAAGTAGACAACATCCACTGGTGACCCGTCATCTACCCACTTTGTAATTTCTTCAAAAAAACATAAGAGATTAGTTAGACATGACCTTGTTTTTAGGAACCCATGTTGAGATGTATTTATTAATTTATGTTTTACATACAAATGATGTTAAACTCACTGGTCTGTAATTTTCTGGCTTGTTCCTCGATCCCTTCTTAAATAACGGCGCAATGTTTGGCTCTTTCCATTC
Source organism: Lamellibrachia satsuma (assembly GCA_033239005.1). Classification (NCBI taxonomy): domain Eukaryota; kingdom Metazoa; phylum Annelida; class Polychaeta; order Sabellida; family Siboglinidae; genus Lamellibrachia; species Lamellibrachia satsuma. The sequence goes on along the minus strand of BSQZ01000060.1, from coordinate 1,548,973 downwards.
TGAAGGAACTATTCCTTCTTCTAGTGACAAGTTAAACAATTTTGCAAGTGGTATACTAATTTGCTCAACAATTTCCTTAAGCAGTTTTGGTGGTATCCCATCAACTCCAGGTGATTTGGTATCTTTCATCTTCTTAATTTTTTTTGCTATCATTTCAGGAGTTACAAATAACTGCCCTAAATGTTCTGATGTATTGCCCTCAAATTTAGTAAATGGAACTGGAAGTGAGCTGATATCTTCTGTTTTAAAAACTGTGCTGAAATACTCATTCAGGACCTGCCATTTGAAACCCGTCTGAAATTATGTTTCCCCAGTTGTTTTCCAGTGGTCCGACCTTATCTCAAACTTTCTGTTTACTCCTTACATAAGCATAGGAACTCTTGCTGTCAATTTTTTATATTACCTGCCAATTTTTTTTCAAAGGTTCTTTTAGATTTTTTTATTTCAGTTGTAGCTAGGTTAAGTACCTCTTTGTAATTTGCATAGTCTTCATCTTTTCTGGTATGCCTCCACATAGTTTGCTTAAACATTATTTTTCTAATAGCTTCTCTTGACAAGTGTTTCTTTCTATACTGTTTTCCTTGTTTTTTCAATGAACAAATTTATTGATGATACGCTAAATTTCATATTTTAGAATATTCCAACATTCAATTGCGGTCTTATTCATCAGCATGTTATTCCAATCTAGCTTTGCTAAGTATTTTTCATATCTTTATAGTTACCTTTGTGGAAGTTTCTCCTATACGTTTTTTTATTTTTACTTTCTGATTTTACATTGATGTCAAAATGTATTAGATTGTGGTCACTGTTACCCAATGGTTCATGTATTTTTACATTGTCCACTAATTTTTTTGTGATGATAAAACTATATCTAATACATTTTCTCCCCTGGTTGGTTCTAGTACGTGCTGAGTAAGAAAGCTATCCTGAATTAAAAATATAAATTGTTGGTCCTCACCCCCTGTACTCTCTACAGATTTCCATTGTATGTGTCCATGGTTAAAATCTCCCATTATGATACATTCCCCTTTACTAACTTCCTTTATAGCATTTTGTATTTTTGTGTTATCCTCTTTGTTTATGTTTAGACTTCGGTAAACTAATCCAATAGTTAATTTTGAATTTCCTGAAACTATTTTGCACCAAACAGCTTCATCGTAATCTGCTTCCCTTTCTAATTTTATTTGATAAGCCTGAATAGATTCTTTAACATATAAAATAACTCCCCCTCCCCTTCTTCCTGTTCGATCTCTTCTAAACATTACGTATCCTGTCAATCCTAATTCAGCATCTGTTATGTCTGTGTTGGCCCATGATTCGGTAATGCCAATTATGTGAGGGTCAGTATCTTCTACCATAATGTTTAATTCGTTTTTTTTATTTACTATACTCCTAGCATTTAAACACGTACATCTATAACCTGCTTCAGACATGTTTTTCGGACATTCTCTTATTGGTTTATCTGTACTATTGGCATCTTGTCCTGCTTGAGGCAACTCTAAGTAACCCCACTGCGCTTCTAGTTTAAATAGTGTTTACTACCAAAAATATTTGATATGCTACCCATGCCACTGTTTACTGCTGCGGAGAGTCCATCTGCAAATACTGCTGCCCCCTTTCCACTTAGATGAAGCCTGTCCTTCATGTACATATCCGCCATTCCAACAAAACTTCCCCACAAATCTACAAAAACAACTTCCTCTTCCCTACATAGCTTCTCGACTAGCATGTTAATTGCCATCCCCCGGCAATTTCGATATCTATGACCCCTCCTTCCTATTACTGGTAGAATCCCTGACAGTATTACCTGCTCAACCTGCGTCTGCCTTAAGTGTTCTGACCAAATTCCTGTATTTCCTAACTATGGCAGTTGTACCCTCCCTCTCTACATTATTTGTCCCTACGTGTCCTAAAACAGATCCACCCTTGCCCGAACCCACAATGTTTTCTACTTTCTCAGTTATCGCCTCTATTTTGGCCCCAGGCAAGCAAACTACCACATCATCTCCCTTGATTAAGACTCTGTTGGTCTACCTAACTATTGAGTCCCCCACAAATACCCTCGCTCTCTTTCTCACCCCCTCTATCACTGCCTCGGAATAACTCCTCCGATGGATCCCCTCCATCACATTCTGTCCTGCAGCCTTGTCACTTGGTGGCAGACTGTTATCAGGCTATCTCTCACTCATCAACCTGTCACCTTTCCTTCCTTTTGCCTGGCTAACTTGCGCTCCCGTCGCCTTCCCTCCTGACACCCTCCCTCCCGTCTCCCTCACTCCCATCGCCTTAACTATCGTCTCCTTGCCCCCGACTCCTTTGCTACTGTCTCCCCCACTCCCTTCTCTTTCGATCCATTTGTCTTCCCTCCCATTTCTTTCCTTCTCGTCTCCTTTCGTCGTGTCTCCCAATGTCCTGTCTCCTTACGTCCTGTCTCCCTACGACCTGATACCTTACCTCCCCTCAGCCTCCTCCCAGACTGAGGTGAGCTCTCCCTAGCATCTCTCTCGTCGTCTTCCCCCACTTTATCATCTACTGTCCCCCTACCAGAACCACTAACGCAACCCACCTGCTCCCTTCCCACCACTGCCACAATGAGCAGCCTCAGCTGTTCTAACTCCACCTCAAGTTCCTTCATCCTCGTACATCCCCTACACTCAAAACTAAAACTAATCGCCTGAACCTCAGTCCAGGCAGGACTTCTCACACCCGGACTTGACAAAGTCCACCCAGTTGCTACAACTGTCGCATATTAAATGCCTGGTGGCCTTTACCTGCACAAAATTTAATGATGATTTAATGAGACTTAATGTGATTGCTACGTTAGCCTCGAATAAGGCTGTTTTTGTTTTCAAAAGAACACTTTAGACTAATATACTTGCTAACTATGTCTTTTCTACTAAGCTCGCATGAGCAAAAAAAGCCTGCCACCTAGCGAATATGTAGAACACTGTGTAAACAAAACAACGAAGTCAGTGTAAAAAAATTTACGTAAAAATCCTGCTGTTAATTCCTTTTTGCCTTTTGTATCACTTTATCTAATATATATTTAACAATGTATACGATAGTTTGGTACACCAGTTTAATTCACTCCCCCTTATCGCTCATTGAATTTGAGTCCGGGAAAAATACTGCCTATGTTAACAAAAACAGTTTCTTAATATATGTCTATAAGAAGTTTGTGTATTTAGTATATGTGTAATAGTAATACTTATTCTAACCAATATTCCCACTGTTTCAGACTATTCACTATGCTACCTCAATTTTCGAATGGTAAACAACCCTATTAACGCTCACTGACTGCCCTGTTGGAGTCCGGAAGTAACTTACTCTAAAATCCTGCCTCTGACTAATAATTAACACAAACTATTTACTAATATATATCTACAATACATTTATGTATAATATATATGAAATAGTAATACTTATTCTATTCGATATTCCATTTTTTTTTGTAAATTCTCTATACCAATTTCAAGTCGCTGCTGCACCAAGATTCCGGAAGTGATATCTGTCAGCGCTACTCCTGCTATAGCTATCTGACCTAAGTTCACCTAACCATTAAAACGACCTCCTAGACCTGCTAAACTTCTGATATATTTACAATACATAGACATGTCACCTCACTTCCATGTAACGATAACAAATTACATAAAACAAATAGCTAGCTATATCTTGTACTCCTAGCTCCGCGAAGCTAGGCATAGGAGATGACAAATTTTTTGCTTATTTTAATCTTTGTATGAAAGTAAGAGTAATGTTTGACCACATCACATGTGTATGCATATGATAGATATATGAGAAGTTTGGCAGCTCTATGTGGTCGTTTTCCTGGTTCGGCCAGAAAGTAAATAAGTTCGAAGTTAAAGGCTACTTGCCGGGCCTGGGGTCTATTACATTGCAGTATAATAGATTACTATTACTTAGTTTATTTTCTATTACTATTACTATTACTTAGCTTATTTTCTATTACTATTACTTAGCTTATTTTCTATTACTATTACTATTACTTAGCTTATTTTCTATTACTATTACTACTACATGCTGAAGGGAATGTAATATGTTACTATTACATTTCAAGCTATTACTACTATTACATTTTCCACTGGAACTATTTTCTTTTGATTAAACATTTAACATACTTAATCACTTACATAGATTCAAATTAACTGATGGGTGTATAATTAATTAAATTACAATTAACTCATAAATTTCCCAATTAAATTAACCTCATACAATTCCAGTCGGATGTAGAAGTTTCATGTATTCATTGGAATGAAACAGAAAAGCAATGTCACTGTCAAAACACAGTCTGATTATCCCATAGTAGACCCATACTGCTCGACTGCTGCTTGGTGGACAGTTAGTTATTGGCTCAAGGATAGGAAGTTTTTCACACTTTTGTTCAATAGTGTGCAAGCTAGCTACCAAATGAGAAAAAACTCAACAGTTGGAATAAGCCCCTGGATTTTGTTCAAACATTACCCAGCATGGCAGGCTGGCAGCTAGGGTTGGGAGATGGCAATGATTGATTGATTGATTCAGATGTTAAAGACAGTCTGTTTAGAGCTGGAAGCCTGGAACCCTTATCCTGATTCAGTGAATGAATGAATAGGCTTGTGTGATAAGGATAGATGGCTGGTGGACCTAACTTCAAATGACCAATTAGCCATGCAGCAGTCACACTGTCACAGTTTCTCCTGCCAATAGTACTACAGTTCGTTAACTGTCATGATTCGGATACTAAACCATTTCATCACCACTGTTGGGAAATAAATAAAACTGCATGTGAAAGACTGAACATGATGCATGTCCAAGTCCAAGTATGTCAAAATACAGAATTTTTTGTCTGATTATTTTCAATGAAATTTAATTTTGGTGTGATTGAAATGTCAAATTGTAATAGCAAAGTAATAGCTCAATTACTGTTACTTTGCTTTCTATTACTATTACTATTACATTGCATTTTGTTCCATATATTACTATTACTTGAACAATTGTAATCGTTATTATTAGATATTACTATTACCCCAGGCCTGCTACTTGCATCGCTAAACTGCTCCGAAAGAGCCGAATTCGAAGATGATTCTGCGGTATCATTAGCCGCTATTGGTTCGAAATCGTTACATTATACGTTTTATTCTGGAAAATTGCCATTGCCACCGCTCACTGTAGTAACACGAGTGAAACTATACTGAAGCATTGCATAGAAATCACTGACTGAATGTAAACCCATAATCATCATTGACGTCACAAAACCATGTGATCGCTTATCTCATTAGCTTTGAATTTTTATTCGCACTTTGCAAGTTGGACTCATTAAACATTAAAATTTTCCTATAAATAAATTTTTCTAAATTTTTATATTTTGGCATGTAATACATACAGTATTAAACTTTGTATACACATTGAAACAGCATTTTAGCTAGTGCCATGTTGTTAGTCCTTTTAAAAAACTGCCAGTATTCTCATTTTGGGTGATGAAATTTGTATAGTATAGAAAAAAGTTTTAAAGTTTAAGGCTGAATTATTCTGAAAGTATAGCAACTAGAAGCTTACTGAACTAATAGGTTATTGCCAGTATCCCTGACAATAGATAGTGGAAATTTGGACATTGTAATGTAACGCAATTATAATTCTAAAAAAAATATTTGAAATACAGACTGCCAAAATCCTTCTCGAATTATTTTTTTTTCCATTTTCTTGCACCCTGTATAATCTGTTCTAATATGTCTACATATTCAGCAAATTTCAGACATGTAACTTGTATTGTCTCAAGTTAGAAGCTTCTGAGAAGATAAAACTAACGTGTGTGTTTTTGGGAGCTTATCCCCGATCACATTATAGGGCGTTACAGACACAATTTGCATGCAAATCCTTAGTTTTTTGCAGGAGTGTTCAAGTATAGCTACTTACTCATTGGTTAAAATTGAGGCACCTTTCATTAGAAATGCAAATGTTTTTCGTAGCTACAGATGTTGAAAGAGCTCTATCAGCATCCGCGGTAGGTGGTACTCATGTAGTCTAGACTCGAGGAGTCGAGATACACTGTCTGTGACTATGTAAAATGATCTGTGAGTAGATTCAGTAGAAGCTACTGGAAATAACCTGTAGTGCATCTGGTGTATAATGTATCGCTCATATAACCTGTGGTGTCTCTTGTGCTTAGTGTAACGCTAGTATAACCTGTGGTGTCTCTTGTGCATAGTGTAACACTAGTATAACCTGTGGTGTCTCTGGTGCATAGTGTAACGTTAGTATAACCTGTGGTATCTCTTGTGCATAGTGTAACGCTAGTATAACCTGTGGTGCCTCTGGTGCATAGTGTAACGCTAGTATAACCTGTGGTGTCTCTTGTGCATAGTGTAACACTAGTATAACCTGTGGTGTCTCTTGTGCATAGTGTAATGCTAGTATAACCTGTGGTGTCTCTGGTGCATAGTGTAACGCTAGTATAACATGTGGTGCCTCTGGTGCTTAGTGTAATGCTAGTATAACATGTGGTGTCTCTGGTGCATAGTGTAATGCTAGTATAACTTGTGGTGTCTCTTGTGCATAGTGTAACGCTAGTATTACATGTTGTGTCTCTTGTGCATAGTGTAACGCTAGTATAACATGTGGTGTCTCTAGTGCATAGTGTTACGCTAGTATAACATGTGGTGTCACTGGTGCATAGTGTAACGCTAGTATAGCATGTGGTGTCTCTTGTGCATAGTGTAACGCTAGTATAACCTGTGGTGTCTCTGGTGCATAGTGTAATGCTAGTATAACCTGTGGTGCCTCTGGTGCATAGTGTAACGCTAGTATAACCTGTGGTGTCTCTGGTACAATTTGCATGCAAATCCTTAGTTTTTTGCAGGAGTGTTCAAGTATAGCTACTTACTCATTGGTTAAAATTGAGGCACCTTTCATTAGAAATGCAAATGTTTTTCGTAGCTACAGATGTTGAAAGAGCTCTATCAGCATCCGCGGTAGGTGGTACTCATGTAGTCTAGACTCGAGGAGTCGAGATACACTGTCTGTGACTATGTAAAATGATCTGTGAGTAGATTCAGTAGAAGCTACTGGAAATAACCTGTAGTGCATCTGGTGTATAATGTATCGCTCATATAACCTGTGGTGTCTCTTGTGCTTAGTGTAACGCTAGTATAACCTGTGGTGTCTCTTGTGCATAGTGTAACACTAGTATAACCTGTGGTGTCTCTGGTGCATAGTGTAACGTTAGTATAACCTGTGGTATCTCTTGTGCATAGTGTAACGCTAGTATAACCTGTGGTGCCTCTGGTGCATAGTGTAACGCTAGTATAACCTGTGGTGTCTCTTGTGCATAGTGTAACACTAGTATAACCTGTGGTGTCTCTTGTGCATAGTGTAATGCTAGTATAACCTGTGGTGTCTCTGGTGCATAGTGTAACGCTAGTATAACATGTGGTGCCTCTGGTGCTTAGTGTAATGCTAGTATAACATGTGGTGTCTCTGGTGCATAGTGTAACGCTAGTATAACTTGTGGTGTCTCTTGTGCATAGTGTAACGCTAGTATTACATGTTGTGTCTCTTGTGCATAGTGTAACGCTAGTATAACATGTGGTGTCTCTAGTGCATAGTGTTACGCTAGTATAACATGTGGTGTCACTGGTGCATAGTGTAACGCTAGTATAGCATGTGGTGTCTCTTGTGCATAGTGTAACGCTAGTATAACCTGTGGTGTCTCTGGTGCATAGTGTAATGCTAGTATAACCTGTGGTGCCTCTGGTGCATAGTGTAACGCTAGTATAACCTGTGGTGTCTCTGGTGCATAGTGTAACGCTAGTATAACATGTGGTGTCTCTGGTGCATAGTGTAATGCTAGTATAACATGTGGTGTCTCAGGTGCATAGTGTAACGCTAGTATAACCTGTGGTGTCTCTTGTGTATAGTGTAATGCTAGTATAACCTGTGGGGTCTCTGGTGCATAGTGTAACGCTAGTATAACATGTGGTGTCTCTGGTGCATAATGTAACACTAGTATAACCTGTGTAACGCTAGTATAACAGTAAATCTCCTGCAATAGTAGTAATTTTGAACTTCAAATTATGGAAACAGAACAGTGATGTATCGACAACAAGGCAGATATCTGACAAATTATTGTGTCAGCAAAAGAACACATCATATATATTTACCAATATTTGTATAGCAGAAAGAGATCGAGTTAGTTGATTTGATAGACTACCTTTATGTTGCATTATGTTGCGTTACATCATTAATTTATAATGTTTGTGTACTGGTATTGAACAGAAATCACAATGCTAGCATTAGTGTGACTGAGTAATATTTTTTACTTATTTCACAGTCAGTTTACCTTCTTTCTTCCTGTGACATTTCAACTGCTGTCAACAATCTTATTCAGACTACTACTGCTAGATAGTAAAATATTACTCATTTAAACCATCCAGTCTGATGAACATCTTCACCCATAGCATCGGTGTGATCAACTCTGAAACACATGGGTCGGCTTTTTACGATTATCATGGTCAGATTGCATGGTGCTTGGAATCAGTGTATGACATAAGGTTAAAAATGTCATTGATGTATGTGAATAGTAAGCCATCATCTACACGGTTTATGTTAGGTGTCAGGCCAATGATCTACATCCGTGTAGGTCAACATTTGCAACTCAAACAATGCAGCGATAAATTAATGATGTAACACAACGTAATGCAACATAAAGGTAGTCTATCAAATCAACTAACTCAAACTCTTTCTGCCACATAAATATTGCTAAATATATATGTAATAGCTATGCTAGCCAACCGGCCTTGTGGTAAATATATATGTAATAGCTGTGCTAGCCAACCGGCCTTGTGGTAAATATATATGTAATAGCTATGCTAGCCAACCGGCCTTGTGGTAAATATATATGTAATAGCTGTGCTAGCCAACCGGCCTTGTGGTAAATATATATGTAATAGCTATGCTAGCCAACCGGCCTTGTGGTAAATATATATGTAATAGCTGTGCTAGCCAACCGGCCTTGTGGTAAATATATATGTAATAGCTATGCTAGCCAACCGGCCTTGTGGTAAATATATATGTAATAGCTATACTAGCCAACCGGCCTTGTGGTAAATATATATGTAATAGCTATGCTAGCCAACCGGCCTTGTGGTAAATATATATGTAATAGCTATGCTAGCCAACCGGCCTTGTGGTAAATATATATGTAATAGCTATGCTAGCCAACCGGCCTTGTGGTAAATATATATGTAATAGCTATGCTAGCCAACCGGCCATGTGGGAATTGTGGGCCAGACAGAAAATTCACTGCCCGTGTCAGGCGCAGTTATTTCAAATGTTGCCTGGAATCCTTGAGATAGAAACTTTTTGTGAAACTTGATAATGATACACTTTTCAAGTGCAGTGTAATGTGTTTGAATTGCCAACTCCCAGCATCTTATCTGAATATTTTGTTTCACAAAGAAAATGTTCTGTTGCAAATCTAGCTTTTTTTGTTTTTTCTTTTGGTATTCCTGGTTAATTATGGATCCAGGTAATATAGACCAAGCTCATAGCACTATTTGTATGTACCGGTAGGCCTAATATTTAGTGCATATTTTGGATAACTCTGAAACACTTGTCAGGGAAGAATAGTATACAATGAAACTCCAATGAGGATCTGTGCAATTATGTTTTGTACATTAAGTTGTTAGATGAAAAATTACCTTTTTATAATTCAAATAAATGTTAGTAAATTATGGCTATAAAAAAAAATTAGAAGACATTTCTTGTTAGAACTGTATATATATATTGAATGAACCAGTCATTGTAACTAGTTACATCTAGAATTAAGCTGTGTACAGTGGATTATCATTGGTCTGTTATTGATAAGTTGTCCAATTTCCATCACTGTCCTTGTTCGTGTGGGATAACTTATCTATTGTGTTTGCTCTCTTAAGCTTTGATGTTTTGCGCAGTAAATTGTCCACACTTATACCAAATCAGTTCAATAGTAGTCGAATTTGATGATATATCATTATTAGGATTTTTGTGGTGCATTTTCATGACACTGAAATTTCAGTGTCATGATATTGAAATTTCAGTGTGACAACATTGAAATTTCAATGTGACATTATCAAACATTGCACTTTTAGACCCTTTTCACAATTTAGTTTCAGTTTCAGAACACTTGGGTTTACTTTGGATTTACACTTGGGTTTACTTTGTCATCATCTCATCTCAAGCCATGATATTTTTTGAGGCTTATTGGTTCCACCCAGAATCTGCAGATCTCGAACCAGGCTCCTGTGCCATGTCATGACCCAAGATGGATCCTTGGTGGATGTCATCCTTGTTTCAAGCGACCGCCAATGATGATAAATGGCTGACAATTGTGCACCAGTGTTGTGTTTGTGGCAATATACAGTGGAGTCTGGCAGACTGTCAGATCTATAGAGATTGAATCACTGGATGCATGGTGATCTTCATTACAGCCTTGGGGATGAAGTTAACTCCGTGGCTCTAGGTTGGTCGATAGGCTAATAACTAGGTGCATCTAGGCCAGTCTTGCACCCGCAGAGAATTGCTGTATGAGCAATAGGTTTGTCCAATGGTGAATCTTACTATCTTACTTAATTTTGGTCTTGCCATTGGATGCCTTCAGTTGTCATGCATCTTAGTATTATATTATGATATTATAATTGATCGGTGTTCAGTAAAAGGTCAGGTTACAAACAAAGGAGAACAGATAGGATGAGAGAGATAGTATATAATTGGGCACATAACAATGTTGACTGATAGTTACACTGTGCTGACTTCCAGAATGACCTCATTACACCATTAGCCAGAGCTTCTCACCTCCCAAGCAACATTCAACAGTATAATGGTGGGCCCATGAATCTTCTGTCCCACACATTTCAATTTACCAATATTGTATGTTGCGGAAACACAGAAAAATTTTAATTGCACATAGTGTACAAATATACACCATTCTGTTTCACGATGTGACTGCGGTGAATTGATATCTAGGATTGTTGGGCCGTCAGGTGTTTAGAACGGCCCGCAACATGTTCAGGTTATAGGTCCAGGGGGCCATTCACTGGCATCACATGTTTAACCTTACATTGCACGCAGAGCACTCCAGTCCAGACAGATTTGATTGAAATTAGGACTAAAAAGCAATGGTTGTTCGCTTGCTGTTGCTGCTGTGCAAATGGTTAGCAAGAGTGGTTAACACATCCGCCTGGCAACCAGGCGTGGTATGTTTGGTGTCAAAACCGGACTCACAGCATTGTGGATTGAGTATCCCATGTGGCTTGGATGATCACATTAATATCAGTCCCGTCTCATTAATTGGGGACATAAAAGAACCACTGAGGATGACATGTACCCTGGCAGTGACCACCCTCAGTGACATGCACCCTGCCAGTGACCACCCTCAGTGACATGTATCCTGCCAGTGACCACCCTCAGTGACATGTACCCTGGCAGTGACCACCCTCAGTGACATGTACCTGGCAGTGACCACACTCAGTGACATGTACCCTGGCAGTGACCACCCTCAGTGACATGCACCTGGCAGTGACCACCCTCAGTGACATGTACCCTGGCAGTGACCACACTCAGTGACATGCACCCTGGCAGTGACCACCCTCAGTGACATGTACCCTGGCAGTGACCACACTCAGTGACATGTACCCTGGCAGTGACCACCCTCAGTGACATGCACCCTGGCAGTGATCACCCTCAGTGACATGTACCCTGGCAGTGACCACACTCATTGACATGCACCCTGGCAGTGACCACCCTCAGTGACATGTACCCTGGCAGTGACCACACTCAGTGACATGTACCCTGGCAGTGACCACCCTCAGTGACATGCACCCTGGCAGTGATCACCCTCAGTGACATGTACCCTGGCAGTGACCACCCTCAGTGACATGTACCCTGGCAGTGACCACACTCAGTGACATGTACCCTGGCAGTGACCACCCTCAGTGACATGCACCCTGGCAGTGACCACCCTCAGTGACATGTACCCTGGCAGTGACCACCCTCAGTGACATGTACCCTGGCAGTGACCACCCTCAGTGACATGCACCCTGGCAGTGACCACACTCAGTGACATGTACCCTGGCAGTGACCACACTCAGTGACATGTACCCTGGCAGTGACCACACTCAGTGACATGTACCCTGGCAGTGACCACACTCAGTGACATGTACCCTGCCAGTGACCACCCTCAGTGACATGTACCCTGGCAGTGACCACCCTCAGTGACATGTACCCTGGCAGTGACCACACTCAGTGACATGCACCCTGCCAGTGACCACCCTCAGTGACATGTACCCTGCCAGTGACCACCCTCAGTGACATGTACCCTGGCAGTGACCACCCTCAGTGACATGCACCCTGCCAGTGACCACCCTCAGTGACATGTACCCTGGCAGTGACCACCCTCAGTGACATGCACCCTGCCAGTGACCACCCTCAGTGACATGTACCCTGGCAGTGACCACACTCAGTGACATGCACCCTGGCAGTGACCACACTCAGTGACATGTACCCTGGCAGTAACCACACTCAGTGACATGCACCCTGCCAGTGACCACCCTCAGTGACATGTACCCTGCCAGTGACCACCCTCAATGGCAGCATGGAAAGGTAGGCTTGGCGATGATGTTCTGGAAAAGGCTGACTAGAGAATGAAACCTCTTAAGAGAGATTCTGGTAATCCACAAAATATATGTATAGAGATTAGTCAGTTAATAAAAGTACTGATTGCAGGAAAGGAAGGATTTAACAAAATCATAGCCACAAGCTCCATAGTGGACAAGGAAGCTATTGGTGTATATTTGTGTTAGAAGTGAGATAGAACTAACATTAACAATATTTGCAGTGGATGACAGCAGCCAAGGATGTGGCCTGATGTAGTAAACAATTACCAGCATGAGGAGGTGTCTGCTATGAAATCAATCATGTCCATACAACCCAGGCTTTTCTTGTCAAGGAATGCATGTTATTTCAAGGTGATTCAGAACATCTGTTCTGCGTGATGTAACATTTATTGATGCAGCTAACCACATGGATTGCCAGAAATGGTTGAGGTTCGTAAGTTAGTTTTTTTTACCATGTTTATTCATTGGACAAGGTCTGTTTAATCCATTTGTATAATGTTGATCATGTTAGTTCAGTGGTTGAGGTGTTGAAATCTGTTTGTTGTACACAAATTGCTTTAACCATACTTCAGTCATTGAACTGACACCACCCAGTTTTGCAATTATTTCACCTTGAAATTACCAAGGCTCCATCTTATATATATATATATTGAAAAAAATATGCACATATATATACCAGGTATATATATATATATATATATATATATATATATATATATATATATATATATATATATATACCTGGGGCATATATATGTGCATATTTATATATATATATATATATATATATATATATATATATATATATATATATATATATATATATATATATATATATATATATATATATACAGTGTATATATATATATATATATATATATATATATATATATATACATATATATATATATATATATATATATATATATATATATATATATATATATATACCTGAGGTGTATATATGTGTATATTAAAAAAATATTTGCTATGTGAGAATGCAGAATGCATGCCAACTTATTCACGCCAGAAACAGATCACTGCCGAAGTCAACACTGTATTCATAATACTATTGTAAACACATTGAATGTTTGGCTTACATATTGATGCACCACAATTATATTAACATTTTATATTTATGCATGCCCAAATTCACGGGCATTTTGTTTGGAATATGTTAATTTTGAAAAATAATTTTTAAGCACAATAAAAGTGATAAACAGTAAACATCTTTTTGTTTAATCACGGATCCAAAGTATATGTAACCTGCAATCTTTTTTATACATGTATATATATATATATATATATATATATATATATGACAACTGTTTTTATATTTTAGTCTATCATCATAATTGTTTATGTAATATTTAATTTTTTATCCTATCACCATGTCATTGTTTTATGTAATATTATTTTATTATTATTATTTATTATTAACCTGTACAGCACCAATGGATATCATTGTATAGAAATGGTGCTATAAAGATGAATAAACATCAAACATCAAAGAATATGCATTTAGGAATAAATACAGCAGACTGATTGAAATATTTTTATCCAATACTTAAATAAATAAATTCCATGGAAATCTGTTGAGAAAGAAACGGTATTTTCAGTTGAGTATTGCATCGATATTGCCGCTGAAGGCAGTTCCACCACAGACGGTTTTGAGTTATGTATTTCTCTGATTAATCTTCCTGAATAATGTTGGTGAATTACTTGAAGGCATATCACTCTTTCCGTCTGTCTGATCATCTTGTATGCCTCTCTAAATCCTTTTGCTTCAATGAGACTTCTGTGTCGCCAGACTGCATATGGAATTATTAATAGATAGTGAATCATGTGCAATGTGCATAGCCATGTCACACGTAGCTACATGTGTGACTCCTAATACCTATATATGATGGCAGAATATCATTTCACAGGTTTTAATTGCTATAATTTAGTTGCTAATATGTGACAACACTAATTTAATAATATTTGACACACCAGGGGAAACACACGCTTAATTCTCTCTTTAAAATGTCTGATTTGTATGTGTTCAACGTTAGATTATGTCACTATTCCTCTTTGTTTGATTCACAAGGCATAAACATGTTTATTTATCACTGTGCTGTATGTATATGTGATTAGTAGTAGTTGATACAATTAGTACAATTTTGGAAACGCATGTCCTAAGCTGTTCAACATTTTTTTAATATATGAAATTCTAACAGATCCAACAGTGTCCTGTAAATTGACCTCCGTGTAAAATGGAGGTCATTTAGCAATCAGCATTTGACAGTGATACAGTTAACAATATAACCTAACTACTTTTGTTGATTTGCATTGCCAGATCATTTTATTTAACACTGAACAACCACTGCATAAAAAGTCTAAATGTTGAGTATTTTAAAGAACACAGGACTTATGAGAAATCGTCTGTAAAATTATGTATTCATTAAAAATAGTTTGTCATAAAAACAGAACTCTTCCTCATCATATAGAAAATATAATTTATTTACTTTGAACAGGAGTGAACCTGAAAAAAGCATTATCTAGTGCAGAGATACTAAAACAGGCTCCAGATTTGATATTTAATGAGCTTTGAAATGGTGACAGATTGGCACACAGCTATGGATCAGTATCATTGACACTGTTTGCAAACTACATGTGTAATAATAAGTTCTATAATGAGGTTTAGCACTCTAAATCTAATGGTTTTTTATTGCTGTGTTTGTTTGTGGGTTTGTTTTTTGTGGGTTTGTTTGTTTGTTTGTTTGTGGTTTTTTGTTTTTTTGTGGGTTTGTTTGTTTGTGGGTTTTTTTTGTTTGTGGGTTTGTTTGTGGGTTTGTTTGTTTGTTTGTGGGTTTGTTTGTTTGTTTGTGGGTTTGGTGAATAAAGATAAGATGAAATGGATAAGATCTTATTGTTTATATTACCCAGGGCATATTACAGACCTGGGGTAAAAGTAATATGTAATAGTAATACCGGTAGTAACGATTACAATTATTCAAGTAATAGTAATAGTAACAGATAGATAGATAGAACAGAATGCAATGTAGTAGTAATAGTAATAGAAAGCAAAGTAATATTAATTGAGCTATTACTTTGCTATTACAATTGAACATTTCAATCACACGAAAATTCAATTTCATTAAAAATAATCTGACCAAAAAATCCTGTATTTTGACATACTGGGACTTGGACAAGCATCATGTTCAGTCTTTCACAGGCAGTTTGCATATGTAATTTAATTAATTATACATCCATCAGTTAATTTGAATCTATGTAAGTGGTTAAGTATGTTAAATGTTTAATCAAAAGAAAATAGTTCCGATGGAAAATGTAATAGTAATAGCTTGAAATGTAATAGTAATAGTAATAGATTACATTGCCTTCAGCATGTAATAGAAAGGAAACTAAGTAATAGTAATGGTGATCTATTACATTGCAATGTAATAAACCCCACGCCTGACCATATTAAATAAATATACATGTATTACATAAAAATGTAATAGTAATATAGGAGATGTTCACAGGTCCCACCAATAACACAATGATTTTGTCTACAGACGCAGGGGATCCTTCCATCACTGACAGGGATCCTTCCATCACTGACAGGGATCCTTCCATCACTGACAGGTCCATATTCTGCTAACCAGTAACTAGAAATTAAATTCTGTGTACAGCAGAATTGTCATAGTCTTCAAATGTGCCTTTTTCGCTGTTAGAAATATTTCATATTTAGCAATATTTGTGAAAATATTAATTACGTATTGCATGATTTAACAAAAACAATGGCCAATTCACATGTACCGTATTCGACCTATTAAGCGTACATGCCCTAATTAGCATACACCCCTTTTTTGGAACAACTGAAAAGTGTCACCATCTGGTGTTAAACAGTTGGCACCACTTTTCAGTTGTTCTACACTAGTCACCAAATGACACCACTAGTGTTAAATAGTTACCTTATTGTCTAGAGAAACAAATTTTGGTGTACGCCGATAAGAACAGATTCTTTGGCGATTTTTCATGGCATTTTTTTCAAGCATTCTGTGCTTATTAGGTGAAATATGTTATCTGCTATAATTGTATGTAAAATAATGTTAGAAGTACTATAGTGCCTAAACCTTCTGGGGACCTGAGCTCAGAGGTGTAGGACATGCAGAAAACGAGCATCGTTAATCGTGATATAATTAACTTAATTATGAGCATGATATCATTAGGGACATGCACCAGTCATCAACAGATGGAAGGACCTTTGAGGATTTAGGGTGGAAATACAATTTTGAAAAGAGATGTCTTGGGGATTTTTATTGAAGATTTGGTGCACTGCTACAGAGAAAATACACTTGCTTAGGTTGAGTTTGTTTCTAGGAACATGTCCATTGATTCGTGTAGACAATATGTGTACTCTTACTCAGGTTGAGTTTGTTTCTAGGAACACATGTCCATTGATTCGTGTAGACAATATGTGTTCTCTTACTCAGGTTGAGTTTGTTTCTAGGAACACATGTCCATTGATTCGTGTAGACAATATATGTACTCTTACTCAGGTTGAGTTTGTTTCTAGGAACACATGTCCATTGATTCGTGTAGACAATATGTGTTCTCTTACTCAGGTTGAGTTTGTTTCTAGGAACACATGTCCATTGATTCGTGTAGACAATATGTGTTCTCTTACTCAGGTTGAGTTTGTTTCTAGGAACACATGTCCATTGATTCGTGTAGACAATATGTGTTCTCTTACTCAGGTTGAGTTTGTTTCACACTTGTTTCACTTGGCAGTGTCTCCCAGAGTCACCATTAACTGTCACTAACATGGGACACTACTGGAATGATATAGACTGCTGTATATGGGAGAAGGAATAATGACTTGATATGGCCATAGATCAGCTAGAGGTGTGCTTATGATTGTAGTGTGTCTTATTTAATAATACAGTCCACCAGAGATTACTGTAGACAGATACCTCATGGCTTTTATAGACTACTTTGTGCTGTCTGTGTGCCTGTTATTAGCCTAGCAATAATATACAAAATTACTAATGTACTGTTTTGGTAAGAATTCTTCCAGTTTGTCTTTTCTATTCCTTTTCTATTTCTGTTATTTTCTATTATTTTTTCTATAGCTGGTAGGCAAACATTAGTATACTTATCAGGTTTTGAATTTAGCGGGGGTCCGTGGGCACCTATATTCACTGCCAGACCCCCAGTGGTTCCGAATCTGGGAGTCTGACTGGCTGCTGAAATTTAGCCAAAAAACTGTGATATTGGTGCATCTCGAAGGCACAACACATGTGCATTACTTAATTTTTAAAAATTCCACTAGCAAGCATTACTGGTGATGTCTTCATTTTATGAGAGTCAAACGTTTGTCATATTTTGTAAGGGAAACAAACCCATTTGTGAGCTGCAGGAATTGAGAATGCGAAGCTTGATTGGTCGACAGTTAATTTAGTCGTCCAATGCTGCTTGACAATAAGAAAGAAATGCGTATATGATGCAAAACATATTTTTATTTGCTGACTGATGACCGAGTAACCAATCAGTGGGCGCGATATATTTTTAGCGGCTAGCCGAACACATGGCGATTTTTTTAATGCGCTATTGATTTTATTGTTTTGTTGGAGAAAAACAGGTAAGGTGATTGAACAGTTGCCTGATTCTTTCGCAAAATGTGATGTGTCAGACAGGGAAGACAGTACAGAGAGAACAATAACCGTATGGATGGTCGTTTAGCATTGGTTGAGTATGCTACCAATGGGAAGAGATTATCGGGAAGAAATGCCCAAGCTTGCAGGCCAAGTCCAGGCCTGGCACAGTGGTCAGTACTGGAGTCAAACACCGTTTGTGGACTGACATTCTTCCTACATCTATTTAATGTTTGTAACTTATAATAATGTGACTGATTTGTGAATGAAATATATAACTGCTTCTGAAGGTCTGTGAAGTTCAGACGATGAGTTATTGCAACTCGCAGGTATCGTTTTTTCAGTTTCAGTAATTATTCTAGGCTTTTTTAGTTATTATTTCACTTCTAATACTGTCACAAAGATTTCAGAACTTCACGGCTAATCTTCAGTGGGAAATGAAAAATTATATATATATATATATATATATATATATATATACTTGCATGCATATACTTGCATGCATACATACATGCATGCATGCATGCATGCATGCAAGCAAGCAAGCACGCACGCACGCACGCACGCACACACACACACACACATACATATAAATGACATTTTTTATTTCCCACTGAAAATTAGCTGTGAAGTTTTACTTTACAGATCTGAATGAATACAACAATTGTGTATAATTATTATGTAAGCCAGCAGCACAACAATATTCATCTTTGGGTGCAGTTATGTTGTTAATATATTTGTAAGAAATCTAAATGCTGCTTGAGGCTGTGAAGTCATATAGGTAGTTGATAGTTTCTTTTGATAGGTTATAAAGGGCTGGAATGATTCCACCCATGTAATTTTTATTAATGTTTGATTAATGCAAAATAATTAACAGTTTTGTAAAGGTTAATTTAGCAGTTCACTAACCGACTATTATTACATTTGTCAACAAAAACTGGCAGTGTTATTTGACTTGGTGATTTTGTCATATGGAGATATATAAACAAACTGTAAACACAAGAACAAGGCACGTAACAACCTGATAGACAGGTGTATTCAGTCTGTGAAATGGGCTGTGGCCAATTGCTTATTATTGTACTAAAGATTTGGTGTAGCGTCAGATAGTCAGGTAAGTTTTGTGCTGTGGCACCATGAGATATAAACTAATGTTCTGGGCATCTTCAGCTAAAGGTTCAGGCTTTCCAGGCCGATCCAAAGGTATGTCTTGTTACTCATAACATGTAGTTAAATGGATGTGGATTTTTCAGGAAATTGATTGAATTTTCACCTTAAAAAATGATGAAGACTCATTGTATTGGGATTTGATTAGATTCCATATATGACTGCTGGTTTCTTTTGAGAAATTTTTTCACAGGTAGATACTTGTCTTGGGAGTGTCTAGACACATCTCAATATTTTTATTTGAATGTGTAGTTTAGTAAGAAATTAACACTGATAAAACTTAATTAACACTGATAAAACTTAATCTTGACCACCAAGTCCACCGCCTAAGGTCAAGGAAGAACCTAAGTAGCTATAAAGTTGATAGACTGTAACTGATGTAAAAATTACACAGCATATAATTTTATATTAAGTATGGTTTCTCCATGTAGGCTCGTAGAAGTAAAATATTCTACAAAGCTAGCAAGTATGTACTTGGATACATGTCGATCACTTTGTTGTTCTCGTGTTGACTGGAAACTCATTGTTGTAATAATTACATTAATAAACATTAATAAATGGTAATCAAATGAATCTTTGTCATTTGTGACAGAGATACCCCCCACAAGTTATAATACTTAATTACTTATATGGTGTATCATTGTTGTATATGCTTCAAATTACTCTATCTGTTTGTGGTTGCCTGATTGGGAGACTCAGTACACCTATTGTAGTGAGTGGGTGGGTATGTGCGTTCTTGCATGCGTGCGTGCGTGTGTGCGTGCGTGCGTGTGTGCGCGTGCGTGATTTATTAGATCCGAACTGTATATGCATTAAATAATAATATATCAGTATATAATCGTGCATAATAAAATATTACCGTATACAGAGAGGTTCATGGAGACTCTCACAAAAACTTATTAAAAGTCACTACCGTAGGCAGGGTTGGTTGGATGTTTTTAATAAATCTGACATCTGTCTACCATCTTGGTGAACTAAATAACAGATATTTCATAAAAATCATATTTAATGTCTCCATAATTAACTACATATTTATGAAAAAGCAATTAAATTATTATTACTAAAATGTAACCAGGACATAGGTGCAGAGTATAAAAATAAAAACATACATGCAATGAAGTATCCGGGATCTCGTAAAGTCATCAATGCTACCATGTAGCGGCGCAACGGAAATATAGGAAAAAATTTGCCAAAGGGGGGCATGGCCCAATGGCATCCCCCCTAAATACGCTACTGCATACATACAATCATAAAAGTAATAACTATGTAATAGTGTAGTTAATACCAACAGTTTCGTTAATCCAAGATATTTGGTTGTGATTGAGCCCACTGCAGAATGTGTCTTGAATGGTTGAATATTACTGAAATTTTTTGTGATATTTGACGTGGTGATTACCTTTCAAAAAACCATTCCAAATAGTTTGGCCAATGAAGACTGTTTGAGTTGGTTTAAATATTTAGAATGAATGCCACAGTTTCTTGAGAGGTAATCACCATATGACAAATAGTTATTGACATTATTTACATGCCATGTATCCACCAGTAGAATGACACCGTGCAAGGTGCACAACCTCATAAATATGACACGGCTTGAAAAGGAACGGTAATACTCCAGTTTCGATGTATTGATATTTACATTGCTCTATGTATTTGGATAATCTGGTTCATTCATTAAATTGTGTCTTCGTGTCAGATAGCTAGTAAATGCTTCTGCCGTGACTTGTGTTGTTGAGAAATAGAGTCCACAGAAAAACCATGCAATAATGGTCATGATGTGACGATGCTTTGTTTTTACAGACACACATGCTGAGTCAACTGTGACTGACACGCATCATCCGCGACCAGAAGTATCCCAGCAAGCACCAGTGAAGGACACGGGTGATCGATCCCAAGCCAACCTCCCAGTGGAAGGGGACCGTCTGCCTGTCAAGTGTCCAGCAAACATCCCTCATTCCTCACATCTGCAGCCAGGAAAAAATGGGGACATTCCAACTCAGGGCGAAAACACCCCAAAATCATTGCATTTTAGCACACAAGGTGGGTAACTGAAGCTGGAGACAGATTTACCATCACGATAGTTTTATTACTATTGCAATACTATTGTCATAATTTCATAATTATTGCGATGGTACTGTGATAATATCATGGAATAGCAAGTAGCCAGGAAAGCAGTCTCAACTCATAATTGATGGGTGGTTCTGTCGCATGGTCTTGGAGGCAGCTCCAAATGGTGAATCGGTGAATGTTGCTGCTGTAATAAAACATTGTTGATGTTAGGTCGGTAAATAAATAAAATTATTTGTTTTGCCAACTATCATTATTATCAATGGTTCAGTGTACTATCGATGATAACTATCAATAGTTAAATTTACTGTCAATAATATTGCGTTTTCACAATAAACAATTGTGATGCATGAGTTGTTTGATGTACACCCATAACTGAATCGACATTGTTGGGGTGGCTAGTTTTTTTTCTGTCCTACGTACAGTGTCGTCCACCCCTTTCTGTAATGCAAGCTCTTTGATAATCACCTAGCTCAGTCTACTCTTAATTCCCCAAGCCTTCTTCTGTAATTCAGTTCTGGAATACATTTTTACAACCAGAGTTTTTTCAAGACTGTCATCTACTTATGATTTTGATTGTACAGTGAGTGAAGTGAGTGAGTCAGTCAGCTATTCAGTCAGTCAGTCAGTCACCCAGCCAAAATAGTTTACTCCAAACAAATTCCAATAGGTCTGGTTGCAGCTCGTCTTCTCTGGGAAGCATTCAGCCACACTACAATTACTGCACAAAAACAATTCATTCACATAATTGCACAACGGTCTAGCCAGGTGCTGATTTACACAGCTCAACGAATTTGACTAACAAAGTGGAAAGTGAGCGAATTTAACAAGATTTAACAAGATTTGCCATCCAAGCCAAAGGCCCAGAGGGCAAGTGGACAAGGAAGCCATTGGCTTATCGAGAGTCCAACAATGTTCATCTACTTATAACCCACCCTCCTGAGATATGTGTCAACCTTGTTTTTAAACATATTCACGCTGCTCGCAGTTACACAATCTGTAGACAATTTGTTCCATTCATTTATTGTCCTCTGTGAGAACGAGTGCTTCCTGATGTCCAATCTACATTGATCCTTTACTAATTTTACCTCATGTCCTCTAGTTCTGCTATCCTTCTTGAGTGAGAAAAACATATTTCTACCAATATTTTCATACCCATTCAATATCTTAAAAACTTCAATCTGATCTCCTCTTAACCTCCTTGTCTCTAGAGTTGTTAAACCACATTCTTTCAGGCGTTCTTCATAACTAAGGTCTCTAAGTTCTGGAATCATTTTAGTTGCTCTCCTTTGTATGTGTTCAAGCGTATCTATATCCTTCTTATGATATGGTCTCCATGCTTGTATACAGTATTCTAAATGAGGTCTAACTATTGCTTTATAAAGAGGTATAATTAACTTTTTTCCCTTGTATGTTATGTTTCTTCTAATCAATCCAAGAATTTGATTACCCTTTGAAGCTGCAATACCACACTGCTCTGAAACTTTCATATCAGCGCTCCTAAGTCCTTTTCTTTTACAGTAGTACCCAGAACAGTATCTCCCATTTTATAGTTTACATTCAAGTTCCCATGTCCTGTATGTAGGCATTTACATTTCCCAAAATTGAACAGCATCTGCCATTTCTCAGACCATTTCACTAATCTGTCTAGATCGTTTTGTAAATGTCGTTTATCACCATCAGTATTAACCTTTCTAAACAGTTTTGTGTCATCCGCAAATTTCAGTACGTTACTTGTTATACTGTCGTCCAAGTCATTGATATAAATTAAGAATAATATAGGTCCTAATACTGATCCTTGAGGTACCCCACTCAAAACCGATTTCCAATTTGAAACTTCTCCATCTACTACAACTCGTTGTCTTCTGTCAGTCAGCCATTGTTCTATCCAGCCAGTTATGCTATCCTCGATACCATGGGCTTTTAATTTAAGTAGTAATCTTTGATGTGGCACTTTGTCAAAATCTTACTGAAAATCTAAGTAGATAATATCTACTGGCGATCCCACGTCTATCCACTTAGTGATTTCTTCCAAAAAACATAACATATTTGTTAAGCATGACCTCGCTTTAAGGAATCCATGTTGAGATGAATTTAATAATTTATGCTTAACGAGGAAGTCCACCATATGGTCTTTAATTAACCTTTCTAATAATTTACAAATCACTGACGTTAAACTCACTGGTCTGTAATTCTCTGACTTATTTCTCGAACCCTTTTTAAATAATGGTATGATGTTTGCTTCTTTCCATTCAAACGGAACAACTCCCTCTTTTAATGACAAGTTGAATACTCTTGCAAGTGGTATACTGATTTGATCTACTGTTTCCATTAGTAATTTTGGAGGAATCCCATCCACTCCCGGTGATTTGTTATCCTTCATTGCCTTTATTTTCTTAGCTACCAATTCTGGAGTTACAACTAATGGACCTAAATAGTCAGATTTAGCCCCCTGAAATTTAGCATCAGCAACTGGTAATGAACTAATATCTTCTTTGGTAAACACTGAACTGAAGTAACCATTTAGGTCTTCCGCCATTAAAAACCCCTGTGATATTATTCCGGCTACTTGGACTTGGTGCAGCGACTTGAATTTGGTGTAGATCATTTACAGAGATACGTGGAATATCAAATAGAATAAGTATTACTATTGCATATATATTATACACAAACGTATTGTAGACATATATTAGGAAACAGGTTTTGTTAATTATTAGTCAGAGGGAGTATTTTAGAGTAAGTTAGTTTCGGATTCTGTCAGGGAATTCAGCGAGCGTTAATAGGGGTGTTTACAATTTGAAAATTTAGATAACATAGTGAATAGTCAGTAACAGTGAATATTGGTTAGAATAAGTATTAGTATTATACATATATTGTTCACCAACTTCTTGTAGACATATATTAAGAAACCGTTGTTGTTAACAGAGGTAGTATTTTTTTCCCGGATTCAAACTCAACGAGTGATAAAAGGGAGTTTGTTTACAGGTCATTCAACCTGTGCATCGAGCTATCGTTTACATTAGCTAATATATATATATATATAAGATAAAGTGATTTATTTACTTAAATTACATACATAAGGTAATATCTGACATAGTGGTAGTCAACGTTTTCGGTAAAAAGGAATTAACAGCAGGATTTTAGCGTAAATTAGTACACACTCACTTCGTTGTTTTATTACACAGTGTTCTCCGTATTCGCTAGGTGGCAGGATTTTTAGCCTAAAGTGTTCTTTTGATCACAAAAACAGCCTTATTCAAGGCTAACGTAGCAAACTAATTAAAACTAAATTGTATGATGGCCCCGTGCAAACGGCAGTTAAAGGCCACAAGGCACTTAATTTGTGGCAGTTGTAGTAACTGGGTAGATTTCGTCAAGTCTGGGTGCGAGAAGTCCTGGTCTGAGGTCCAGGCAGATAGTTTTAGTTTTGAGTGTAGGGGATGCGCAAGGATGAAGGAAATAGAGGTGGAGTTGGAAGAGCTGAGGCTGCTCGTTGTGGCAATGGTGGGAAGGGAACAAGGGAGTTGTGCCAGTAGTTCCGGTGAGGGAACAGTAGACGATAAAGTGGGGAAAGACACAAGAGATGCTAGGGAGAGCTCACCTCAGCCTGGGAGGAAGCTGAGAGGAGGGAAGGTGACAGGTCATAGGGAGACAGGACGTAAGGAGACAGGAAGAAAAGGAACGGGAGGGAAGACAACCGGGGTGAAGGAGAGGGGAGTAGGGGAGACAGGAGGGAAGGAGAAGGGAGTGGGGGAGACGGGAGGGAAGACAACCGGGGTGAAGGAGAGGGGAGTAGCGGAGACAGGAGGGAAGGAGAAGGGAGTGGGGGAAACGGGAGGGAAGACAACCGGATTGAAGGAGAGGGGAGTAGCGGAGACAGGAGGGAAGGAGAAGGGAGTGGGGGAGACAGGAGGGAAAACAACCGGAGTGAAGGAGAGGGGAGTAGGGGAGACAGGAGGGAAGGAGAAGGGAGTGGGGGAGACGGAAGGGAAGGGGTCAGGACAGAATGTGATGGAGGGGATCGAAAGGAAGAGTTATTCTGCAGCAGTGATAGAGGGGGTGAGGAAGAGAGCGAGGGTGTTTGTGGGGGATTCGATAGTTAGGAAGACCGACAGAGTCTTAAACAAGGGAGATGATGTGGTGGTCTGCTTGCCTGGAGCCAAAATAGAGGCGATAACTGAGAGGGTAAAAAACATCGTAGGCTCGGGTAAGGGTGGATCTGTTTTAGTACATGTAGGGACAAATAACGTAGAGAGGGAGGGTACAACTGCCATAGTTAGGAAATATAGGCAGTTGGTCAGAACACTAAAACAGACGCGGGTTGAGCAGGTAATACTGTCAGGGATTTTACCTGTAATGGGCAGGAGGGGTCATAAATATCGAAATTGTCGGGGGATGGCAATTAACATGTTAGTCCAGAGGCTGTGTAGGGAAGAGGAAGTTGGATTTGTGGATTTATGGGGAAGTTTTGTTGGGAGGGCTGATATGTACATGAAGGATGGGCTTCATTTAAGTGGAAAGGGGGCGGCAGTATTCGCGGACAAACTTTCAGCAGCAGTAGATAGTGACTTGGGTACAATGACAAATATTTTTGGAAGTAAACATTCTTTAAACTAGAAGTGCAGGGGGGTTACCTAGAGGTGTCTCAAGCAGAACAAGAGGCCACTAGCACAGATAAACCAATATCAAATCATCCGAAAAACATCTCTGAAAAAGGTTATAGATGCGTATGTTTAAATGCAAGGAGCATAGTAAATAAGAAAAACGAATTAAACATTATGGTAGAAGATACTGACCCTCACATAATTGGTATAACTGAATCATGGGCCAACATAGATATAACAGATGCTGAATTAGGACTGACAGGATACGTAATGTTTAGGAAAGATCGAATAGGAAGAAGGGGCGGGGGAGTTATTTTATATGTTAAAGAATCTATTCAGGCTTATGAAATAAAACTAGAAAGGGAAGCAGATTGCGATGAAGCTGTTTGGTGCAAAATTGTTTCAGGAAATTCAAAATTAACTATTGGATTAGTTTACCGAAGTCTAAACATAAACAAAGAGGATAACACAAAAATACAAAATGCTATAAAGGAAGTTAGTAAAGGGGAATGTATCATAATGGGAGATTTTAACCATGGACACATACAATGGAAATCTGTAGAGAGTACAGGGGGTGAGGACCAACAATTTATATTTTTAATTCAGGATAGATTCCTTACTCAGCTCGTGCTAGAACCAACCAGGAGAGAAAATGTATTAGATATAGTTTTATCATCACAAAAAAATTAGTGGACAATGTAAAAATACATGAACCATTGGGTAACAGTGACCACAATCTAATACATTTTGACATCAATGTAAAATCAGAAAGTAAAAATAAAAAAACGTATAGGAGAAACTTCCACAAAGGTAACTATAAAGATATGAAAAATACTTATCACAGCTAGATTGGAATAACATGCTGATGAATAAGACTGCAATTGAATGTTGGAATATTCTAAAATATGAAATTGAGAGTATCATTGATAAATTTGTTCCCTTCCAAAAACAAGGAAAACGGTGTAGAAAGAAACACTTGTCAAAAGAGGCAATTAGAAAAATAATGCTAAAACAAACTATGTGGAGGGTTTATAGGCGTACCAGAAAGGAAGAAGACTATGCAAAATACAAAGAGGCACTTAATGCAGCTACAACTGAAATCAGACAATCTAAAAGAAGCTATGAGTAAAAACTGGCATGTAACATAAAAAATGACAGCAAGAGTTTTTATGCATATGTCAGGAGTAAACAGAACGTACAAGACAAGGTTGGACCTCTAGAAGACAATGCTGGAAATATAATATCACAGGGGTTTTTAATGGTGGAAGACCTAAATGGTTACTTCAGTTCAGTGTTTACAAAAGAAGATATTAGTTCATTGCCAGTTGCTGATGCTAAATTTCTGGGGGCTAAATCTGACTATTTAGGACCGTTAGTTGTAACTCCAGAATTGGTAGCTAGGAAAATAAAGGCAATGAAGGATAACAAATCACCGGGAGTGGATGGGATTCCTCCAAAATTACTAATGGAAACAGTAGATCAAATCAGTATACCACTTGCAAGAGTATTCAACTTGTCATTAAAAGAGGGAGTTGTTCCGTTTGAATGGAAAGAAGCAAACATCATACCATTATTTAAAAAGGGTTCAAGAAATAAGTCAGAGAATTACAGACCAGTGAGTTTAACGTCAGTGATTTGTAAATTATTAGAAAGGTTAATTAAAGACCATATGGTGGACTTCCTCGTTAAGCATAAATTATTAAATTCATCTCAACATGGATTCCTTAAAGCGAGGTCATGCTTAACAAATATGTTATGTTTTTTGGAAGAAATCACTAAGTGGATAGACGAGGGATCGCCAGTAGATATTATCTACTTAGATTTTCAGAAAGCTTTTGACAAAGTGCCACATCAAAGATTGCTACTTAAATTAAAAGCCCATGGAATCGGGGATAGCATAACTGACTGGATAGAACAATGGCTGACTGACAGAAGACAACGAGTTGTAGTAGATGGAGAAGTTTCAAATTGGAAATCGGTTTTGAGTGGGGTACCTCAAGGATCAGTATTAGGACCTATATTATTCTTAATTTATATCAATGACTTGGACGACAGTATAACAAGTAACGTACTGAAATTTGCGGACGACACAAAACTGTTTAGAAAGGTTAATACTGATGGTGATAAACAACATTTACAAAACGATCTAGACAGATTAGTGAAATGGTCTGAGAAATGGCAGATGCTGTTCAATTTTGGGAAATGTAAATGCCTACATACAGGACATGGGAACTTGAATGTAAACTATAAAATGGGAGCTACTGTTCTTGGTACTACTATAAAAGAAAAGGACTTAGGAGTTACAATAAGCGCTGATATGAAAGTTTCAGAGCAGTGTGGTATTGCAGCTTCAAAGGGTAATCAAATTCTTGGATTGATTAGAAGAAAAATAACATACAAGGGAAAAAAGTTAATTATACCTCTTTATAAAGCAATAGTTAGACCTCATTTAGAATACTGTATACAAGCATGGAGACCATATCGTAAGAAGGATATAGATACGCTTGAATGCATACAAAGGAGAGCAACTAAAATGATTCCAGAACTTAGAGACCTTAGTTATGAAGAACGCCTGAAAGAATGTGGTTTAACAACTCTAGAGACAAGGAGGTTAAGAGGAGATCAGATTGAAGTTTTTAAGATATTGAATGGGTATGAAAATATTGATAGAAATATGTTTTTCTCACTCAAGAAGGATAGCAGAACTAGAGGACATGAGGTAAAATTAGTAAAGGATCAATGTAGATTGGACATCAGGAAGCACTCGTTCTCACAGAGGACAATAAATGAATGGAACAAACTGTCTACAGATTGTGTAACTGCTAGCAGCGTGAATATGTTTAAAAACAAGGTTGACACATATATCAGGAGGGCGGGTTATAAGTAGGTGAACATTGTTGGACTCTCGATAAGCCAATGGCTTCCTTGTCCACTTGCCATCTGGGCCTTTGGCTTGGATGGCAAATCTTGTTAATCTTGTTAAATTATATTTCCAGCACTGTCTTCTAGGGGTCCAACCTTGTCTTGTACGTTTTGTTTACTCCTGACATATGCATAAAAATTCTTGCTGTCATTTTTTATGTTACATGCCAGTTTTTGCTCATAGCTTCTTTTAGATTGTCTGATTTCAGTTGTAGCTGCATTAAGTGCCTCTTTGTATTTTGCATAGTCTTCTTCCTTTCTGGTTCGCCTATAAACCCTCCACATAGTTTGTTTTAGCATTATTTTTCTAATTGCCTCTTTTGACAAGTGTTTCTTTCTACACCGTTTTCCTTTGTTTTGGAAGGGAACAAATTTATCGATGATTCTCTCAATTTCATATTTTAGAATATTCCAACATTCAATTGCAGTCTTATTCATCAGCATGTTATTCCAATCTAGCTTTGCTAAGTATTTTCTCATATCTTTGTAGTTACCTTTGTGGAAGTTTCTCTTGTACGTTTTCTTATTTTTACTTTCTGATTTTACATTGATGTCAAAATGTATTTGATTATGGTCACTATTACCCAATGGTTCAAATATTTTTACATTGTCCATTAATTCTTTTTGTGATGACAAAACTATATCTAATACATTTTCTCCCCTGGTTGGTTCTAGTACGTGCTGAGTAAGAAAGCTATCCTGGATTAAACATAGAAATTGTTGATCCTCAATCCCTGTGCTCTCTAGAGAATTCCATTGTATGTGTCCATGGTTAAAATCTCCCATTATGATACATTCCCCTTTACTAACTTCCTTTATAGCGTTTTTATTTTTGTGTTGTCCTCTTCGTTTTTGTTTGGACTTCGGTAAACTAATCCAATAGTTAATTTTGAATTTCCTGAAACAATTTTGCACCAAACAGCTTCATCGCAATCTGCTTCCCTTTCTAGTTTTATTTCATAAGCCTGAATAGATTCTTTAACATATAAAATAACTCCCCCGCCCCTTCTTCCTATTCGATCTTTCCTAAACATTATGTATCCTGTCAGTCCTAATTCAGCATCTGTTATATCTATGTTGGCCCATGATTCAGTTATACCAGTTATGTGAGGGTCAATATCTTCTACCATAATGTTTAATTAGTTTTTCTTATTTACTATGCTCCTTGCATTTAAACATACGCATCTATAACCTTTTTCAGAGATGTTTTTCAGATGATTTGATATTGGTTTATCTGTGCTAGTGGCCTCTTGTTCTGCTTGAGACACCTCTAGGTAACCCCCTTGCACTTCTAGTTTAAAGAATGTTTACTTCCAAAAATATTTGTCATTGTACCCAAGTCACTATCTACTGCTGCTGAAAGTTTGTCCGCGAATACTGCCGCCCCCTTTCCACTTAAATGAAGCCCATCCTTCATGTACATATCAGCCCTCCCAACAAAACTTCCCCATAAATCCACAAATCCAACTTCCTCTTCCCTACATAGCTTCTGGACTAACATGTTAATTGCCATCCCCCGACAATTTCGATATTTGTGACCCCTCCTGCCCATTACAGGTAAAATCCCTGACAGTATTACCTGCTCAACCGGCGTCTGTTTTAGTGTTCTGACCAACTGCCTATATTTCCTAACTATGGCAGTTGTACCCTCCTTCTCTACGTTATTTGTCCCTACGTGTACTAAAACAGATCCACCCTTACACGAGCCTACGATGTTTTTTACCCTCTCAGTTATCGCCTCTATTTTGGCTCCAGGCAAGCAGACCACCACATCATCTCCCTTGTTTAAGACTCTGTCGGTCTTCCTAACTATCGAATCCCCCACAAACACCCTCGCTCTCTTCCTCACCCCCTCTATCACTGCTGCAGAATAACTCTTACTTTCGATCCCCTCCATCACATTCTGGCCTGACCCCTTCCCTCCTGTCTCCTTCCCTCCTGTCTCCCCCGCTTCCCACTCCTTTGCTCTGGTCTCTCCCAATCCCCTCTCCTTCACTCCGGTTGTTTTCCCTCCCGTCTCCCCCACTCCCTTCTCCTTCCCTCCTGTCTCCCCTACTCCCCTCTCCTTCACTCCGGTTCTTTTCCCTCCCGTCTTCCCCACTCCCTTCTCCTTCCCTCCTGTCTCCGCTACTCCCCTCTCCTTCACTCCGGTTGTCTTCCCTCCCGTCTCCCCCACTCCCTTCTCCTTCCCTCCTGTCTCCCCTACTCCCCTCTCCTTCACTCCGGTTGTCTTCCCTCCCGTTCCTTTCCTTCCCGTCTCCTTACGTCCTGTCTCCCTACGACCTGTCACCTTCCCTCCTCTCAGCTTCCTCCCAAAATGAATAAGAATGTAAACAAGTGAACCATTCAATAAATGCAGGAGGAAACAGTAGGTGCACTAGACAATGGATAAATCATGGGAAGAGTCCAACAAACTCTCTTGTGTCATAAGTTGGCCCAATGCGTGTCCCACACCATGCCCATTGGACACATCTACCACTGTGAATAGGAGTCACTGCTCACACCACTGCTTCAGGTCAGTAGCTGTACTGTTGATTGGATTAGTTGCTTCTCTTGCACACTTGGACTTATCTGCGAGGTTTGTTTGATCCATTCATTGACTGATCTACAATTGATTGATGAATAGAACAGGTCAATCGGTGTTCACTCTTGCCTTTTAATAATTTATTTATTAAGTTAAAACGAGGGTTGAGGCTCCTAGAACAACATGCCCAATCAAGTTGAAGGCAGTCGTATATTCTGTAATAATGCGCATGTGTGTGTGTGCGTGCGTGCATGCGTGCGTGCATGCGTGCGTGTTACGAGTGTGTGTTGTGTGTGTTTGTGTGTGTGTGTGTGTGTTATGAGTGTGTTTTACAAGTGTATGTGTGTTACGAGTGTGTGTGACTGCATTATATGTGTGTGTATTATGAGTGTATGTGTGTTTCAAGTGTGTGCAAATGTGCGTTATCAGTGGGTGTGTTACGAGTGTATGTGTGTTACAAGTGTATGCAACTTAGCATTATGAGTGTGTGTGTTACGTGTGTATGTGTGTTACGAGTGTGCAACTGCATTATATGTATGTTATGAGTGTATGTGTGTTACAAGTGTGTGTGACTGTGCGTTATGAGTGTGTGTGTTATGAGTGTATGTGTTACGAGTGTGTGTGACTGTGCATTATGAGTGTGTGTGTTATGAGTGTATGTGTTACGAGTGTGTGTGTGTTTGTGTGTGCTTGTGTGCGTGTGTGCATGTATGTGTGCGTGAATATATATTGACACTCTCAGACAATGACTAACAATACACAATATATTTGCAGTCTCATGAATTTGTTATGGTATGGGGGTCCAAAATAACGAGACAGATATAGTTAAATTATCAGCTTCTCTGGGCAACTGTGTTTTTGTAAGTCTCTGTTCTCAGAAACTTTAGCCAACATCAAAGCTGCTCAGCTTCGATGTTGTCTATTGACAACATTGGCTGATTCTACCTATCTACTGAAACAGTTATTACTCAATATTAAAACTTGGCCTTGCTTTATTGGTTTTAGGATGCTAGTCTGTGTGTGCACATTGTGTGTGCATATATGCGGTTCTCTCATGTTACTATTGACAGTCTGTATGCTAGGGTAGACAGATTAATTGTGCAATTGATCCTTGAAATACAGATTAGTCAGATCGATGTTATTAAACGGCTTGTCTTTCAGTAATACTAACGATCGATGGCTATGTCTAAGCAATAGCATATTGTAGTTAACAAATCCAGATTTTTCTAGAGTGAAACACTGAATATATGATGAACCCCAAAAACATTAATCTTTCTGGGTTTCTCTAAGGAATGGAGTCATACCCGGCACTGCAGAGGAGTCCGTTTAAATCACTGCTGATAGCGTCCAGCATCCGTTCCCTTGAGCCGACAGCAGCCCCTGTGGCACCTGCTAGTCAACGAGGTATGTATCTACATCGCTCCTGCTAGCGACGGCTCGGCTGACCAGGTAAGTGTTATAATTTTCTAACCAGATCATTTCAGTGGCAACATTCAAGATCATGTGAGTATGTCTACCAACAGGGCATAGACAATAGGAATTAAGATGTTGTTGGTGGTGGCATTCACTAGGTGGTAGCACACATGCAGTGATGTTGCCATTGCCCAGCAGATGGTGCTCATAATCATCAAGGTGCCATCTCCAATGTGAGGTTGGAGGTGATGAGTCTCCACGTCTCAGTCTTCAGCAGACTGTATGTCAGTATATAGCTTAGTTTCAATGTCTTCAAGATGGCATCTAACTAGGATGTTCTCCTCCTCAGACGCTTTCCAGCAACCTTTCTTCCAGTATCTTCTTTTACATATCATAAGTTATACTACATAGTATGATTTCATTGTTGTATCTTCAGCTCCGAATGACAGTTCTTGGTTGCTCAATAACTGACGACATGTAAACTGTAAACTATAAAATATGTTACTATTATATGGGTTGTGGTAAAATATCGACTGTAATGCCCATAATATCCATGTGGAGTTAGAATGATTACAACTAATAAGTAAGACTATATTATGATTGTTAATGTGTACTGGCTTTCATTGCACAAATACAATCTCTTTGACCGAGGTCACGAGGTGCAACTGAGTCATGCTTGATGACAGAGGATATGTTGTGTCCTCTTCAAAATAAACAAACTTGTATTCAGGGTGATAGAATGTTTTGTAGATAAACAACCTGGTGTACAAAATTATATCATTAATATTAACTTGCAGTTGTGTGCACAGGTAATTTGTCGTAGTAATTTTTAAAATAAATGTCTGGTAATTTTTTGTTTTAGGAAAGCAAATCTCCACTGCATTGTCATTTTAGGTTGGTTATATATTATTCTCTGTCCCTGTTTAAGTAGCGAGGCGTGATGGTCTACATGTGACTGGTTGGTGTGTGGTTCGTTCCCTCCATAGAATTGATCCATCCTTTGTTTTGTCACGGCTGTACATACAGTGTGTGTTGTTATGCTACGATTTCACATCAGCTGGCTCAAGGTGTGTTATTGTGGAAGGTCTGTAAACTACAGCGATCAATGGGTATATATGTCTGTCACACTGCAATGTCTCTGCTTATCTTTTCCAGCTGCTGCCTCAATTGTCCAGCACAAATCTGTCATAAGGGCTGCAGTAGCATTTGAACACAGATGCTCGTCATGTTATTGCAGAATATTTAACAAGATTTAATAAGAATTAACAAGATTTATCAAAGATGGCATGTGGACAAAGAAGCCATCGGCTTATTAAAAGTCCAACAATATTTCCTCTGTGGGTATTATTTTGTGTAATCCGCCCTTATGAGATATCTGTCAATTTTGTTTAAACATGGCTGGCATTTATTTACACAATCAATAGATAGTTTGTTTAACTCGTTTATGAGATATCCGTTATGAGATATCTGTCAATTTTGTTTAAACATGGCTGGCATTTATTTACACAATCAATAGATAGTTTGTTCAATTCGTTTATGAGTTATCCCTTATGAGATATCTGTAAATTTTTTTTAAACATGGCTGGCATTATTTACACAATCAATAAATAGTTTGTTTCCTGAATGCTAAACTTGATGTTATTAGTTTTACATCTGCAGTGCCTATTGTACAAGGTTGATGATGTTGCAGTGGTGACCTCTTGTGATTGAAGTGGCATCACTTCATATTGGTTCATTCACAAGATGGCGCCACAATAAATGTAATGCCCAGCATCAGATGCCAGGCAACAGACAATGTGGGGATGGATCTTTACAGCACCCTTTACAAGAATGTGTGGGCACTAGAGGACTGCCCACATACTTATATTTCTAGTGGATGATTTGCAACATTTGTGTACGTTGTTGAACAATACGAACACAGCATCACACATCCAGACAGAGTCTACTATGACATGCTGAACGATACTGATCACATAGTTGATTTTTTTAACAACTAGCAAGGAACCTTTTTAATGTTGATTTTCTAGAGAACCTTACCCACTTGTATGATGTATAGATTTATTTCACCCAAACTTAGATGTTTTCACAGTGTCATTTGTGTAATTGTGTTTTCACAGGCGAGGTGTAAGTAGTAAGTAGGTTAACAAGTATTTGTTCTAAGCTGGACCCAGCCACACAGTGTGTCCAGTCTCAGTCCAGTCTCAGTCCATTGGTGGTATGTAACAAAGTGTAAGTATACTTTGTTACAATACTTAAGTAGATTATTTTGAAATATACTCGTAGCAAAGCAGATTTTTCATGGATTACTTTGACTTGTAACAAAGTACATTTATATGTACAATGTTTTTGAATCACATTTTAGTCCAGCTGTACTGATTTTCATGCCCATGTGAGCATGTATTAGGAACGGCAACTTTGAGAACCTGCTGCTGCCAGTGTTAAATAAAGCATTTGCCTGATAGCAATAACATTTTGATCTACTTTGAACTTTTGTGAAATTATGTGATTTGTGTTTTATTTCATAAACTAGTGACGTAACACCTGCACATTATCTCGAGTAATAGCCTTGAAATATAAAAATTTCTCTTTGGCCGCCATCTTGGATCATGTGACTTATTATAATTGGGCCATTGTAAAAAAAAATTTTCTGACATTATTTAACTTTTTGTCATAAATGAAATATTTTTAGGATTTATAATAAGAAAGATAGGTTTCTTTCGGTTATACCCTGTCCTTACTCCTTAAATACATTATATAAAAGTACTTTTCGTTATACTTAAGTAAATTTTTGGGTGGATATTTTTATGTTTACTTAATTATTGTACTGCATTGTTTCATCTGTGTATCCCAGCTCTGCAGCTGTATGTTTTCACACACACCTGGGCTACCATCTGCTATCAATACCTGCACCTGCCACACATGTCCAGAACAAACACTGCACATAACACTGCACGGTCTGTGTGGCTCTTTTTAGCATCAACAGGCATTCCAGTCAGATCTGGGTGGAAGCTCTGCTGATGGACATAATTCTATCTTAAGAGGCACTTAAGACATGCTTAACAGAAACAGGGTTTGGACGAACATATCTATGATATTGGGGTGACAGACAAGGTGATTGTAATGACATTTGAAGTTCAAGGTATGTTACACTTGTTCTAGCCATACCTATGTTCAGTTACCAGAACTTTGTCTCATTGATGGTAGATAGGTATGCAGATGAGATAATTTTGATCATCTATATAATTTATGCCTGATATTAATCCATGCCTCGGTGACCGTACGAGTTTCACCATGTGCAGTCATGATATCTATAACTTTGTAAGAGAAGTCTATGGTCATTATGGACTCCATGATCACAGTAAGCTAATTACTTGTTCATTAATGACAATATGATGACCGTAATTTTACTAATTAATGTGTTTATTAGCCTGTTGCTTCTGATGTTCGCTGTGTACTTGGGGCAAACCTGCAGAGCAGAGATATGATGTGATTTTCGGGAATGGCACAAACGTTTAGTGACATTAGGTGGAGTTGTGTAAGATTGCTATGCTGCTCTGCCATATAGTATAGAGGTTTAAGGACCAATGTACAGGGATCTATTGTTGATAGCGTACAGATTACACTTTGAATTCAGCTGAACTTGTTGTATTAGAGTTATAAATCTTTATATTGGAGGGAACCAGTTACAAGCTTACAGCTCTGTGTAGTATTTTTAAAGCTGATATTCATAATGATGACCACAAATAGATTTATAAACTATAAAAGGTGAAGCTTGACTGGCATAGCTAAACCTGTCTGTCATGCTAATTAAATGTGAATTGTTGAGATAGGGAAATGCTGATTATGGAAAAGTCTTATTGGGGGGTGGAGGGGGTGGAGAGGGAGGTGGGGGGTGGAGAGGGAGGTGGTGGGTGGAGGGGGTGGAGAGGGAGGTGGGGGATGTACTAGGGAGAGTTTAACTATGGGAGCATCTAAGTCCTGACTTTGATTGATAAAGAATTACATTGTCATTACAGAAATAATCATGTTGCAGTACTCTTGATCAATCCAGTGACCTGTTGGGTAAGGTTAGAAACAGACAAACTATGCATCATGGTTATCAGGACGTTTTCAGCTATTGTGTTAGACCTTGATAAGAGATTATATAATATTGGTAGCAGGATCAGATAGCAATTATTGGCTGATGTATGTACTTGTTAATATTGTGTGCTTATGCAGAGAGAGAGCACACTAAGAATATCATATAACTGTGTGTGCACTCACGCCCGTACACGCATCTATAACCCGTCTCATTTCGTAATGCGAGACTGTTTGTGACATAGTGGTTATGATGTAGTATGTAATGAAAGTTGATACAGCACTTAGAATAAAAGTAAATCTAGTATAGGTCATACTTTGTAGTTTTTCCATTGACTATGCTACATATCTTCCAAACAAAGGTTAAGCAATCTCAGTACACTGGAACCTCACTATTAAGGTCATCTTTGGGACTGGACCAAAGTGGTCTTAACGGCAGGTTGACCTTAATACTGAAAATGGGCACTGATGCATCATGGGAATTGTGAACATTGCTACATGGATGTAAGTGATCATATGTAACATCTGTTGTATAAATGCTACATGGATGTACGTGATCATATGTAACATCTGTTGTATAAATGCTACATGGATGTACGTGATCATATGTAACATCTGTTGTATAAATGCTACATGGATGTACATGATCATATGTAACATCTGTTGTATAAATGCTACATGGATGTATGTGATCATATGTAACATCTGTTGTATAAATGCTACATGGATGTACGTGATCATATGTAACATCTGTTGTATAAATGCTACATGGATGTACGTGATCATATGTAACATCTGTTGTATAAATGCTACATGGATGTATGTGATCATATGTAACATCTGTTGTATAAATGCTACATGGATGTACGTGATCATATGTAACATCTGTTGTATAAATGCTACATGGATGTATGTGATCATATGTAACATCTGTTGTATAAATGGATACAAATACTTTTCATAAAATATGTTATAAATACATTTATAGTGTGTACAAGATGTAATATGGTTTTGTAAACCATGTGATTTATTTACGTATGCAACTGTTGATACATATGTTATGAATGTAAATTCTCTAATGGAAACTACATTCGCTCTGTTGCGTGTAGGCCTTCATGGAAGTCTGTCAGTATCCCCATGGACATTTTTTTAGTTAGTAGTTAAGTTTCAATCTGGGCAGCATTCTGGTACAGTGCATCCAATCTACCATCACTGGTGAACAATATGTGATCCTTAGTCATCTGCATAATTAAATCAATCTATGTGTTTAAGTTCAGATCATTTCGCATACACTGGTAATAATGAAAAGATTTGCAAATTATACTGCAGACCTTATTTTGTTGGGATCATTGTATAAACATTGTATAAACATTGTATAAATATCTCGCTATAGAAATAACTTATTTTGCGTGATGGTGTGATCATCGACTAATTAAATAGATTTAGTTTAGTTTGCCAAGCTCTTTAGTCATTAAACAGACATTCGAGCACATAATAGGTAGTGCCATTTTGTTAGCGTCCAAGACTGAGCCACTGTTTCTGTATAATGAAGTAGTTTGTGATTCTGTACGTCTGTTCCCTCATATCTCCGTCAGTTTTGTGTGCATGGGGCTAACATTTTGTAGGCATGCATGAGGGCCCATGGGGGTTGTTTGTACATTAAAAAATTATAAATTCCCCAGGGGTGGGGACTGGAGATATTATGTGTGTGGAATTTGTCGATGAACAATAGTTATCATGATCTGTACCAAACGTCCACCAAATGCTTTGTGAAACCGGCAGTTGTACATGGTTTTTTGAGTGTGAAGTCTTCATTGCCATTGTCGTTGCCCTGACAACATGTTACTGGGTAGTGAATCGTAATCTCTCGCAGTGTTCCCTTTTTATCCTGTGCAATGCCGGGCAACTCGGCTAGTTTTACTATAAAATCTACTTCAGTCACCAAGAATTTTCCTTCAAAGTGTTACCTTAGATGACTGGTCATACATCTTTATAGTATTCTGAAGTTTACTGACCAGTCACTGTATAAGCTATTGTCGCCTTTGTTGGCCGGACAACCGGCCAGCCGACACTGACCACGGCTACTTGACCATGACTGATCGTAATGGTGGAAGTAATCTGGTCATTTTTTACTTGACTACTGACTGTATTCCTGAATAGTGAGGTGACTGAATTAGCTTGACTAAGTTTGCTTTACTATGACAATAATTAGCAACTTCCCACCGAATGCCTTCCCTCTTTCCTGACCTACCTCCCTCCCTCTACATACCTTGTCACATTCTCTACCAACCTCCCCCCTTCCATCTTTCCTATTCCCCCTGCCTTCCTTTCTACTTTCCTCACTTCTCCTTACCGTGCTTCCCGCCCTTCCTAATTTTCTCTCCACCTGTCCCTGCCTCTATCCCTCCTTCCCCTACTCTCTCCCTCCCTCCCTCCCTGCTACAGCTATATAACAGACCCACAAGACAATGTACAGTCGCCTGCCAGTAACCAGAGTGCCCAGTCACTGCCTCACCAGCAGCCAGAGTGCCCAGCCACTGCCTCACCAGCACCCAGAGTGCCCAGTCACTGCCTCACCAGCAGCCAGAGTGCCCAGTCACTGCCTCACCAGCAGGCAGAGTGCCCAGTCACTGCCTCACCAGCAGGCAGAGTGCCCAGTCACTGCCTCACCAGCACCCAGAGTGCCCAGTCACTGCCTCACCAGCAGCCAGAGTGCTCAGTCACTGCCTCACCAGCAGGCAGAGTGCCCAGTCACTGCCTCACCAGCAAGCAGAGTGCTCAGTCACTGCCTCACCAGCACCCAGAGTGCCCAGTCACTGCCTCACCAGCAGCCAGAGTGCCCAGTCACTGCCTCACCAGCACACAGAGTGCCCATCCACTGCCTCACCAGCAGGCAGAGTGCCCAGTCACTGACTCACCAGCAGGCAGAATGCCCAGTCACTGCCTCACCAGCACCCAGAGTGCCCAGTCACTGCCTCACCAGCAGCCAAAGTGCCCAGACACTGCCTCACCAGCACCCAGAGTGCCCAGTCACTGCCTCACCAGCAGGCAGAGTGCCCAGTCACTGCCTCACCAGCACCCAGAGTGCCCAGTCACTGCCTCACCAGCAGGCAGAGTGCCCAGTCACTGCCTCACCAGCACCCAGAGTGCCCAGTCACTGCCTCACCAGCAGCCAGAGTGCCCAGTCACTGCCTCACCAGCAGCCAAAGTGCCCAGTCACTGCCTCACCAGCACCCAGAGTGTCCAGTCACTGCCTCACCAGCAGGCAGAGTGCCCAGTCACTGCCTCACCAGCAGCCAGAGTGCCTAGCCACTGCCTCACCAGCACACAGAGTGCCCAGTCACTGCCTCACCAGCAGCCAGAGTGCCCAGCCACTGCCTTACCAGCACCCAGAGTGCCCAGTCACTGCCTCACCAGCAGCCAGAGTGCCCAGTCACTGCCTCACCAGCACCCAGAGTGCCCAGTCACTGCCTCACCAGCAGCCAGAGTGCCCAGTCACTGCCTCACCAGCACACAGAGTGCCCAGCCACTGCCTCACCAGCAGGCAGAGTGCCCAGCCACTGCCTCACCAGCACACAGAGTGCCCAGCCACTGCCTCACCAGCACCCAGAGTGCCCAGCCACTGCCTCACCAGCACCCAGAGTGCCCAGTCACTGCCTCACCAGCAGGCAGAGTGCCCAGTCACTGCCTCACCAGCAGGCAGAGTGCCCAGTCACTGCCTCACCAGCACCCAGAGTGCCCAGTCACTGCCTCACCAGCAGCCAGAGTGCTCAGTCACTGCCTCACCAGCAGGCAGAGTGTGCCCAGTCACTGCCTCACCAGCAAGCAGAGTGCTCAGTCACTGCCTCACCAGCACCCAGAGTGCCCAGTCACTGCCTCACCAGCAGCCAGAGTGCCCAGTCACTGCCTCACCAGCACACAGAGTGCCCATCCACTGCCTCACCAGCAGGCAGAGTGCCCAGTCACTGCCTCACCAGCAGGCAGAATGCCCAGTCACTGCCTCACCAGCACCCAGAGTGCCCAGTCACTGCCTCACCAGCAGCCAAAGTGCCCAGTCACTGCCTCACCAGCACCCAGAGTGCCCAGTCACTGCCTCACCAGCAGGCAGAGTGCCCAGTCACTGCCTCACCAGCACCCAGAGTGCCCAGTCACTGCCTCACCAGCACACAGAGTGCCCAGCCACTGCCTCACCAGCACCCAGAGTGCCCAGTCACTGCCTCACCAGCACCCAGAGTGCCCAGTCACTGCCTCACCAGCAGGCAGAGTGCCCAGTCACTGCCTCACCAGCAGCCAAAGTGCCCAGTCACTGCCTCACCAGCAGCCAGAGTGTCCAGTCACTGCCTCACCAGCAGGCAGAGTGCCCAGTCACTGCCTCACCAGCAGCCAGAGTGCCCAGTCACTACCTCACCAGCAGGCAGAGTGCCTAGTCACTGCCTCACCAGCAGCCAGAGTGCCCAGTCACTACCTCACCAGCAGGCAGAGTGCCCAGTCACTACCTCACCAGCAGGCAGAGTGCCCAGTCACTGCCTCACCAGCAGCCAGAGTGCCAAGTCACTGCCTCACCAGCAGGCAGAGTGCCCAGCCACTGCCTCACCAGCAGCCAGAGTGCCCAGTCACTGCCTCACCAGCAGCCAGAGTGCCCAGTCACTGCCTCACCAGCAGCCAGAGTGCCCAGTCACTGCCTCACCAGCAGGCAGAGTGCCCAGCCACTGCCTCACCAGCACCCAGAGTGCCCAGTCACTGCCTCACCAGCACCCAGAGTGCCCAGCCACTGCCTCACCAGCACCCAGAGTGCTCAGTCACTGCCTCACCAGCACCCAGAGTGCCCAGTCACTGCCTCACCAGCAGCCAGAGTGCCCAGTCACTGCCTCACCAGCAGCCAGAGTGCCCAGTCACTGCCTCACCAGCAGCCAGAGTGCCCAGTCCCTGCGTCACCAGCACCCAGAGTGCCCAGTCACTGCCTCACCAGCAGGCAGAGTGCCCAGCCACTGCCTCACCAGCAGCCAGAGTGCCCAGTCACTGCCTCACCAGCAGCCAGAGTACCCAGTCACTGCCTCACCAGCACCCAGAGTGCCCAGTCACTGCCTCACCAGCACCCAGAGGGCCTAGTCACTGCCTCACCAGCAGGCAGACTGCCCAGCCACTGCCTCACCAGCAGCCAGAGTGCCCAGTCCCTGCCTCACCAGCACCCAGAGTGCCCAGTCACTGCCTCACCAGCAGCCAGAGTGCCCAGTCCCTGCGTCACCAGCACCCAGAGTGCCCAGTCACTGCCTCACCAGCAGGCAGAGTGCCCAGCCACTGCCTCTCCAGCAGCCAGAGTGCTCAGTCCCTGCCTCACCAGCACCCAGAGTGCCCAGTCACTGCCTCACCAGCAGCCAGAGTGCCCAGTCCCTGCGTCACCAGCACCCAGAGTGCCCAGTCACTGCCTCACCAGCAGCCAGAGTGCCCAGTCCCTGCGTCACCAGCACCCAGAGTGCCCAGTCACTGCCTCACCAGCAGGCAGAGTGCCCAGTCACTGCCTCACCAGCAGCCAGAGTGCCCAGTCACTGCCTCACCAGCAGGCAGAGTGCCCAGTCACTGCCTCACCAGCAGGCAGAGTGCCCAGTCACTGCCTCACCAGCAGCCAGAGTGCCCAGTCCCTGCCTCTCCAGCAGGCAGAGTGACCAGTCACTGCCTCACCAGCACCCAGAGTGCCCAGTCACTGCCTCACCAGCAGGCAGAGTGCCCAGTCACTGCCTCACCAGCCGGCAGAGTGCCCAGTCACTGCCTCACCAGCAGCCAGAGTGCCTAGTCACTGCCTCACCAGCAGGCAGAGTGTCCAGTCACTGCCTCACCAGCAAGCAGAGTGCCCAGTCACTGCCTCACCAGCAGCCAGAGTGCCCAGTCACTGCCTCACCAGCAGGCAGAGTGCCCAGTCACTGCCTCACCAGCAGGCAGAGTGCCCAGTCACTGCCTCACCAGCAGCCAGAGTGCCCAGTCACTGCCTCACCAGCAGGCAGAGTGCCCAGTCACTGCCTCACCAGCAGCCAGAGTGCTCAGTCACTGCCTCACCAGCCGGCAGAGTGCCCAGTCACTGCCTCACCAGCACCCAGAGTGCCCAGTCACTGCCTCACCAGCAGGCAGAGTGTCCAGTCACTGCCTCACCAGCAGCCAGAGTGCCCAGTCACTGCCTCACCAGCAGGCAGAGTGCCCAGTCACTGCCTCACCAGCAGGCAGAGTGCCCAGTCACTGCCTCACCAGCAGCCAGAGTGCCCAGTCACTGCCTCACCAGCACCCAGAGTGCCCAGTCACTGCCTCACCAGCAGGCAGAGTGTCCAGTCACTGCCTCACCAGCAGCCAGTGTGCCCAGTCACTGCCTCACCAGCAGGCAGAGTGCCCAGTCACTGCCTCACCAGCAGGCAGAGTGCCCAGTCACTGCCTCACCAGCAGCCAGAGTGCCCAGTCACTGCCTCACCAGCACCCAGAGTGCCCAGTCACTGCCTCACCAGCAGGCAGAGTGTCCAGTCACTGCCTCACCAGCAGCCAGAGTGCCCAGTCACTGCCTCACCAGCAGCCAGAGTGCCCAGTCACTGCCTCACCAGCAGCCAGAGTGCCCAGTCACTGCCTCACCAGCAGCCAGAGTGCCCAGTCACTGCCTCACCAGCAGCCAGAGTGCCCAGTCACTGCCTCACCAGCAGCCAGAGTGCCCAGTCACTGCCTCACCAGCAGCCAGAGTGCCCAGTCACTGCCTCACCAGCAGCCAGAGTGCCCAGTCACTGCCTCACCAGCAGCCAGAGTGCCCAGTCACTGCCTCACCAGCAGCCAGAGTGCCCAGTCACTGCCTCACCAGCAGCCAGAGTGCCCAGTCACTGCCTCACCAGCACCCAGAGTGCCCAGTCACTGCCTCACCAGCAGCCAGAGTGCCCAGTCACTGCCTCACCAGCAGGCAGGCTTCACTTAGTTGCTCACTGCTACTTGTGCAAAAACTGTGCATGACTCATGAAGCCCTCCGCTGTCATGTTGTCTACTGTCACGTTGCAGCAGTGTTGGTGACACATCGACAAGGCCAGACTGAGTGAACATCCCTCGGCCACAACCGTAAGTCTTTCATTCCTCCTGTGTCAATTCAAACACATTTCAGGAAATACTCTTAATATGCTCAAATAAACACACTGAACTCACTGACATGTTGGGTCACTGTTATTCAACAGGGGTGTAATTATACATCGATCACCCTAACAGCTAACTAAATTTAGGGCATGACATTAACCAGGATCAGATATTTACTTGCAGCCGCTGAACAGTGACGTTGATTTTGGTCAAGATAGTTTGGTTTATAAAATAGCAATCGCATTCAAACATCTTAATACATGGAGTTTCTCAACTGTCAGCATATGATTGATCCTAGATGTGGTTCAGTTTCCAGGACCTTGGGTGCCAAACAGACTTAAAACAAATATACCAAATTGGTTTATGTGATA
The DNA here is from genome assembly GCA_033239005.1 of Lamellibrachia satsuma. Classification (NCBI taxonomy): domain Eukaryota; kingdom Metazoa; phylum Annelida; class Polychaeta; order Sabellida; family Siboglinidae; genus Lamellibrachia; species Lamellibrachia satsuma. Next base: position 1,504,459 of record BSQZ01000060.1, on the reverse strand, counting down.
TTAATATAGTTTATACTATGTAAGACCAAATAAAAAAATCCTGGTTTCTCATAACTTTAAGAAAAAAGAAAATGAGGGATGAGGTTTTTTAATATGCTGATGCAGGTGTTAGCAACTTGATCAGAGGGGCCATTTTCAATCATCAACATCTTCAGAAGTCTATCAAGTGTATTTCTCACATCCCTCTGCAGAAGTGTACAAAAAAGGATCTTGCTTATTGCTCTGAAAAACATTGAGAAGACAATAAAAAATGCTAAATAATGTTCTGCGACACCTGTTTTCAAATGCTCGCTGACGAGAAACCAGGCTTTATGTATGAATGTATGACTCCTAACACGATCGTACAATAAAATGGTCAGACTTGTAATTCTAAGGCAATTTGGCTGTTGCCTGATGTGTCCCTGCTGTTGGCTAGACCACATTAGGTTTAGCTAGATGAGCGTCCCATGTCTGTGTCATAGAACTGTTAACAACATGCAAAGCAATGAACAGTGGGAAGTTAGCTTGATTAAACAAGTGTGCAGTGGGAATATTGTTATCCATATGATGAACTAAACTTTAATGGAAATGGTTACCTCACTAAATAGGAAACAGCCTGGGAAATGGACAACTTTGATGGATAGCGAAGGGACTTGTCACTTTGGTATAGATGCAGTGACAGTGGGACAATAAATGCAGAATATATTGCCTTAATGGCAGTAAAGTGAGCTTCGTTAATTAATAATGCATTACTTTCTGATACCAGGTTAATATTCGTAGGTCTGTGTGTAATCTGGGGACAGTCATCAATATTGGCAATAAGGATTTTAGTAGACTGTAGTAGTAGGTCTAATCAATTGTAAATTGGTTAAATTTTGGGTACATATATATTTTGAATTCTAATAACCAATTACATTTAGGTGTTGAAATTAAAAAGGTGTTAAAGTTAAATTAGAAAATCCATTAGCAAAATAATGCTTAACTGCACACGCATAATAAAACAGTTATCAGGGTAGCAAGATTAATTTGCATGATTAAGGTCTGAATTCGCATTTTTTTTCGAAATGCAAATCTTTGTACACCCCTGTCACGACAGAAACTAAAAACACAAATGTATTGAAAAGCTTCTTTGTGTTTCCGTGGTTCATTCTGTAATGTACTGAGCCATTAATTTCTTAGTGTCACTCCTTTTGTAAAGAATGAGTAATTGTTGCCCTGCCATAGTTTGTTACTTGGTTGCCTCCCAGTCACTTGGTCTTGAAGGGTGGGGTTTATGTTGGGGTGCTGACGCATCGCCCAGAGAAGGTTGATTATGGTACGATTACAGTACATGCAGAATTTATATTCCAAATATTGGCATTTTACATTGAAACGAGTAAGAGGTGTAATTGAAATGAACAAGATGTATAGCTTATGATCCTCTGTAATAATGACCATTCTTGGAATAATGGAACTAGCTGTATGTGAAGCTTTGTTCTAATTAAGGCTATATTTTAGGAATTTGTGTAAAGTGATTGACATAATGCCGCATTGGACAGTGTGAGGTCATCTTCTTGTGTTATAGCTATTTGTAGGTTTATATCAGCAGTAGGGGTGACAACAGCCACACCCATGCAGGGGCCAACCTGTGCACCTGGTGGAGGGGGGGGGCACTTGAATATGTCATATCTGTATTTGAAAAGGGGCCAACTCACACACTTTAACTTTTAAGTCTTATGTTTATTTTATGTTTTACAGTGCAGGCATAGGAGACCTTTCATATGGTTTGGTGCATTTTTTAACATTGCTAAATGTTTGCATTACGGGATACAACATTCAGCCAGCATTGTCTAATGCAGGCGTGATTAACAGGAAGGCCTTTGGCAATAAATAGAATACAAATGTGATTAGCAGGAAGGCATGTGGCAATAAATATAAAACAAATACGATCAGCAGGAAGGTATTGGGCAATGAGTGTAATGCAGAACTTATGAGCAGAAAGGCCTTGGGCAATGAGCATAATTCATATGTGATCAGCAGGAAAGCATTGGGCCATGAGTATAATTCATATGTGATCAGCAGGAAGGCCTTGAACAATGAGTATAATTCAAGTTTGATCAGCAGGAAAACCTTGGGCAATGAGTATAAATCATGTGATCAGCAGGAAGATGTTGGGCAATGAGTACAATGCAAAACTTATCAGCAGGAAAGCCTTGGATAATGAGCATAATTTATATGTGATCAGCAGGAAGGCCTTGGGCAATAAGTATAATTCATATGTGATCAGCAGGAAGGCCTTGGGCAATGAGTACAATGCAAAACTTATCAGCAGGAAGGCCTTGGACAAAGAGTATAATTCATATGTGATCAGCAGGAAGCCCTTGGGCAATGAGTATAATTCATATGTGATCAGCAGGAAGCCCTTGGGCAATGAGTATAATTCATGTTCATATGTTATTAGCAGGAAGGCATTGGGCCATGAGTATAATTCATATGTGATCAGCATGAAGACCTTGAACAGTGAGTATAATTCAAGTTTGATCAGCAGGAAAGCCTTGGGCAATGAGTAGATTGCCAAAATGATCAGCAGCAAGGCATTGGGCAATGAGTATAATGCAGAACTGATCAGCAGGAAGGCCTAGAGTATAATGCAGAAATTATATATCAGGACAGCTTCTAGCAGTGGGTGTAATATTTAATGTAGTTGTTAATGTAAAAGTATCTTTTTTTAACAAAGCCAGCAATGCCTGTGTATCAGTTTTGACCCATGCAACAGTTTGCTAACTCTGAGGGGCGACATCACTAATATATTTTATGAGAAAGGGTCATTTGGCCTGTGCTACAGTAACACACAGTTTTTAATACTGGTGTGCTGTGTGCTTTTTGCTCCTAACTTCACGATGAATTCATGAGTATCTCAGTATTTGCATTTAAAACATAAAATTTCACGATGAATTCTGTTTTATGATGGATTTCCCTTTGAAGCACTTTAACCTGGTGTACAGGATCCAGGCGTAACTACTTCAGAAGGTGATGACGTCCACATGATCTGCATGCCAGATATTTGAAATGAGTTGGAAACTACTAGCTAATGTTGACTCTGCTTCCTGGAAGATAGACGGGACAGAGGAAATGCTAAAATTACATTTCCTTTTCTGTTGCTGAGAACCGAACTGTCTTTAATTTCACTGGTTTGTGACTGTGTGTCAAGTATAAAGAAACAAGTATTAGTGTGTTTTGTAGTATAATTTGTAGTAAAATGTTAGTATGTATGAAAAATGAGGATTAAATTACAAAACATGCATACATGCACATGCGTCAAAAATATAAGCCAAAACACATATAAATATACACTTGCATTAAAAGCATACAATTGACTAATCTAATTATTAATCACATTGGACTTCAATAAAAGAGGACAGTACAGAAACAATTCACAATATACATGTCATGCATTAAAAGCATACAGTTGACTAATCCAATGATTAAATATTGGACTTCTATCTACAAAAGAGGATAGCATGAAAATAATTCACAATTATTGCTCAAGCTCTTCACCACAGAAACCAGGAAACTGTTTCACTAAGATAATGAGCTCATAAGGAAAATCCACGATAAAAACAGAATCAATCATAAATTTGTATGAGTGTTTTCAAAATGTCTTAGTAAGATGCTCTTTAAATCCATCATGAGCTAAGGACCAAAATTTTTATCATAAGCTTCATTCAGTGTGTATAATTTGGCAAAATAGATAGACAAAATAATACAACCATTGACTTATTTGCTCACTGGGTGAAGAGCAAAAATTTTATATTATAAAAGAAGTTGCCGTGTCACAGAAGATACTATTTCTGTGGCACACTGGCAAAATGTGGATTGGTTTTGACAGTTTTCAATAACAAAGCTCGTGGATTGTTCCAACAACCTCAACTGAAGTTGTGTTGTCAAGTCTAGCAATACGAAGGTTAGAGGTGGGCATTTAAAAAAATTTTATTTAAAAATTTGCTAAAAATTTAATATTGCAAATGCTTCTCATACAACCTTCACCTTCTCTATGCCATATAACTGCACACAATGACTAGTCAACACCAGTGTTGTAAAACACGCTGTAGACAAAAGCCATAATTTGCTCAGATTTTGAAGACTTGATTATGGAAAAAAATTAATCTATGTTAAAAAGTGGAGTCAAGATAATATGCAATTTTGTCAATTTAACTGTTTATTATGGATATGTTTTGGTTATGATGGATTCTGTGATGGATGTTATGATGGATTCTTAGTGAAATGCACTTTTCTGTTTTGATCATAGGTAACAAGGGAAATTTATTTTAATGAGCGAAGTCATGCTTATGAGCTCATAGAAATCTTAGTGAAACAGTATGCAGTATTTTGTAATTTAATTTGTAAGAACACTTCCATAATCTATTATTATTTTATATGCAACACATGGCATGAGGGATGTCATCTGAAAATGTTTAAAAACAAGGTTGATATATATCTCAGGAGGGCGGGTTACGCATAGATGAAATATGTTGGACTCGCGATAAGCCAATGGCTTCCTTGTTCATTTGCTGTCTGGGCCTTTGCCTTGGGTGGCAATCTTTTTCAATCTGGGCTCATCTGAATGAACTGGGAGACCCCATGAATGAACCTGACCAACATGAGGAAGACTACTACATGAACATGACCTAGGAACTGCATGAACATGCAGACTTTAAATTTCTCCTACTGTTTTCACATTGGCCAGGCAGGAGTGATGCTGGTTGGAACCATCCCACTGAAAGGGATCTATTGTGTTAGGGACTAGTGAATAGCCAGGGCTGAGAGAAGATTGCTGTCATGGTTGAGGTGAAAAACTGAATAGATAATCAGGCCTGACTTAAGTGCTAGGCAGTGGCTGGCAGTGGCAGCTCTTATGACAGGTACTAAGAGCTGTGCTGTTTAAGTGCTGGCCTAGGCTTTGTGCCACAACTAGGTCATAGACTTAGAGCTTGGTAGGCCTGTCTTAGTGTGGTAGCCATTGCTGCATTGTGGCAGCAATATGAAAGATAACATGGATGTTCTGGCTAATATGAGCAAAGTAAGCATCACAAAGCGACAACGCAAAGCCAACTACACCAGCCACGCCATCGACGTGTTAGTGTCGGAGGTGGCCACCAGACGGTCAGTGCTGTTCAGCCGCAGTGGCATGAACAGCACGAACGAACACAAGATGCGAGAATGGGAGAAGATCACCGCGCGCATGAATCTTGTGTGTGACACACCGCGCAGTGTGCGCGAGATACGCAAGAAATGGCACACATATTGCAGTGAGGTGCGACGTAAGGCCATCAAGCGACGGAGGCAGGCGGCTAGCCACGTTGGCACCGCAGTGCATCTGATTCCTCGCGAGGAGAAAGTCCTTGGTCTCATACCCACCATTGACGATCTTGTCCTCTCCGCCGATATCTCGAACAGCATTGATATAGATGGTGCCAGTGACGAAGAGTCAGATCACGAGGACGGCGTTTTGATGATAAAAGAAGAATTGGATATGAACGATACCTTTGTCATGTCACCGAAGTCAGAATCAAACGCGTCGCTACCTGTAATCAACACCTATGTGTTGCAGGATGTGGCCACAGCAAGGAATGCTGGGAACATGTCGCAGCGACAGATGCCTCCACAACCGAGGGAGCTGGAAATCACCAATGTTCATACTCAGGTGGACCAGAATCTTAGTTCACACATCCATCACATGGGGGCGCCAGTGCAGCCCATACTGGTCGTTCCGCATAACACTGTTTACACACACTCCTCGTCTTACAAAACTGCGTCAACACAAGCAACATCACCAGAGGGTGCAACTAGTCCATCACAGTCGACTGATATGAGGTTGCAGGCGGAACAAGCCCAATTGGCAGTGGACCGTGAACGAGTCGCGGTTGAGCGAGAACGACTTGCTGTGGAGCGGGAACTTCTCGTGGTGAAGAGACGGCGCTTAGTCGTTGAAGAGAAGAAACTGAGGCTGACGCAAGAGTTACTGAGGCAGGGGCGGGGTGGGGGCATGAGTCACACCCTCCATAGTCTCTTTGGCGGGCTACTCAAGTAGAGGATTGTATGGCTTCACATGAATATTGAACCAGGTATATGTTTTAAGATTAACATTGTCCATAAAACTCAGTGACTAGAATCTAGGCCACTTGTTTTGGTGAACATCTTGCGTGAGCTTCAAACTCTGAATAATGATATTTTTGTCATATATACCGTGCGTTTGATAAAAAAATTGGGCCATGGAAAAATGTCAACAAATCTGTTCTTATAAACATTTGTTTCTCTAGAAAATAATGTAAATGTTTAACACTAGTGGTGTAAAACAACTGAAAAGTGGTGCAAAGAGTTTAACACCAGATGGCAAGCCTTTTCAGTTCTATACTAGTCAAATTACAATAATTTTTGATCCTGCTAATTAAAAAAGGGGTGTATGCTAATTATGGCATGTACGCTTAATGGATCGAATACGGTAAACATAATTACAGACACATGGATAGATATTCTGTTTGATCATGGGTATAACAATGCATTTGCAAACAATATATATTGAATGTTTAATCATCTATGTAGAACAATTTATTTACACACAAACATGTACTATGATACGTGTCCTGTTTTGTCATGACTATAACAATGTTTTGTCATGACTATAACAATGTTTTGTCGTGGCTATAACAATGTTTTGTCATGGCTATAACAATGTTTTGTCATGACTATAACAATGTTTTGTCATGACTATAACAATGTTTTGTCATGGCTATAACAATGTTTTGTCATGACTATAACAATGTTTTGTCATGACTATAACAATGTTTTGTCATGACTGTAACAATGTTTTGTCATGACTATAACAATGTTTTGTCATGACTATAACAATGTTTCGTCATGGCTATAACAATGTTTTGTCATGACTATAACAGTGTTTTGTCATGACTATAACAATGTTTCGTCATGGCTATAACAATGTTTTGTCATGACTATAACAGTGTTTTGTCATGACTATAACAATGTTTTGTCATGACTATAACAATGTTTCATCATGACTATAACAATGTTTCGTCATGACTATAACAATGTTTTGTCATGGCTATAACAATGTTTCATCATGACTATAACAATGTTTTGTCATGACTATAACAATGTTTTGTCATGGCTATAACAATGTTTCATCATGACTATAACAATGTTTTGTCATGACTATAACAATGTTTCATCATGACTATAACAATGTTTTGTCATGGCTATAACAATGTTTTGTCATGGCTAAAACAATGTTTTGTCATGACTATAACAATGTTTTGTTATGACTATAACATTGTTTTGTCATGGCTATAACAATGTTTTGTCATGGCTATAACAATGTTTTGTCATGACTATAACAATGTTTTGTCATGGCTATAACAATGTTTTGTCATGACTATAACAATGTTTTGTCATGACTATAACAATGTTTTGTCATGTCTATAACAATGTTTTGTCATGGCTATAACAATTATTAATCATAATTACCTCTCAAGAAACTTGCAGTTTGTTTTGGATATTTTGACTGCATCTCGCAGTCTTCTTCAGCAGACTGAAGTTACGGATGTGTCACATGACCAATGTCATGTGACACAAGCTGGAGTAGGACTGGTGGGAGCTCCTGGCCGACGTCTCGGTTCAACGTAGGTTTGTTTCTGTGGATGTTAATCGCCTCCTTTATTTTTCTCCTGTGCCAGTTCTCCTCGTGGTCTAGAATTTTGACGTCCTTCATAGAGCACTGATGACCTGTGTTCAGTTTGTGTTCACTTATAGCTGATAGGGGTTGGCGACAAGATAGATGTTCTTTGATTTTTGTGCCAAGTGTTCTGGCTGTTTCCCCTATATAGTGTTGGTCACATTCTGGGCATTGTATGTCATATACTACCCCACACTTTGCTGCCTTTGCTGTTCTGTCTTTTGGGTGTACCAACAGTGACCTCAGGGTGTTGATAGGTTTGTGGTAAACCGGGATGTTATAGGACTTGAAAATCCTTGCTACTTGTTCTGATAGTTTACTAATGTAGGGCACATCCGTAACTTCAGTCTGCTGAAGAAGACTGCGAGATGCAGTCGAAATATCCAACACAAACTGCAAGTTTCTTGAGAGGTAATTATGATTAATATTAATAACCAAGAAACCGGATCATCTATCCATTCAAGGCTATAACAATGTTTTGTCATAGCTATAACAATGCATTTACCAATATATACATGATGCCAATGGTTATCTGATTCTATCTCCTGTCCTTGCTTCATTACTAATGTAACAATAGCTTGGACAGTGGATACCAGGCAAATATGGTCAGGAGGAAGCCTCAGGCAGTGAGCATAATCTTGTGGATGTAGATGTTAGTTTCATTACTAATGTAATAGTAAGTAAGTCGACAATGCTTGCCTACAAGTTCTGTTTCAGCTGCTGTGATCAAGAGGAAAGCCTTGGGCAGTGGGCATAATGCAGTTGTGATTAGCAGGAAGGCCTTGCACATCGATTATATTGCAGACGTGCTCAGCATGAAGGCTTGGGCAATGAGTATACAGACATAATAAGCAGGAAGGCCTTGGACAATGAATATACAGATATGATCCAACAGGAAGGCCTTGGGCAATGAGTATACAGATATGATCAACAGGAAGGCCTTGGGCAATGAGTATACAGATATGATCAACAGGAAGGCCTTGGGCAATGAGTATAATGCAAATGTGATGATGAAAGGTCTTGTTTAAAGGGTAGTAATGTAGGGTGTGGCTATTATACAATTGACAAAATCATTTAAGAAACTATGGAGATTATCTCAAAATGTTTGAAGCCATCTCAGAGTGTTTGAATAAATTTCAAACTATTGAAGATAGTATGGATCGTCTATGACTTTCTGACAACTATATCTTGTCTATAAAAAAATCACTTTTAAATACTGTAATTAATATACAAAACCCACACTGGGATGGTGCATTATTTACTAGATAATTCCACATTTAATTTGCCTTACAGGGTTTAAATGCTTGGCCATGTTTTGTACAGCTGCTGTGTTGTGTTTTCAGAATTATTGGTTATACTCTTAATTATTTATGTAATATTTTTATTTATAATTTATAGTACCATATCATATAAGTATCAGGATTATATATAGATTGATGAAAATGGTGTCTTATATTCGATGATTTAAGCATTAAGTACACTGGCATGTAACGTTGGTTACAACAATGTTTGTTACTGCAAAATGCACTCAATTTCATTGTATGCAGTAAGGGTATGCGCTGACCTTCCTGGGGAATTTGTTTTGTCAATTTAATGATCACATAGAACTTATTCTTAAAATTGAATTATAAAAAATTGGAAATGAAATGAAATTAACTCATATCCCATTAGTTCTAAGCATCTGAATAAAGATGCTATTGAAAGGTTGACCACACAGTGTGCTTCAAAGGTTGACCACACAGTGTGCTTCAAAGGTTGACCACACAGTGTGCTTCAAAGGTTGACCACACAGTGTGCTTCAAAGGTTGACCACACAGTGTGCTTCAAAGGAAAAGTAAACAAAAACAGTCGTGAATTCACTTTCACATCTAGCCAGACCAGGTAACAGTTATCCTCAAGGACACCATCTGCAACAACCGTATTGAAAACATACACATATATACATACATATATATACATACATATATTTTATATATATATATATATATATATATATATATATATATGTTATATATATATATGTTATATATTTGTTGTCCTATTGTTTTATGCAATATTCTTATTTTTTTGTTATGTTCAGCATTATGGTCACCCCAGTAATACAGTCACCCCGCCATTATGGTCACCCCAGTAATACAGTCACCCCTCCATTATGGTCACCCCAGTAATACAGTCACCCCTCCATTATGGTCACCCTGGTAATACAGTCACCCCTCCATTATGGTCACCCCAGTAATACAGTCACCCCTCCATTATGGTCACCCCAGTAATACAGTCACCCCTCCATTATGGTCACCCCAGTAATACAGTCACCCCGCCATTATGGTCACCCTGGTAATACAGTCACCCCTCCATTATGGTCACCCCAGTAATACAGTCACCCCTCCATTATGGTCACCCCAGTAATACAGTCACCCCTCCATTATGGTCACCCCAGTAATACAGTCACCCCGCCATTATGGTCACCCTGGTAATACAGTCACCCCGCCATTATGGTCACCCTGGTAATACAGTCACCCCGCCATTATGATCACCTTGGGACAGTCCCAAATGATTTCCACAGTAAAATATAGGACGTTAGTCCCGCTAATCCGGTCACCTCGCTATTTAGGAATAAGGTTAGTAACTCAGTGCAAAATGTTGAGATTGCCCCCAGATTAACCCTGCACTTACGGTCAGTCACAGCCGGGAAGCCAAGATTTGGCGGCTGCGATGGCAAGCAGCCTTGGGCCAGCTGCCGTTCCATCAATGGTGATCTCAATATGAAGCCATGCACTGGCGTCTGCGTGTTTACACAGTGACCAATTAACTTCAGAAAACAATGCAAGAAACAGGACACCAGTCATTTTAGTTAACACTTTGAAAGCAAATTCTTAGGCCTAAGCTTGCTTGCTAAGTTTGCTTAAGCGAGCACTTGTAGGAATAGCAGGCCCTGGAGGTGGCAAAATGTTGCAAAATAAGTGGCATTACGAACCAAAACGAAATAGAAACGACAGTGAAAAGACGTTTTAGGAATGAGCTTATTTTAAAAGCAAAACTTGATGTAATCAGACATAGCAATGGCAAAAGCCATCAGCAGTTAGCTGAACACTATAATATCGGCCGATCACAAGTTGGGAACATTTTGAGAAACAAAAGGAAATATCTTGATGCATTTGAGAACAACAAACCAGCCAGCAGAAAGTGACAAGCTATCAACACAGCACTCAATGAGGTTAATAACTGGTGTAATTTGCATTACAGATTTTGATATTGACTTTGTATGGATGATTACAAATTCTAATAAATCTCTTGCGTGATTGGATAAAATTTGGTACATGTACAATAAAATGATGTGATATTGTGGAAAAAAATTTAATAATCCTCTGATACGTAACACGTGTATAATATAGGCTTCCCATAATAAACCATGGCAGCTCTGGCGGATAACTCATGTTCGATCCTGAGCAGCAAGTCCCATGATGCTTCAGTGCCCATATTCACTATTAAAGTCACCTCGCTATTATGGTTACTTTGACTCAGTCCCATGGGTGACTATAATACCAAGGTTCGACTGTAAATTAATTAATATAAATTAATAAACATTTGAATCTGAAACAGTATTCTCAATGCTCTTTAAGAGCCAAACGAGAAGCCATTGGGCGTGTAGGTTTGACACAGCTTGGAGCAATTAAGTTGGTCTTTCTGGATGCGTAGATGTTTGACTCTTTCTTAAATATCCTTCTCCAGGAAATCACTGCTGCGTCTTCCTGGACACTGCCACTACAGGTGTGATCTGTCGCTAGGATGACCCTGTGTATTGCATGCAAGTACCTGTGTGGCATGTCATCAGCATTTATTAAGTTCATTGGGTGTACTCCTCTTGCATCCTGGGTACTCCAGACATAACATCATTAATTTAACATCCATAGCAGCACCACGCATTTGAGCCTGACCAAGACTGCAGACTTTAATTCAAAGCTTGAAATGAGTAAGATTGTTAATCAGGGCTGATACATACATCATTCGTTACTGCCGACTATTTACATGAAAGTGGCACTTGCATTTTGAAAACTTGGTATTTAACCAAATAAATTTTGTCAGCAAGCTTAATTATTCAAGCAAATATCAAATCTGTGATGATTAATATTTGATTGCTTGTAATGCACAATATCACAATATGTTATATAGAATCTTGAAAGACAGCAATCAAGAAGGGACTGTTTCCTTATATAATCACATAGTTTTACTTTGCCTGCATGAACATTTTGAAGGTCTGTTTTTCTACAATAAATCTAATGATGGTGTCTCAAGTCCAGATATCTCAGGTTGCCATCGATATCAGTTTGTCAATGTCAACAGGTATTAAAAAAATGTCTGTGATGTATAGGCAAAGGACGGCGAATATGAGATGTTCATGAGTAAAAATGATGGAGGAGCCAGATTCACTATGGCAACAGATTCACCATGCAACAGATTCACAGACATTGGAAATAGCATCATTTGGTTCCTGTAACAGGAAAAATAGATAATCAACACAGACATGTTTATCATTAAATAGTGTTACAGTTTGTTGCATTTTGTGTGTTTGATAAGACACGATAAAAGAAGGTTTGGAAAATTATTTTAAGAGGCTGAGGAGGAAGGAGCAGGTGCTTGTTGGGAAGACAGGAAGATGTTGTGGAGACTGGGATGGAGAGCAGGGAGAACACAGATAGAGAGGGCTAACAGCATATTTTTAGCCTTAGTGAGTGTCTCCCTGCAGCTTTTTTATGTTCAAGAAAAAGTATGTATTTATTTCTGTTGAATAAAGAAATTCCAGAGGGAGATGGGTAGGGAAGAAACACGGAGAAAGATAAGGGAGTGAAGGTTTCCTCAGGAGGAAGCACAACACCGGGTGGAAGATGACACAGGACAGATGTCATGGCTGAAAGTCACATGTTCAATGATGATGATCATGTTGTTGTTGTTGTCGTCATCATCATTGTAGTTGTTTTTGATGAAGATGAAGAAATGATGATCACTGACACTAAACCTGGAGTAAATTTCCCAGTGGATGGACAGGACTATGGATGATAGGATCAAAGGAAAGAAATCCCTTAATGGGAAGCAAGCCCACACACCCATCTTAGTTCCTGTTTGGTCTGTAGTATGTGAATAACACGACTGCCTGATGGGATTATAGATAAGTTAGTGCCTGGGTGAAACACTTATCTGTAGTACAGTTTACCATGTTGACAATCATAAAGTTTGCCCTTGCTTTATCAGAAGTATTTATTAGTCTTGGCTGTAGACTTAATCTCTCATCTCTCATCATGTGGGTTTACATTTAGTAAGCAAGCTCTGATGTATTTGTGTCTATGTGAAAGTGCAGGTATAGATTTTGCCGGGAGAATGGTTTCTGCACAGTGGATGATCTTAGTTGGAATATGAATTACTGGCTCCAAATAAAATCCTCTCATTTGCATCTGTCGTTGACCAGAGTTACTAGGAAGCTTCATTGAGACTGCACAGAGGCATTATTTGTTCTTCTCGGCAACGTCTCGGTTGTGAAGTGGATGGAATTGATGTGAGAGCAGATATTATTCAACCCATGTCAGATGTAATTTCTCTCCGCACCTCAAACATGCGATTTCTGACACCATATGACATGAAGCTTCATTGAATAGTTGCCCAAGACTTGTGCTGACTTAATGTGCTTTTTACCTAGTTTTTGACTAGTTTTTGTTAGATATGAATCATATGTTGTGCAAATAACAAGTTTTTTGTTTTACAATGAATTCTACTAGCCTTTTTCTTCCTCCATTTTACCATGAGTCATTTTAACCATATCTTTGATTATGCAGTCTTACGTTTGTCAAGGGAAGTAAATTATTATTATTAAAATATTAAAATGTAAAGTTTTTACAATTTGGTATGTATATCTGCCTATTTAGAGAAAATAATGTTACTATGATTTTTCTTAAAACAAAATAGAACATGAGCCTATGGGTCTGAGCCAACTATTTTACATAATTTTTTTTATGTAAAGTGGTGATTGTAAATAGCAAAGAATAAAAAAAAATCTTTTTAATGTATATACAACCATAGAAAAAATAGACCTGTAGATATATAGTTTGCTGTTTTGTGCTTTTTTGCTTCAAACATTTAATTCTGGTTTCTTTTGCGAAGTACTAGTAGATATTTTTAAGTAGTAAGTAAGTAAGTAAGGTAACCAAGAAACTAAATTTAGTGAAAGAGTAATTTGTGTGTCGAAATAACATTTCTGGAGATTTAAGACACAATATTTGTGTGATCTACCCTGCATACAAGCCCACGTCATCTGTGTTTTGGTACTTGTGGAGACATATACATTATATGGTCGGCTATAACAAGAAAACATCCAGCATCTCTGTGTAGAATTCATATTAACATTAAGATATTGTTTTTTTTATAAGATTGTACATGTTAACATTAAGATATTGTTTTTTATAAGATTGTACATGTTAACATTAAGATATTGTTTTTTATAAGATTGTATGCCGTCTTTGCCAGATTTGATGGCATAATCTGTTTTTAGCTCTGTCATATGGAGGATATTGTGTGCATGTCTGTTGCCATGGTAACAGTTTGTGTTTAGTACGAATGAGAATCTCTTTAGTAGTAGTAAATGGATATTTATATGCTGCACGTCTGGGTCATTCAAAAGAAAACAGTGCTGAATAACACGATAGTTCCAGGTACAATGGCAAATTATAATTTAGCAATTGAAGCTTCGCAGCCACGGTTACTGTAAGAGCGTAGGGATAATATTTAATTCGCTGTACTTTGTGGAATTTTCCACTGTATATGGTGGTTTTATGCATTGCCAGATGGGCCACAATTGCGGTGGTGTCTGAGTTATGTAACAGGATAACAGCAGCAAAGATAAATAAAGACAGGATTCGTTCTGATTGTTTTGATGAGGATGCTGACGAGTATTCTCGGTAACCTGTCCTAGTAAATTACATCAAATAAACAGAATAAGTTACCACGATTTTAAGCTGCCGACAACTTTAATAAAAATTTTTTTTAGCATGTTAAAAAAGATGTTGCAACATTGCACAATAAATTGTGACCCAAATTGGGACAAATTGGACTATTGTTTTTTAGACGAATTGTTTCTAGATGTTGGAAGTGAACAATGGTTTAGTAAAGAACAAATGAAATGCATTCACGGATGTTACAAACTCATGAACCACTGGTGAGATTTCATTATCCCACTGGTTTATTCGGCTGACCAAATGTTGAGTTGGATTTTGTAGCAGTCATTGCATCAACCAATGAAATTCTTTGCTAGGGTTTACATTGTTCCATCTAGAACACATATCCTTTGATACCCACCTTTGATACCCTCCTTTGATACCCTCCTTTGATACCCTCCTTTGATATCCACCTTTGATACCCTCCTTTGATACCCTCCTTTGATACCCTCCTTTGATACCCTCCTTTGATACCTTCCTAAAGCCCAATCACAAGCCAGGTTCATTGATATTGAAATAACATGCGCAGTCAGTTTAACCAGTCCGTGTTTTTGTTAATGTCATCGAAAGAATTGACTTTCATCATTAAATCGAGTAACCTGCAAACGTGTGATTAGCTTTATGTCATAGTCTGCACCACTTTTGTCCTTTTTTACCCGAAATGTTACCAGATTCAGTCAAAAATAATTTTACTGTTTGTCCGATGATTTTATCAAAACCAAATCGGAATTGTAAATGTTTACTGGGCACAAAATTATACAACATAATATTGTCACAGTGTCATTCATGACAATTTCTGAGTTTAAATTCATATACATTAAAATAACCATTCACACATACATTCACCACATGCTAACTGCAATATTAAAAAAAAACTATTTCAGTAGGTCAGGTTGACTGCTACAAAGACCATATTTGATTAATTAAACTAAATAATTAACACCTTCATGTTACTTTTAATTCAATACTAAAAGAAATACAGAACCAATGATGGCTTTAACCCATCAGAGCCCGCAACGGCCGTGGCCGGCCGTTCAGTGCAGTCCTGGAACGGCCGCCACCGGCCGCATACAGGACCCTCTACTAAAAAAAATCCTGGCGATTAACTACTACCAAATTTTGCCACACCCTAGGGGATACATTTTGCAACAACATTAGCTCGTTATGTGCATGTGTTGCCCTTTTGGAAATCTTGATTTTCATCGGTTTTCTTCACGCCATCTCTAACATTTTTATTTCTATATTTGTCATGATAAAATATGGTGTAACCTGAAAAATAACCATCAGAATTTGATAATGTTTTCAGTGGTGCAAAGCTAACACATACAGCTACATTTTCTTCAGTGGGTTGCAAGGGTTATAGCATGGGATCATTGTCAAATGTCAGTCGCAAGGTAGAATAACTTTCAAAGTTTTAACAAACTTACTATTTTGTCTTTGCAAATTGTGATCAAATGTCAACATTTTATTAATATATCCTATTTCTATGTATACAGGCATGTGGAGAAATTACTACTCTTCAAAATAAACAGTTTTTTCTACAGATTTCTGAACACAAGGAGGTAAAATCGCTCGAAATTTGACAGAAATCCTGGGAACAGGGGAACATGTTTTTATAAAATGCCGGGTCCTAATGGGTTAAACTATACTGAATAATGTGTGTAATGTCCTAATAACTTGACAACACATTTACTGGGGAGAATTTTAGAAATTGGCATATTCTGTGACAGGTAAAGGGAATAGCTATGCAGAAAATTTATTTAGTTAACCTGATGCACCCTGAACACCGAAATTTCGGTGTTGGGATGTAGTGTTCATATTGATCGCTATGTGGCGCCACGCTCGTTCGCTTTGGTTATGCTGTTGGTGCCCGGATGAAAACAACACATGTGCGGACGTTTTGAGCCGTTTCTCGAATCGATCCGTCAATTATTAGTATTTTTGCGAATTTTTTTTAAGTGACCGATATTTTGTCAACGTTTTACGATTCATGGTTATGAAAACTATGAGCGGGCATTGCATCTGTTGGGTTTTACATCCGATAATTCGGATGTAAATGACATTAGTAGCGGCCAAGACAACAACATCGATGTGTCAATGATGTGTTTTTACTGTATTCATTGTCTTTTGACGTAACATTTGCAGAATTACTGCATTTATATTCCTTGAATTTTTCTTTTCTTTTCCATAAGT
The DNA here is from genome assembly GCA_033239005.1 of Lamellibrachia satsuma. NCBI lineage: Eukaryota > Metazoa > Annelida > Polychaeta > Sabellida > Siboglinidae > Lamellibrachia > Lamellibrachia satsuma. The sequence goes on along the minus strand of BSQZ01000060.1, from coordinate 1,487,578 downwards.
TATTATACTACAATACATGGTGTGCTCTGATATATATGTCAATAGATTACATGTACCTATGAAACATTCATTATTATGCATTTTGTGAACAGTTTTGTGTGCTTTATATGTATATATGCGATCAACCAAAATCATAGTACTTGCATGCTAATTGTAATATTTCACAGGTAAATGCAGATATTATTATAATCTCTCTTGCTGCTCATAGAGGACATGTAGGCCTACCTTGCAGTACCAAACTTGCCTCATTTTGTGCTTTATTGTGTCCATGAGTGACGAAATAAAACTAGATTTCGTATTTAATGTTTCACTTTGCGATTGTTTACATATGCTAATTATATGCTAATTAGCCACAGTTAATCATAACATTGATAGTGTTATTACCATTGGTAAGATAAATATTCTGTGATTCAGAATATGTATATATTGTAAGGGTTTTGATGAAAACTTTACATCTTACAGTGCATTTCATAATCCCATGGGTTGAAACAAAATCAACTCCCCCCAGAAATTCAGGGCTTATCAGGTTAATCTAAACATAAATTAAATCCTTACTGATAGTATCTTATACATTTTTATTTTAACCGCTTTGGACATTGTGCAGTGAATTGTCATTGAGATACCTATGAAGTGACACCCCCATCTGAGTAACCTGTATGTGCTGATACTTAGGCACTACACTGGGGAAACAGAATAATCTGCATCTGGCAGGAATTATTGGTAGTGACACCCCTTTGTTAAGTCCCTTCCAGGTGGACTGGTCTTTAGATACTGTGCTGGGGAATGTAATACTCTGCAGTGACACCCCTCTGAGTGTTTTGCAGGCATTGGGGGGAGGCATGTCGTGTAACTCAATAATTGTACTATGGGCAACGCTGCATAAAATGTAATTTGTCTAGTGAATTTGGAAGTAGCTGGTGGGAAATTTACTCATAGGTCTCCCTGACTTGATTAGCCACGTCCAAGGTGACTGACTCCCTGGGGCCTTTTGTACTCTGCAGGGAACTGGAATGCATTGCAGTGACACCACTTTCAAATTTGCAGCGACACCTCTAAATGTGGGCATTGCACTGATCCAAGGGTGGTCTGCAGAGAACTGGAATACTCTGAAGTGACACCCTTCTACATTTCCATGCACTGGTTCTAGGGTAGTCTACATGGAATTGGAATACTCTGCAGTGACCACCCCTCTAAATTTGCATCTAAAGGTAGTCTGCAGGGTACTGGAAGACTCCACAGTGACACCCCTCAAAATATCCATGCACTGATCCTATGATAGTCTACATGGAACTAAAATACTCTGCAATGACACCCCTCTGAATCTTGCATGCGCTAGTCTTTGTATACGCCGCTGGAAACTGGAATAATCTGCAGTGACACCCCTCCGGAGACTGTCTGGCATGCAAAACTGGCTTTGAAGGGGCTGTACCTGCATGCAAGTTTGTCAGTGTGCATGAATGATTGGTGCACGGCGCGCGCGCGCGCGCACACACACACACACACACACACACACGTGTTCTTGCTTCGGGTGATGAAGAATCAATTCAACCTACAAGATCACCGGACTGTTCAAATTAGTGCTGACAGCGCTACAATGTAGTAGCTGTATCAGAGACATACCCTGATTGCTGCAAATGTGGTAAGGTCTGCTATGTATTCTATGCACGATATATTCTGCACATAATTGGGCCTTGGACACAGGCTGCGCTGTCATTCAGTTAGGGGCGTAAATCACTGTTTTCTTGCCACACTTTGTGGCTTCATGTCTGCTTCTAAAGGCAGGCCCTCAACATGTGGCCCAATTACAAGTCAGTGGCGTGATCGTAACCGCCTAGTTTATGCGTGGCATGTATCATATTGCCTGAAGCAGCATCAAGATTTGTATGAACGGACAGATAGATTTGTGTCACTTTCAGCAGTTAACGAGAGCTTTGGTAGTTGGACTGTCAAAATCATTTTTGTGAAGACGTTTGCCTCTGCATGATTCATGTAACCTCTGGAGCCTCAATGGTTCTCGTGAATGAAACGTTATAACTGATTATAGATCACTGGCACATGTGACAGAATTAAAATGTATATACCTACTATCACTATGGGTGTATATGTATGCAACCGTGTATTTCGGATAGAAACTGTCTTATTTGTAGTGTGAAAATTGTCATATTTTTGTAGTTTACTAGAGTTACTCTTCACCATTGGGAACAATAATTCCCATGCTGTTGGGAACAATAATTCCCATGCTGTTGGGAACAATAATTCCCATGCTGTTGGGAACAATAATTCCCATGCTGTTGGGAACAATAATTCCCATGCTGTTGGGAACAGTAGTCAGCAGTGGATCCAGGGTGCCTTAAGACCCCCTAGGTCCTGGAGGGTTTCATAGACCCCACTCTGTCCATGCAAATATTAAAGTAAAGGACAAAGTATACATTGGAACTTGTGTCAATGTAAAGACTTAGCGTTAGCAGGGTAATATTAACTACCAAATATTTTTTCAATTACCTAATTTCGTAAGTGATTATCTTTGACAACTGTTGAAGCAATGGACACTCAACTAGTCAATGCAGTTATAATTATATTATATCATGCAATCACGTGAATCCTGAAAATAACTTTATTGTTGCATCATTGCAACAGGTTTGACATTTTGTTGATATTTTCATGCATTTTCTGACCACCACTCATCACTGTCACTGATAGAATGGAAATCAGAAACTCAGGCTTCCATTTAAACAGACACTATTCTTTGATGATTTTTTACATGGAACCCCCGTGCCAACAAGCCTAGATCCGCCCCTCATAGTTCCTGCAGTCTTGAGGACAATAGTTCCCATACTGTTGAGAACCATATTTCCCACACTTTTGTCATGTGGCCACCATATGTCACGTTTGGCCCACATTTTGGGACACTTGCAGTACTTATGCAGTACTTATGCAGTACTTATGCAATACTCACTGGCCATGACCAACTAACTCGGATATAATGAACATATGTGCCTAGGCATATTTTTTATTTCTCAACCTTTGGTCTTGGCTTCTGCGAAATCAGTTCTTTCTGACAGGACTAGACGTTGACGTAATTTGAACAAAACGGTTCCCACTATGATTTGACACGAGACAGCAGGTGAATGCAAATGAGCCAATGACATGATTCTGTGACAGACGACAGATGTAGGTAGTTGCTCTTCTCCGTGGTTGAGCGCTTCCTTTTTTCCGCACTTGTCAGTTCTTTATTTATGGTTTGACATTCTTTATTTATGGTTTGTGGGTAACGCCTCAGGTAAGACAACTGCTTTCTGAAAGTTGGACATGTGTATCTGGTTGACTAGTGATGTGTTGGTCTCTAATGTCTGGATGTGATCCACGAGTTTGACAATAAATAAGTATAGTCCTAAGGTCAAGTCTACATTGACAGTAAGTGTTGTATGCATACATGGATATGATGATAGTGGTAGCCCGTGATGTCCCTTCAAAGATTTATATGCAGCGTCTGTTGTAGTGATGCCACGTATAAACCGACTTGCTATTTTACCGTCCTAAATAAGGCAAATTCTGCACATGATGGTCACTGAGGTGTGCATTGTAGATGGACTGTGAACATGATTGAGACTCAACAATGTGTGTTTTAAAGGTGTTTATTGTTGCGAGGTCTCATTGCATGTTTTATTGACTTACGACATTAAATGATCTCATTCTCTCCGGTTCTCCAGATTGTATTCTGGAATTTTGTTGTTCTTGTTCATGGCAGATTGAACATATTCAACCAGCTTTCTCATCCCATCCTACTAAGTTCATGTGTCCATCTATATGTACTTCTATCTATATGTCCATCTATATGTCCATCTATATGTCCATCCTATGGGGGAGCAGTGGTCTAATGGTTAGAGCATCTGCCTGCCATCTATATGTACTTCCGTCTATATGTCCATCTATATGCACTTCCGTCTATATGTCCATCTATATGCACTTCTATCTATATGTCCATCTATATGCACTTCTATCTATATGTCCATCTATATGCACTTCCGCCTATATGTCCATCTATATGCACTTCCGTCTATATGTCCATCTATATGTACTTCCGTCTATATGTCCATCTATATGCACTTCTATCTATATGTCCATCTATATGCACTTCCGTCTATATGTCCATCTATATGCACTTCTATCTATATGTCCATCTATGTGCACTTCCGCCTATATGTCCATCTATATGCACTTCCGTCTATATGTCCATCTATATGCACTTCCGTCTATATGTCCATCTATATGCACTTCCGTCTATATGTCCATCTATATGCACTTCCGTCTATATGTCCATCTATATGCACTTCCGTCTATATGTCCATCTATATGCACTTCCGTCTATATGTCCATCTATATGTACTTCTATCTATTCTTCTCTTTATTCGTCCATCATACCATACATCTATCTGTCAATCCATCCATCTGACTATACATCCATGGATGTCTGTCCATCGAACTGTTCGTCCATTCATCTGGCTATCTGTCTGGCTTTCCGTCCATCCATCTGGCTAGCTGTTCATCCGCCGGTCCATCCATCTGGCTGGCTGTCGGTCTGTCTGTCCATGCATCCACCATTCTGGCTGTCCATTCCCATTCCTTCTATCCATCTGTCCATCAATCCACCCTACTGGCTGTCTGTCCATCTCTCCGTCCATCCGTCTGTCCATCAATCCACCTTACTGGCTGTCTGTCCATCTCTCCGTCCATCCGTCTATCCATCAATCCACCCTACTGGCTGTCTGTCCATCTCTCCTTCCATCCGTCTGTCCATCAATCCACCCTACTAGCTGTCTGTCCATCTCTCCTTCAATCCGTCTGTCCATCAATCCACCCTACTGGCTGTCTGTCCATCTCTCCTTCCATCCGTCTGTCCATCAATCCACCTTACTGGCTGTCTGTCCATCTCTCCGTCCATCCGTCTCTCCATCAATCCACCTTACTGACTGTCTGTCCATCTCTCCTTCCATCCGTTTGTCCGTCAATCCACCCTGCTGGCTGTCTGTCCATCTCTCCTTCCATCCATTTGTCCATCAATCCACCCTACTGGCTGTCTGTCCATCTCTCCGTCCATCCGTCTGTCCATCAATCCACCCTACTGGCTGTCTGTCCATCTCTCCTTCCATCCGTCTGTCCATCAATCCACCCTACTGGCTGTCTGTCCATCTCTCCTTCCATCCGTCTGTCCATCAATCCACCTTACTGGCTGTCTGTCCATCTCTCCTTCCATCCGTTTGTCCGTCAATCCACCCTACTGGCTGTCTGTCCATCTCTCCTTCCATCCGTCTGTCCATCAGTCCACTTTACTGGCTGTCTGTCCATCTCTCCGTCCATCCGTCTGTCCAATCCACCCTACTGGCTGTCTGTCCATCTCTCCTTCCATCCGTTTGTCCGTCCATCCGTCAGCTTGATTTTTATTAATAAGACCAGATGTACATTATTTATATTTTTGCATGCAAATATCGTATCCCCACCAGCTCGGAATAAACATTCCATCGCAGTGGTTGTGTTTTCAAGATTTCATTTATTACATTACTCTAGTCTGTCTCCCGTGTGCGTCCTGCTACTGACAGCGTCACTTCTCAAGTAATGCACTTCCTCTCTCCGTGTCCCATGTCCCACAGGAAGGGGCATGTTTCTGCCTAGTATGCCTATGATCCCATTAAGTCAACAAGTTGTAGTACCTCAGGCAGGCCAGCTGCCGGAAAACGGAAAAACAGACGTCATCAACACTGACTATCTAGCCACCAGGCATTTTTTCTAATCATGTTTAGCAGGATACTTCGAGGGTCTTAAGCTGCGTTCACACTTACACCTTAAAACGGTTTAGTTAAAACGTTTTAGTTAAACCGGTTTACGTTTGAAAGTTGTAAGCGTTCACACATGCAGTAGCTAAACCGTTTTAAGGAGGAAGTTGGTATGCGCACATGCGCAAGCTAGCATAACAGCCCACGGTTCAGACGATCGGCAATACGCCGATAAATTGTGATATTTCGGCCGTTTCTTTCCAAATCGGCCTGCACACGATCATCTCCCCACACCTCCAATAAATGTGTAACTTCCCCATCGTCCCAATTGTCGCGTCGTTGCGTTTGTTTGCATTTTTCTCTGACCGAAGACATGATGGCGCGAAAATGTTGTTTATGTTTCAAACAGGAAGCGACGAGGCGCGAGATCGAATGCGCATGACTGTGACGTACTTAAAACGTTTTAGCTAATACGGTTGCGTTCACACTTGCAACTTAAACCGTTTTAGCTAAAACGGTTTAACTAAACCACCTACTGAAGCGGTTTAGCTAAACCGGTTTAGCTAAAACGTTTTAGCGCTAAATCGCGTTCACACATGTATTTTCGGACTGGATTAGTTAAAACGTTTTAACTAAACCGTTTTAAGGTGTAAGTGTGAACGCAGCTTTACTACCTAAATAAAAAACCATTTGCAGCTATCTAGCTGTGAGTTTTATTTGTGTAGCTGTAAAAAATATTTGTGTAGCCAATCTAGCCATGAAGTGGAATATTTCAGTTGTTGACTAAATTTAACAAGATTGCCATCCAAGACAAAGGCCCAGATGGCAAGTTGACAAGGAAGCCATTGGCTTTTCGAGAGTCCACAAATTTTGTTGTCTATGTGTAACCCGCCCTCCTGAGATATGTGTCAACTTCGTTTTTTAAACATATTCATGCTGCTAGCAGCAGCAATCTGTAGACCATTTGTTCCATTCATTTATTGTCCTCTGCGAAAAAGAGTACTTCCTAGTATCCAGTCTAAACTGATCCTTTACTGATGTTACCTCGTGCTCTAGTTCTACTATCTTTCTTGAGTGAGAAAAAAATATTTCTATAAATATTTTCATACACATTCAATTTCTTAAAAACTTCAATTTGATCTCCACTTAACCTCCTTGTGTCTAGGGTTGTTAAACCACATTCTTTTAGGCGTTCTTCATAACTAAGGTCTCAGTTCTGTCCAAAGGTAAATGAAATCATGATTACCTATTCAATTATATAATTTTGTGTTCTGAAATAAATGTCTACTGTTGTTAGTTCCTGGTTTTAAAAGGTGACACTCCTTATGCTTATGGCTTCAACTGGATCCTTGTGTGTCAAACTGTTGGTGTAACCATGACGGAGGTCAGTTACCATGACATCATGCTGTTATATAGATACACTTTTTACTAAATTTTTTGACTATTGTAGGGGAGAGAGAGAGAGAGAGAGAGAGAGAGAGAGAGAGAGAGAGAGAGAGAGAGAGAGAGAGAGAGAGAGAGAGAGAGAGAGAGAGAGAGAGAGAGAGAGAGAGAGAGAGAGAGAGAGAGAGAGAGAGAGAGAGAGAGAGAGAGAGAGAGAGAGAGAGAGAGAGAGAGAGAGAGAGAGAGAGAGAGAGAGAGAGAGAGAGAGAGAGAGAGAGAGAGAGAGAGAGAGAGAGAGAGAGGAGAGAGAGAGGAGGAGAGAGAGAGAGAGAGGGGGAGAGAGAGAGAGAGAGAGAGAGAGAGAGAGAGAGAGAGAGAGAGAGAGAGAGAGAGAGAGAGAGGAGAGAGAGAGAGAGAGAGAGAGAGGAGAGAGAGAGAGGAGAGAGAGAGAGAGAGAGAGAGAGAGAGAGAGAGAGAGAGAGAGAGAGGAGAGAGAGAGAGAGAGAGAGAGAGAGAGAGAGAGAGGAGAGAGAGAGAGAGAGCCAGGAGTGATACATTAAAACAGTATTCACACGATGTAAGGGGGCACCCTGTATAAAAAGAGGAGACACTGGAGGATCAAGGTTTTAGGTCGGTGGTTGTGAGGAAGGCTTGAGTAGCAGTGTGCAGATAGCTCTCTTTTAGTTGGTTATTATGCACTTTAAGATGTTCCAAATTTTACTTAGCTCCAACTATTTTATAAGCCAGATATTTTACCAGAGGTTGAGATTGTATTTGTTATAATAAATTTATGTGTAAGTTGGGATTGCTGCGTATTAAATGGAGACATTAGCCATATCTGTTCTATTGACTATAACCCCCATCCCCCTGTTGGCTGTGAAATGGGAGCAGTACAACATGATTATGAATATAGATTGGCTAACCTTTGGTTCGAGAACTACACATACAGCAAAATTGGCTATGCAAATTTGTCAGGTGCCAAAAACTTGTAAAATTGGCAGCAGGCAGATATGATGAAAAGTTCCAGGTATGTAGAGGCCATATTACCAAAGGATCTCCATCTCAATCTCAATCTCAATTAGTTATACTCCAAACAGCCCAATCTTGAGCTAACGCAGGAGTTTGGACCAACGGCTTTTAGTGTCTCTTCCGAAAGACACGGGCAAAGTGGGGTGAACGAAATTGCCCAAGCTTCGAAACGGCGGAGGTGGAATCGAACCACCGTCCTCTCGATCGACAGGCGGGTGCTCTAACCATTAGACCACCGCTCCCCATTAAAGGGATGGTAATGAATGGGCTGACCCAGTCCATTTTACCTGTAATGGTCACCTACTGTTTCTTGCATGTGTTCTGGTTGAACAAGAGACATCTATGTGACCAGAAGACCTGATTATATCTCGTATTACAATGGACGCTACAGCCATTGGCAGTACTAATTAATCGTGTTTGTTTTCTCACACAAGCTGTAATCCAGGTGTTACCTGTGCCTTGATGGACAGACAGGTGTTACCTGTGCCTTGATGGACAGACAGGTGTTACCTGTGCCTTGATGGACAGACAGGTGTTACCTGTGCCTTGATGGACAGACAGGTGTTACCTGTGCCTTGATGGACAGACAGGTGTTACCTGTGCCTTGATGGACAGACAGGTGTTACCTGTGCCTTGATGGACAGACAGGTTTATGACCTGTGCCTTGATGGACAGACAGGTTTATGACCTGTGCCTTGATGGACAGACAGGTTTATGACCTGTGCCTTGATGGACAGACAGGTGTTACCTGTGCCTTGATGGACAGACAGGTGTTACCTGTGCCTTGATGGACAGACAGGTGTTACCTGTGCCTTGATAGACAGACAGGTATCTGGCTTTTGCAGTTCAGTTTTGCTCGTTGTGGACATTGTCCAAAAGTCAATTAATTTTCCTTGATTTTAGTTTCCCGAATTCTTGGCATTGATTATGATAGATATGATATGTGGAAGTAACAGAATCTTAGTTCTAGGAATTAATTAATGTTTGTCCGTGTTGCATGTGACAAAGTCTGAGTTGCGATTGGCATGTGGATCTGGTGACCTGTTTAGGTCACACCTGGTGACTTGTTTAGGTCACACTTGGTGACCTGTTTAGGTCACACCTGGTGACTTGTTTAGGTCACACTTGGTGACCTGTTTAGATCACTTTGGCTATTTCTATGTATGAATTTTTTTCATTACAGACTAATTTCTCAGACACTAAGTAGCTGGTAAAATGCTACTAACGATAATAACCCCACCCCTACCATGGGCCCCACCCAGCCCCTTCAAGCAAGGATGGGTTGTTGTTCAAGCCAGATGTCCCCCCAATAAGTCACTGCTGTGTCTTGTTAGTCACCAGACCTGTCAGACTGTGGACGATGATGTCACACCAGGTGCTAAAACCAAGAACACTCAGTGGTAGGGTAACTCACATTTGTGAACAACATTAAAAACTTTAACATTATCACTAATAGGAAAATAAACAATGATCCGTCGCATAATAGCTTCACATGTAAAAGACATAATAATATTTCCAACTTCCTTCCCATAAGTCACGTGCTAATCCAGGCCATAGGTTGTACCCAACAAATTGTATCAAAACAAAATAGTTTGAATGTAATGTTGAGTTGTTTAGGGGGTATAATTGAATCTCTTCCCTCTGGTCAAGGAATTTGTCTAGCCACTAGACACTGAGCAGATTTGTTGAGATGACAGGATTATGGTAATTGGTAATCACTTCTTCTGAGAATCTTGGTGGAGTTAATGTCGCAATGATTCGGCGAAGCACCTGAAATTGAATTGCTAATTAATATGGTGATCAGGTAATCTTGATAGCCACAGCTGCCCTAGGGTGGTGGTGGAACTAGGGGGTCACCGGTGAATGCAGAAATAACGGGAGGACACAATGGCTCAATGGGAGAGCCACCAGCCCGCTGGTGGGGGGGACTGACTTCACTACTCCCTCTCTGTGCTGAAGATTACAATGGCCTTTCAGAGTTTCATTCAGTTAATTCAATCATGTCTTCATCTTTAACAGTTACCCCCTGTATGGGATCTTTGACAGTTACCCCCTGTGTGGGATCTTTGACAGTTACCCCCTGTGTGGGATCTTTGACAGTTACCCCCTATATGGGATCTTTGACAGTTACCCCCTGTGTGGGATCTTTGACAGTTACCCCCTGTATGGGATCTTTGAGAGTTACCCCCCTGTATGGGATCTTTGACAGTTACCCCCTGTATGGGATCTTTGACAGTTACCTCCTGTATGGGATCTTTGACAGTTACCCTCTGTGTGGGATCTTTGACAGTTACCCCCTGTGTGGGATCTTTGACAGCTACCCCATGTGGGATCTTTTAAAGTAGAAGTGTAAAGCACTTTTGACGGTCCCAAGGACTGGATACCATGCTATGTAAGAATGTATATTTACGTTTTACACTTACCCCTGTGTGGGATCTTTTACACTTACCCCTGTGTGGGATCTTTTACACTTACCCCTGTGTGGGATCTTTTACACTTATCCCTGTGTGGGATCTTTTACACTTACCCCTGTGTGGGATCTTTTACACTTACCCCTGTGTGGGATCTTTTACACTTACCCCTGTGTGGGATCTTTTACACTTATCCCTGTGTGGGATCTTTTACACTTACCCCTGTGTGGGATCTTTTACACTTACCCCTGTGTGGGATCTTTTACACTTACCCCTGTGTGGGATCTTTTACACTTACCCCTGTGTGGGATCTTTTACACTTATCCCTGTGTGGGATCTTTTACACTTACCCCTGTGTGGGATCTTTTACGCTTACCCCTGTGTGGGATCTTTTACACTTACCCCTGTGTGGGATCTTTTATGCTTACCCCTGTGTGGGATCTTTTACACTTACCCCTGTGTGGGATCTTTTACACTTACCCCTGTGTGGGATCTTTTACACTTATCCCTGTGTGGGATCTTTTACACTTACCCCTGTGTGGGATCTTTTACACTTACCCCTGTGTGGGATCTTTTACACTTATCCCTGTGTGGGATCTTTTACACTTACCCCTGTGTGGGATCTTTTACACTTACCCCTGTGTGGGATCTTTTACACTTACCCCTGTGTGGGATCTTTTACACTTATCCCTGTGTGGGATCTTTTACACTTACCCCTGTGTGGGATCTTTTACGCTTACCCCTGTGTGGGATCTTTTACACATACCCCTGTGTGGGATCTTTTACGTTTACCACTGTGTGGGATCTTTTACACTTACCCCTGTGTGGGATCTTTTACACTTATCCCTGTGTGGGATCTTTTACACTTACCCCTGTGTGGGATCTTTTGCGCTTACCCCTGTGTGGGATCTTTTACACTTACCCCTGTGTGGGATCTTTTACACTTACCCCTGTGTGGGATCTTTTACGTTTACCCCTGTGTGGGATCTTTTACACTTATCCCTGTGTGGGATCTTTTACACTTACCCCTGTGTGGGATCTTTTACACTTATCCCTGTGTGGGATCTTTTACACTTACCCCTGTGTGGGATCTTTTACGCTTACCCCTGTGTGGGATCTTTTACACTTACCCCTGTGTGGGATCTTTTACACTTACCCCTGTGTGGGATCTTTTACGTTTACCCCTGTGTGGGATCTTTTACGCTTATCCCTGTGTGGGATCTTTTACACTTACCCCTGTGTGGGATCTTTTACGCTTACCCCTGTGTGGGATCTTTTACACTTACCCCTGTGTGGGATCTTTTACACTTACCCCTGTGTGGGATCTTTTACACTTACCCCTGTGTGGGATCTTTTACGTTTACCCCTGTGTGGGATCTTTTACACTTATCCCTGTGTGGGATCTTTTACACTTACCCCTGTGTGGGATCTTTTACACTTACCCCTGTGTGGGATCTTTTACACTTACCCCTGTGTGGGATCTTTTACACTTACCCCTGTGTGGGATCTTTTACGCTTACCCCTGTGTGGGATTTTTTACTTGGCAATGCATGTATTTATCAGTGCTCTATGTCAGATACATCAGTACAATTGTTATGTAATACAGATGGGATTAAGTGTGTAAGCACCACAGACATAAATAGAACACCCCTTAGTAAAACTATAGGGGAATGATTAATGATGTGACTATGGTAAGCACACACATCAGGGTCACTGCTACAAGGAAATGAAGTCGGCAATAGGAAATTGTCAGGAGTTAGGTAGTAAATTATGTATGCAAGTTTTCATAATCAGACCGAAGCACCATCAGTGAACCAGACGTGCTCGTTACCAATCCACCATCAGGTACCAAGCAGAAGTATGCTCCCGTTTGAAGCCAGGCAATATATTTAGCTCAGTCTCTATTGCTTCAGTTAACCCGGCCGTGTAATAGACCAGCAGGCCACACACAGGGATGGGATTATGTGATTGAATTGTCTGTGTCTAACAATTTGAAGGGAAGTCGAGTTAAACTGACCAGTGGTCAAGTGGGCAGTGATTTTGAACAAGGTGACTTGGACAGATTGTCTACTTTTTATGGTTTAAACTTGTCAAGGTACTTAATTGTTAAGTTTAAAAATTTAGTGAAAATTCATTTTGTCAATTACTTTTCTTACCACCTAATGACCATTCTTTGTGGTTCAATTCAGTGTGCCATGATTACTTTGTGTTTATCTGGCACAGATAAAACCTTTGTTAACATTTCCAGGTGTTCCCCCTCCAGCCAGTTTCTTTGCCCGTCTCGTTCCAGAGTCATTTTGTGAAAAACTAAACCTAATAAATAACCACTAAGACAGGCTGGCTCGTTTGTTATTTAGTTTTGGTGAAATCAGACAAACTGTTAAATTATTTTGGATTGGGTCTGGTAAAAATTCAGTGAAAAAGTACAAAAGTTGCTCAGCCTCTACCCTGCGTTTACTGTAACACACTACACACTACCCTGCATTTACTGTAACATACTACACACTACCCTGCGTTTACTGTAACACACTACACACTACCCTGCGTTTACTGTAACATACTACACACTACCCTGCGTTTACTGTAACATACTACACACTACCCTGCGTTTACTGTAACACACTACACACTACCCTGCATTTACTGTAACATACTACACACTACCCTGCATTTACTGTAACATACTACACACTACCCTGCGTTTACTGTAACACACTACACACTACCCTGCGTTTACTGTAACACAAGGCTGCTACCACTTTCACAAATTACCCGATTTAATGATCGCAGTCAATACTTTTGATGATTTTTTAAACAAACATTCCCTTTTATTAAGAGCATATTACTTAAACTATTCACACACTACATATTACTTAAACTATTCACACACTACATATTACTTAAGCTATTCACACACTACATATTACTGAAGCTATTTACACACTACATGTTACACACTACATATTACTTCACACACTACATATTACTTAAGCTATTCACACACTACATATTACTTAAGCTATTCACACACTACATATTACTTAAGCTATTTACACACTACATATTACTGAAACTATTCACACACTAAATATTACTGAAGTTATTCACATACTTCTTTTCTTAGTACTGAAGCTATTCACACACTACATATTACTTAAGCTATTTGCACACTACATATTACTTAAGCTATTCGCACACTACATATTACTTAAGCTATTCCCACACTACATATTACTTAAGCTATTCACACACTACATATCACTTAAGCTGTTCACACACTACATATTACTTAAGCTATTCACACACTACATATTACTTAAGCTGTTCACACACTACATATTACTTAAGCTATTCTCAATACTACATATTACTTAAGCTATTCACACACTACGTATTACTTAAGCTATTCACACACTACATATTACTTAAGCTATTCACATACACTGCATATTACTTAAGCTGTTCGTACACTACATATTTCTTAAGCTGTTCACACACTACCTATTACTTAAGTTATTCACACTACATATTACTTATGTAGTGTAAAGCGCTTTGAGCGGTCATACGGACTGGATACCATGCTATATAAGAAATTACTTTTACTTAAGCTATGCATGCACTGCATATTACTTAAACTATTTCAAACACTACATTTTACATAAACTATTCACACACTACAGATTTCAACATCAATGAACCTGATTGGCAATGGGCCAAATCAATTTAGGAGGGAGTTTTTGTACAGTAGTGACATGAACTGTGGATAAACACATGTGATGACGTGAATGCCGGAAGCAAGAAACCCAATTGTTTGCCAACACTGCACATTGTCACTATGTGTCATAGAGTGAATCACAATCGCAACACGCCATCTTGTCACACAAGATCTCATGAAATTCTCATTTGCACTCATTAACATAATGATTTCATGCTAACGATGCCCAAGTACCATTCATTGACATTTTGACATTACGACCTTCACAGAGCATGTCAGAGCGAACTTGGACTTGAATGACCCCTAAAGTGTGTTGTGGGAGATTTCTGCATATCTGCTGCAAAACTTAAATCAGGATTTTTTTCAAAGTAAATTAATCAAATTTGGTAGACAGAGATGTGTTTTGCATTGTGTAATCAATTGTAAGTCATTTTGTGATGAATTTTTGTGCCATGCAGAAATCCGGTATTTTGGTGAACTCTGACATGAACACAAGTTGTATCCAGATTCTGTGTATAGTCTGATTGTGTTAGTGTGTAGTCCAAATGTGTTTGTGTGTAGTCCCAGTGTGTTAGTGTATAGGCTATGTGTGAGTGTAAATGTGTACCTAGAACGAAGAGTGTTACCAAACATAATTGGATGCATTCAAAAGAATTGTGCTAGAAGATACCAATATTCAAAACTGTCACATAGAAAAATTAAGTATACTATTATGATGTTAAATAGCCAGGTCCATTTGTATAGATAATAGCCAGGTCCATTTGTATAGATAATAGCCAGGTCCATTTGTAATAAATAATTGTATAGATAATAGCCAGGTCCATTTGTATAGATAATAGCCAGGTCCATTTGTATAGATAATAGCCAGTGCCACCAGCTTTCAGTAATCACATGGATACATGAAAAGGCATTTTCCAACATTTCTTTTTGGCATAAATTTGATTAATTATCATTAACTATTTCATATAGCAAAACCCTAAGCAAGCATATTGCCTAGATATTGCCTAGATATTGCCTAGATATCAGTCATTCTTTGGTACACAAAAACCCATCCAATCGATATATTGTTCTATTGTCGTGTAATTTTGTTATAGTTATAATTGATAAGGTTGTAGCTCACCAGAGTTTGGCCTAGCTGCGTGTCTAATTAATGTTTTTATACACTGATTCATCTCTTCATCAGATTATCTACTGCCTCAGATAGATCTACTTCAGTAATGGATCCACACAAAAAACAAAAAAATTTTCTCCTAAATTTCATCAGTGTTGGTAAACGCTTTGTTTAACACTTCAATCCAATCAGTGTTTCTCATATACTGCTGTCCAAAACACTTGATTCAATAATGAAATAGCTTACATGACTTGATTGGCCTTTACATTCCGTTACCTTGGCATCGGGTTAGCTACTGGGCGAAGGTCTTGAATAACTGTCGGTTGTTAGGAAGCTGACCAGGGTTCTGTGCTCATAGCAAGCAAGGCAAATCTCAAAAACGCAATTAGAATATGTTACTTGGGCATACCCTTCCACAGAAGTCTGGATATGCAAATGGTCCCTTTGTTTTTAATCAAAACTTACGATATGACATGTTGGATGAAGTTTTCTTACCTGCAGAAGTAGAATCCTAGTGCACTATATATCTCCCATTTCAGCATGCTTTGGTGCTGTAACAACTATAGACATAGTGTAAGAATACATGTAAAATAAAATGCTCTTAGATGTTTTACATAAAATTGTCACGTGTGTACATGTGTGCGTGCATGTCTGTGTGTATGCATGCGTGTGTACATGTGTGCGTGCATGCATGCATGTGTACTATAGTTCCATGCCTTTGCTTCAATTCATCCATCTATTTTACATCTTTCCATTGGAAAGACGCCTGCCAGCAATGGAGGAAATGTAAAGTCCCTAGTTACACGCAGTAATTGCTCTCTCTCTGCGTATTTGCTGGGGACAGCCCTGATCACAGCAACACAGATATCATGATATCATTATACCATGATATCATTATATCATGATATCATTATAGATGTCCATGGCATGTTTCCCAGTCTTCAGTCACATGGGCAACATCGGTTACTCTTTCTAAATGTCTCGGAGTCCGAGTCCCCGGCTTATGTGACATGTTTCCTTTGTCGAATGAGGGAGGTCAATGTCACATTAGTGTGACAGCATTAATGTTGACAATTTTGCTGACATGTGGTGGACCTGATTGATTACCAGTGTCAACATCCTATCATGTGGTCATGTTGTGTGAGAGGTTTTCCCAGCAACTGATGTTGCCACCAGATTATAGCGCACATTGGTTCTTTCTGTTATCAGTGTAGATGTACCAAACACTGCTGTAGAAGTTTATCCCAAATACAACACTGTAGCAGATCTTAGTGAATTTCTGTCAGCACAGCAATTTTTTTCGTAGGGTTTCAGCAGCCATTTACAATAGACTTGCTCCATATGTCTTGATGACTGATGACAGATAACAGACAGACACAACCAATCAGTCCAGTCCTCAATGCCATGCATAGCATTGTGCAAGTTAATTATGACTAATTATTCCTCAGGACTTTTAAAGTTCACATTTTTACGTGAACTGAATAATTTGTGTAACTCGTACTTTCACCGTTTCTGTTTCTCTCCCTGCCACCTAGTGGGCCTTCTGTGAACATGCCGAGTGCAAACCGTCGTTTGTTGTAAGCACCGTTGGGAAAAAAATGGTGCCACCATCTCCGTTGTCGTTAGCAACACAGCCATGGCAGCGGGATTAATACAGGAGGCTGTTAATCTTCCGAGCATTAACCCGAAGTACAAGTTTGGGTTGTTCCGGTCAAGATCAGATGCTGCGATTAAGCGATCGGTGGCATTTAAAAATTTGAAATTCCAGCGTATGTACTCGGAATCATATGTCAGCTCAGGTAAGTGCACTTCCTCGTTAATTTAATGGTTGTTGACCTTGTAGCCAAGGTCAAGGTCAGTCACAAGATCACAGAGGTAAAGTCAGCATTTAGCATTTGCGTGAGCATTCTGAAAGTTTGTACTTACGTGTGAGATAATTAATAAAATTGAGTTGTATAGAAATGCTTTTCTGTGTTTGTTTTCCAGATGTTTTTTAGTGACTAAATGTGAACGTAACATTAATCACTGCTATTTTGCATACAGTAATTGATAACTCATGATTGTTTTTAATGATTCATGATGCTGAATATTTTCATAACAATAGTAATAATAAATATTTATGAAATGCTAATACATGATAAAATAAAAAATTTTAATAAGCCAGTAAAACAAGCTTCTTCTGTTTTTGCATATATTTATCATTATATAACATTGTGTTCTCACTTTATACTCTGACCATTTAAGCATGGGTTTCAGTCACCACTGGAGTTGCCACGGTAACCATATATCTATGTTGTTGCAGCTCCAGGAAGTTTCCAGGAAGAGGAAGAACATGCGACGACGATAGAGCGAGCCCAAGCCACCCCAGACTCCGGGGTATGTACATGACAACCAACCAAACTTCTCCCATAATATGCAGTGGATATTTGATATTTTTCAGTTTCTTATACCAGATGTGATAAAGGTTAATTTTGTTCAAAAAGTAAGGTATGTAAATAATGGCCGGGCTGCTCCACAAGGGGGTTAACACCCGGGGGGTACTGCCATACCAAAGCGGAGGGGGTGTGCTGCCAGAGCCCCGTGGAACACATGGAGAGAGAGAGAAATCAATAAATTTATGGTCACCAAGAGAGAATTATTGAACAATTTATCTAATATCTATAAGTGTAAGGTAAGACCGGGCGGAATTTTTCATGTTTATTTGGGACATAAAGAGAAAAAATTTACATTTTTTCCTCGTACAGAGAGAGAAAAATCGCCAAAAATGGGCATTTGCGCAGCACATACATGTATACCTCAGTATAGGGAGTACCCCCCGGGGGTTAACAGTGTTGCATTCATGGTGCATGAGGGTTTGGCCAGTATCCTGCTATGCAGCTGTGTGGGGAGAATTTGCTTGTTTGACCTTGCATGATTGTGGCATGTAACGTTATTAGAATGAACATTTAACACACATGGTCTTCTACAGTATGTTACATTGTCTTCTACAGTATGTAACATTGGTAGACCATGCAGCAGCACAAATAGTCAGTGGCGTATAATGTTATTAGAATAAAGAGTTAGTATAGGACTCCGTATGCCCAGACAGCTTCGGTCGTCTGGTTCTCATTTACTTTCTGTTCCCAGAGTTAAGACAAATGCTAGAACTCAAGCTTTCTCAGTTGCCGCACCAACTCTGTGGAATTCAATCCCCGACAGCGTAAAATCAGCAGGAAATATAGTTTCATTTTGCTGTCATCTGAAAACCTATCTTTTTAATATTGACTATCCTCCTTAGCTTCTTGGCACACCCATCCATCCATCTGTTAATGACTTTTTGTATTGTACATGATCACGAGAATGCATAATCCTTTGGTTTTGTTGTGCCACTGAGCTCGGATTTTCTGAGGATATTGGCGCCAAAGAAGTCTTTATTATTATTATTAATATTATTATGCCAGACATAACCTCCTTTCAGCGAACAGATTTGTATTGTTTCCTTCATTAGGAATGTTCAGTTAGGTTAACCCGGCCCTGGTTCCTTGCTAGAATGAAGTCACCGTCTGTGTATAATCTCATTAGAGGGAACACTTGGGTGATTATTGGTATCAGCAGCATATGATTTGTTAGAACGAACACTTTGTTAAGGATAATTCAGGCATCAGCTATTTGAACATGCACCATTAACAAATTAGGTTTTGTAAAATGAACATATAGCTACGCATACCCATAGACCTCTCTACAGGAACATCTAGTATTCTGTGCAATGCACGATAACCTTTAAATGTTGGATAACCTTGACTCCCAAACATGTGTTATTGTTTTATCCTGCTACAATTCCCATATGATAACAATGTAAATACACAGGGAGCACATCTCTGTTGACACACTGTAATGCATTCTGTGTAGGGAACCCCATTTCTGTTGACACATGTCAAGTAATCGGAGTGGACTTTGTGGGGTCATCAGTCAGATACAGGGTCTATGGGTCTGGTAGGGCCAGGTTAGTATGGCAGGTGGGACTGGCCTGTCAGCTAATTAGTTATATTGGTATGTGACTCACTGAGCATGAGAAAGAGCCCAGTTGGTTGGTTGGTTAGCGGGATAGTTACAGCTGCGTAAAGAACATTGTGGCTACATTTCATCAGTGACCACTGCTGGGGGACTGCCTATGTTGATCTCATGGTAGGTGGACTGTATTTGTAGCAGGTGCTGCAGGTTTAGGTCTGGAGGGATTTATGCCGCCCCCACCAGCAGCTAGGCCTAGTAGTAGTGCAGCTACTGGGACAGCTCTGTCAGTGCACTAAGTACACTTGGGTAGAGCGTTATTGTGTGGTCTTAGATCGTCCAGAAATGTAGTTCAAAAAAGTAGAGGAAATGAAGCATTTCAAACAGGATAATATCCTGCTTGAACAGCTTCATTTTCTCAACTTTGGGCTGTCTGATTTCAACGTCTACCACAACTAGAAATTATTATACACATTGATTTTTCTGGTTAATTCATATGTATTTTAATAAGGTGTGCATGCGTGCGTGCGTCCATGCGTGCGTCCATGCGTGCGTCCATACATGCGTGCGTCCATGTGTGCGTGCATGCGTATTTGTGTAGAATGAACATTGGTGACATTTGGCATAAATTCGTTTCAGTCATGCATAATCAATCTGTAGGCACTTAATAAAGGTCACTCCTATGTAATACAGCATCCATGTTACCTGTGTCCGGAGCTTGTAATGCCCACAGACATGCAACATACCCATGGTGAATGCACAGTAGAAAAGATAGATAATTGAAGCATTCCAAGAGATTAATTGCTGTCTGGTCTGACTATAGCAGCAATCAGACTAGTTTCATCAGTCGAACCGTTTCGTGGAACGAACCGTTTCGTGGAACCAGGCCTGGCTGATAAATTCTCTCAATGATCACTATCTGTATGTTATTGTTTGCACAATGAGATGAATGGTAATATGTACACAATGTGGCTATGTACACATGCATTGGTGTGTGTACATGGATGTGTACACAAATATATGCACAAACAATGTTGAAGGCAATCTATCTGCCATTCATGTGTGTCTCCAATGTTTAATGTATCTCTTGCATAAGTCTATGTTCTGTTCCATCTTCTAAGTATTCGTTTTTAATGTAAATTTTATATAATGAACTTGGTAGATTGGTGTAACTGTCCTCTTCACTTTGGATATGCTTATAAGTGGCCGTCAGTTTTCATGCAAGTTAAAGCTACCTACTCAGTTCATTTAGTTGTCATGCAAGTTAAAGCTACTTACTCAGTTCATTTAGTTTTCATGCAAGTTAAAGCTACATACTCAGTTCATTCAGTTTTCATGCAAGTTAAAGCTACCTACTCAGTTCATTTAGTTTTCATGCAAGTTAAAGCTACCTACTCAGTTCATTCAGTTTTCATGCAAGTTAAAGCTACCTACTCAGTTCATTCAGTTTTCATGCAAGTTAAAGCTACCTACTCAGTTCATTCAGTTTTCATGCAAGTTAAAGCTACCTACTCAGTTCATTTAGTTTTCATGCAAGTTAAAGCTACCTACTCAGTTCATTTAGTTGTCATGCAAGTTAAAGCTACCTACTCAGTTCATTCAGTTTTCATGCAAGTTAAAGCTACCTACTCAGTTCATTCAGTTGTCATGCAAGTTAAAGCTACCTACTCAGTTCATTCAGTTTTCATGCAAGTTAAAGCTACCTACTCAGTTCATTCAGTTTTCATGCAAGTTAAAGCTACCTACTCAGTTCATTCAGTTGTCATGCAAGTTAAAGCTACCTACTCAGTTCATTCAGTTTTCATGCAAGTTAAAGCTACCTACTCAGTTCATTTAGTTGTCATGCAAGTTAAAGCTACCTACTCAGTTCATTCAGTTTTCATGCAAGTTAAAGCTACCTACTCAGTTCATTCAGTTTTCATGCAAGTTAAAGCTACCTACTCAGTTCATTCAGTTTTCATGCAAGTTAAAGCTACCTACTCAGTTCATTCAGTTTTCATGCAAGTTAAAGCTACCTACTCAGTTCATTCAGTTTTCATGCAAGTTAAAGCTACCTACTCAGTTCATTTAGTTTTCATGCAAGTTAAAGCTACCTACTCAGTTCATTTAGTTGTCATGCAAGTTAAAGCTACCTACTCAGTTCATTCAGTTTTCATGCAAGTTAAAGCTACCTACTCAGTTCATTCAGTTGTCATGCAAGTTAAAGCTACCTACTCAGTTCATTCAGTTTTCATGCAAGTTAAAGCTACCTACTCAGTTCATTCAGTTGTCATGCAAGTTAAAGCTACCTACTCAGTTCATTCAGTTGTCATGCAAGTTAAAGCTACCTACTCAGTTCATTAAGTTGTCATGCAAGTTAAAGCTACCTACTCAGTTCATTCAGTTTTCATGCAAGTTAAAGCTACCTACTCAGTTCATTCAGTTTTCATGCAAGTTAAAGCTACCTACTCAGTTCATTCAGTTTTCATGCAAGTTAAAGCTACCTACTCAGTTCATTCAGTTTTCATGCAAGTTAAAGCTACCTACTCAGTTCATTTAGTTTTCATGCAAGTTAAAGCTACCTACTCAGTTCATTTAGTTTTCATGCAAGTTAAAGCTACCTACTCAGTTCATTCAGTTTTCATGCAAGTTAAAGCTACCTACTCAGTTCATTCAGTTTTCATGCAAGTTAAAGCTACCTACTCAGTTCATTCAGTTTTCATGCAAGTTAAAGCTACCTACTCAGTTCATTCAGTTTTCATGCAAGTTAAAGCTACCTACTCAGTTCATTCAGTTGTCATGCAAGTTAAAGCTACCTACTCAGTTCATTCAGTTTTCATGCAAGTTAAAGCTACCTACTCAGTTCATTCAGTTTTCATGCAAGTTAAAGCTACCTACTCAGTTCATTCAGTTTTCATGCAAGTTAAAGCTACCTACTCAGTTCATTCAGTTTTCATGCAAGTTAAAGCTACCTACTCAGTTCATTCAGTTTTCATGCAAGTTAAAGCTACCTACTCAGTTCATTCAGTTTTCATGCAAGTTAAAGCTACCTACTCAGTTCATTCAGTTTTCATGCAAGTTAAAGCTACCTACTCAGTTCATTCAGTTTTCATGCAAGTTAAAGCTACCTACTCAGTTCATTCAGTTTTCATGCAAGTTAAAGCTACCTACTCAGTTCATTCAGTTTTCATGCAAGTTAAAGCTACTTACTCAGTTCATTCAGTTTTCATGCAAGTTAAAGCTACCTACTCAGTTCATTCAGTTTTCATGCAAGTTAAAGCTACCTACTCAGTTCATTCAGTTTTCATGTAAGTTAAAGCTACCTACTCAGTTCATTCAGTTTTCATGCAAGTTAAAGCTACTTACTCAGTTCATTTAGTTTTCATGCAAGTTAAAGCTACCTACTCAGTTCATTCAGTTTTCATGCAAGTTAAAGCTACCTACTCAGTTCATTCAGTTTTCATGCAAGTTAAAGCTACCTACTCAGTTCATTCAGTTTTCATGCAAGTTAAAGCTACCTACTCAGTTCATTCAGTTTTCATGCAAGTTAAAGCTACCTACTCAGTTCATTCAGTTTTCATGCAAGTTAAAGCTACCTACTCAGTTCATTCAGTTTTCATGCAAGTTAAAGCTACCTACTCAGTTCATTCAGTTTTCATGCAAGTTAAAGCTACCTACTCAGTTCATTTAGTTTTCATGCAAGTTAAAGCTACCTACTCAGTTCATTCAGTTTTCATGCAAGTTAAAGCTACCTACTCAGTTCATTCAGTTTTCATGCAAGTTAAAGCTACCTACTCAGTTCATTCAGTTTTCATGCAAGTTAAAGCTACCTACTCAGTTCATTCAGTTTTCATGCAAGTTAAAGCTACCTACTCAGTTCATTTAGTTTTCATGCAAGTTAAAGCTACCTACTCAGTTCATTCAGTTTTCATGCAAGTTAAAGCTACCTACTCAGTTCATTCAGTTTTCATGCAAGTTAAAGCTACTTACTCAGTTCATTTAGTTTTCATGCAAGTTAAAGCTACCTACTCAGTTCATTCAGTTTTCATGCAAGTTAAAGCTACCTACTCAGTTCATTTAGTTTTCATGCAAGTTAAAGCTACCTACTCAGTTCATTTAGTTTTCATGCAAGTTAAAGCTACTTACTCAGTTCATTCAGTTTTCATGCAAGTTAAAGCTACCTACTCAGTTCATTCAGTTTTCATGCAAGTTAAAGCTACTTACTCAGTTCATTTAGTTTTCATGCAAGTTAAAGCTACCAACTCAGTTCATTTAGTTTTCATGCAAGTTAAAGCTACCTACTCAGTTCATTCAGTTTTCATGCAAGTTAAAGCTACCTACTCAGTTCATTCAGTTGTCATGCAAGTTAAAGCTACCTACTCAGTTCATTTAGTTTTCATGCAAGTTAAAGCTACCTACTCAGTTCATTCAGTTGTCATGCAAGTTAAAGCTACTTACTCAGTTAATTTAGTTTTCATGCAAGTTAAAGCTACTTACTCAGTTCATTTAGTTTTCATGCAAGTTAAAGCTGCCTACTCAGTTCATTTAGTTTTCATGCAAGTTAAAGCTACCTACTCAGTTCATTTAGTTTTCATGCAAGTTAAAGCTACTTACTCAGTTCATTTAGTTTTCATGCAAGTTAAAGCTACCTACTCAGTTCATTCAGTTTCCATGCAAGTTAAAGCTACCTACTCAGTTCATTCAGTTTTCATGCAAGTTAAAGCTACCTACTCAGTTCATTTAGTTTTCATGCAAGTTAAAGCTACCTACTCAGTTCATTCAGTTTTCATGCAAGTTAAAGCTACCTACTCAGTTCATTTAGTTTTCATGCAAGTTAAAGCTACCTACTCAGTTCATTTAGTTTTCATGCAAGTTAAAGCTACTTACTCAGTTCATTTAGTTTTCATGCAAGTTAAAGCTACCTACTCAGTTCATTCAGTTTTCATGCAAGTTAAAGCTACTTACTCAGTTCATTTAGTTTTCATGCAAGTTAAAGCTACCAACTCAGTTCATTTAGTTTTCATGCAAGTTAAAGCTACCTACTCAGTTCATTCAGTTTTCATGCAAGTTAAAGCTACCTACTCAGTTCATTCAGTTGTCATGCAAGTTAAAGCTACCTACTCAGTTCATTTAGTTTTCATGCAAGTTAAAGCTACCTACTCAGTTCATTCAGTTGTCATGCAAGTTAAAGCTACTTACTCAGTTAATTTAGTTTTCATGCAAGTTAAAGCTACTTACTCAGTTCATTTAGTTTTCATGCAAGTTAAAGCTGCCTACTCAGTTCATTTAGTTTTCATGCAAGTTAAAGCTACCTACTCAGTTCATTTAGTTTTCATGCAAGTTAAAGCTACTTACTCAGTTCATTTAGTTTTCATGCAAGTTAAAGCTACCTACTCAGTTCATTTAGTTGTCATGCAAGTTAAAGCTACTTACTCAGTTCATTTAGTTTTCATGCAAGTTAAAGCTACTTACTCAGTTCATTTAGTTTTCATGCAAGTTAAAGCTACCTACTCAGTTCATTTAGTTGTCATGCAAGTTAAAGCTACTTACTCAGTTCATTTAGTTTTCATGCAAGTTAAAGCTACTTACTCAGTTCATTTAGTTTTCATGCAAGTTAAAGCTACTTACTCAGTTCATTCAGTTTTCATGCAAGTTAAAGCTACTTACTCAGTTCATTTAGTTTTCATGCAAGTTAAAGCTACCTACTCAGTTCATTTAGTTTTCATGCAAGTTAAAGCTACCTACTCAGTTCATTCAGTTGTCATGCAAGTTAAAGCTACCTACTCAGTTCATTTAGTTTTCATGCAAGTTAAAGCTACCTACTCAGTTCATTCAGTTGTCATGCAAGTTAAAGCTACCTACTCAGTTCATTTAGTTTTCATGCAAGTTAAAGCTACCTACTCAGTTCATTCAGTTGTCATGCAAGTTAAAGCTACCTACTCAGTTCATTTAGTTGTCATGCAAGTTAAAGCTACCTACTCAGTTCATTTAGTTTTCATGCAAGTTAAAGCTACCTACTCAGTTCATTTAGTTTTCATGCAAGTTAAAGCTACCTACTCAGTTCATTTAGTTTTCATGCAAGTTAAAGCTACTTACTCAGTTCATTTAGTTTTCATGCAAGTTAAAGCTACCTACTCAGTTCATTTAATTGTCATGCAAGTTAAAGCTACCTACTCAGTTCATTCAGTTGTCATGCAAGTTAAAGCTACCTACTCAGTTCATTCAGTTTTCATGCAAGTTAAAGCTACCTACTCAGTTCATTCAGTTGTCATGCAAGTTAAAGCTACCTACTCAGTTCATTCAGTTGTCATGCAAGTTAAAGCTACCTACTCAGTTCATTTAGTTTTCATGCAAGTTAAAGCTACCTACTCAGTTCATTTAGCCCACTGTGAATCAGGTTTGTTGATGTTTGTAGTGTAGTTGTAGTGTGAAAATTATTTATGTAACATGTGCAGTTGTTTTAATAAAATAGTTAAAATTGATTTGAGGAGGCTGCTTTAAATGTAAAATCAGCTTAACACTTCTTATGGTAAAAATTTAAATAATCCTCTCATGTTAACATTTTCCTCATTTTACTCTGTACATTGATCATTCATTGGTGTGACTGGTTTCAATAGTATGATTCTTTATTTAATTAATAATTTTTTCTAGTTGTTTAATTATTGTTTAATTAATGATGCATTATAAAACGATAACACATGAGCGAAAAATCAGTTGCCTTGCATGACATCTGCATGTTAATGAACCTAGAGCGACGACAGGGAAGATTTAATTGACTGGCAAATGAGCTCACCGCCAGACGATTGGGTAACGTATGCGAACCGTGTGGCCTGATGAGTTGAACTGCAAATAACATCCTGTGTTGTTGTGTGTGCCTTGCTGTGTGCTCCACTAACGTACTCGAGTTTTTCATCTTTCCTCATTAGTACACAACACACTAATATTGTGAACAATTGTGCACTGTTAAAGCGTCTGTGTTTGGCTTTATCTTCTCGTGATCAGGTGCTGTGTTGTGTTACTGGCGTAGCTGTAGTCTAGCGTAGCGCTGGTCCTGCACTTTTTGCTGTCCTCTTCAAGGGAATTGTCAACCATCTGTCTGGCTAAAATACTGTTTAAGGTCGCCAGATTTACAGCGGTTGCAAATGGATGTTTTAGGTCGTAACAAAACCTGGTACCAGTAGCTGGTTTAACGTCTTGCAAAATACAGTTTATTCTCATAAACATTTATCACAGTTGGTGGAAGCTCGCTGTGTAAAAGATTGCATAACATTCATTCAGCAGAAATGTTGACGTCTGTAATAAATAAAATAATAAAATAAAATATATATACAGTACCATATTCACAGAGTGATGGTGCTAAATGTGCTGTTGTAATAAAGTGCAATTAAAATGCATTGTGACATTGGCTCTATACACTGAACATTATTTCACAGGGTAAAGGAATCGTAAGACCCATGAGATCTTGTTGTGCTCTGTCTTTCCAGTACAGCTGTCTATAAGACAACACAGCTGTATGCTGCTATAGAAACCATTACTTGAATTGACATTTATTTCAACAACAACATTTTTACATCACTTATACAGTGCATATATCAATGAAAAAACAAATTGTTGAAAAAGGGTAAAAAGAAGTGCAATACTTATAATGTTTACCCTTTTAATTGCTTTTGACATCAATAGAATCTTTAGAACGAAAGTGCAAGAAAAAAATTCAAAGTGCAACAACACCATTTTCATGCATAATCGTATCAGGTTAGATAAAAAAATAAACAACTAAACTACCAGAACATTTCTAGAACAACACTAAACAATGTGTTTGCATTCAGCTGAACGGTCATTTAATTTGTCTTGTTGATGTTACGTAATCGGCGAGAATAGGTTATGACTCTAACATATAGCTATTCAATATTTTATCTGTGTACTGCTTTTTAAACTGGTGAATATTTCTACAGCTAATCAGTGAACTGTGCAGGGAATTCCAAAGTTTTACCCCTCTCACAGAAATACACATACTCTTCAGACTGGTACATGCATAATTTTGTATAAACTTACATTTATGTCTCGTTGAATACACTGATTCATATATTCTGAACAACTGTTGTACATTAATTGGTAACAAATAGCGAAATGTCTTAAACAATATTACAGCAGTTTTTAATTGGACTAAATCTGGTACTTTAAGAATACGCAGATTGTAAAATAGTATATTTGTATGATCAAGTCTCTTGGCACCACAAAGTAATCTTATAAACCTTTTCTGTAATAAAACTAAACATTGGACATTTGTAGCATATGTGTTACCCCACACTTCTGCACAATACATAATATAAGGCATAAAAAGAGAAAAGTACAAAATATGCATACCACGTTTGTTAATCAAGAAACTGTCTCTGTATATAATAGCACAACTCTGACAGTTTAGATCTAACTGATAAAATATGATTTTTTCAGTTTAACTTGTCATCAATTATTACACCTAAAAATGTGGCATTTACTCTATTTATAATTTTTTTATTTATTTTTACAGAAATATCAGCAGTCAACTTTCGATTTTCAAAAATCATGTAATTAGTTTTTATTACATTAAGAGATAATCGATGAACAGAAAACCACACCGTGAGTTGCTCAAGTCCATTATTTATCATCCTAACAAGTTCATTTAAGTCCCTATCACAACATAATATATTTGTATCATCTGCAAATAAAATAAACTTAAACACCTTTGACACTTTACAAATGTTATTAATATACGTGATAAATAACTTTGGTCCCAAAATGGAACCCTGTGGAACACCACACGATACATTTAGTATTTCTGAATCACAATTATTAAAATTGACAAATTGATTTCTATTTTTTAAGTAACTCTGTATCCATTTATGTGAGACACAACTCCCACCATAGAAATGTAGTTTTTTACACAGTATATCACGATCAACATTGTCAAAGGCTTTCTTTAGGTCAATAAACACTATAATAGCATATTTGTTGTTTTCTAGAGAATTTGTAATTTCTTCAACCAATTCTAAAAGAGCCTCATTTGTTGACATATTAGACCTAAAACCATATTGACTTGGACAGAGTATATCGTACTTATTTAGGAGTAAGTCCATCCTATCATTATATAGTTTCTAAAAGAGCCTCAGTTGTTGACATATTAGACCTAAAACCATATTGACTTGGACAGAGTATATCGTACTTATTTAGGAGTAAGTCCATCCTATCATTATATAGTTTCTAAAAGAGCCTCAGTTGTTGACATATTAGACCTAAAACCAAATTGACTTGGACTGAGTATATCGTACTTATTTAGGAATAAGTCCATCCTATCATTATATAGTTTCTCAAGAATTTAAAAAAATTGTGGTAATAATGATATTGGCCTGTAATTTGTAAACACATTCTTTTCACCTGACTTAAATAGTGGAACAACTTTGGCAATGTTCATCTTGCTTGGGAATACACCTGTTTGAAAGGATACATTACATATGTGACTAAATGGCTTAATTATTTTAGTAATTACTTTCTTTATTAAGCTCATATTAATATCACTGTAATCAGTTGATCTTTTACTTTTACAGTTGTGTACAGTTCTTATCATTTCTAGGTCATCAACAGGACTTAGAAACATAGTATGTTCTTCTTTCCTTTCTAAGTAATCATAAATAGTTGCATCATTTTCAGATAAGGAAATATTTTTTTGGTAAGTTGGGGTTAACATTAGTAAAGAAATTATTAAATCCATTGGCAATATCCTTTTTGTTTGAAATTCGCTTGTTGTTTTTTATAAAGTATTCGGGGTATGTTGGCTTATTGTAGCGTTTGTTAATTGCATTATTTAATATTTTCCATGTTTCTTTAACATTTGTTTTCTGCTTTTCTAGCAATGAGCCATAGTAGTTTTTCTCAGTAATTCTTAATATCGATGTTAATTTATTTTTGTAAGTTTTGTATTTTTTACTTAAAATATGTTCTATATATTCACAAAAGGTATCTAGGTTTGACCCTGGAGTTCAGTACATACAACTGACCACAACCTTTGTGTGGTTCTTTATGGTTAATTCTACAGTAATATATTCAAGAATATTCTCTACTACAAATGATTTACTTTCCACCATTTTGCAAGATAATTCATTATTTGTGTATATAGCAACACCACCACCTCTTTGGATTCCTCTTGTGATGTGATAAGGATCATAATTGTTTATATTAAAATCATAAATTAAATCTGTTTCTATCCATGTTTCAGATATAGCGATTATGTCAAATTTTAGTTCTAAAATATAGTCTTTAATCTTTTGAAAATTAATTGTATAAACGATAATCCATTAACTTTACAGATTTTTTCAGTGAATTGTAGGTTGGTGTAATACTGACATTTTGACGATAGGTTTTTGTAGACATTGTTTTTTGGGTCTGTATCATTTTCAAAAATGATACAGACCCATTCCTTCAAATACTCGGATTATGATCCGAGTATTTGAAGGAATTTAAATTAAATTGTGAACAGTTATCTATTAATTTATAAAGGTCATAATTACCTTCAACAGAAGAATTCTCAAACACAAATTCATCATCACTAACATTTTGAAATGGAAAAACTTCACAACATGATGTCCATTGATAATTTACATTTTTGCAACGGATTAATCTGAACTGTTCTTGTGTTATTTTTGCACATTGTTTATGATAAACTGTTCACAAAGATCACATTTTATGGCATAACTGTTTAACATTTGGTTACATATTATACATGAGTCTGATTTGATCTGAGTATTAGCCATCACAAATTAAATGTGATAATACTGCATATATGAACATAGACAAAATTTGCAGGATTTGCACTACCAGACACTGGATAGTCAAATACAAGAGTCCATAAAACTGTGTTCACAACACACAAAGTTTGCAGAAATTGCAATACAAGACACAAGATAGTAAAATACAAAAGAGTCCATATAACTGTGTTCACAACACACATGATCTTCATGGACCATAAGTAAACTCTCTGTCCAAATACTGCCATCTCACAGTTTGTCCAAATCGTTTTTACATTTGATCATCACTCTGTTGGTCTGCTCTGTCTTTTTCACAAAGATGTTGCCATTCATCATCCATGTGCCAACTATTTTCCATTCTTTTTTGAGCATTCGGGCCTGTGGGTAAGACGGTCATTCAGGAAGACTGCACTACCTTTCAACATTTTCCGTTTTCGCATGATTTCCATCTTTTTGTCAGTTGACAAGAACTGGATGATCACAGGCGTCAAGCAATTTTTGCGTTTGAGGAGGTCGTGTATGGCTGTGATCTCGATTTCAGCCACGGACTCGCTCAGCTTCTCTTCCGCAAATTTCACAAAGTTTTTTCTCATCGTTGAGGACTCATAGATGTCATTTCCGTCATTTGTTTGAGTGGGTGTCCTCGCAGATCTCGAGCGGGTTGTTGTATGTGCATAGCTATGCAAGTTCAAACCACTTACTATAATGTTACGTTTTCGTGAATGCTGCTCCAATTCGTTCACCCGGTTTTCAAGAATTTTGATTCTCTCATCTTTCACGTTTATCATTCTGAGTAGTTCGTTTATCTTCTTCTCGTTCGTAGAGTTGCTCTGTTTCAGCTCATCTACAGACTTGCACAGAAATTGCAGTGATGATTATAAAGATTATTATCTTGTTTCTGTCTTAAGACCAGTTGAAGCAACTGAAATTCTCTCTACAATAGCCACTGAGCATGGAACCCAGGACAGTGTTTCATACAGTATACCTATGTCCTGCTAAGCAATCATTTTTAACATCCCGTAAACAATCATTTTAACATCCCATAAACAATTATTTTTAACCCTATGAGTAACCGATGATAAGTTTCCACAGTGTACACAAATCAGAGTTATTCATAAGGGCGCACAAATGTGACTGAGGTATCATTTTCTTGCTAAAAAGACTCTTTATTATAATAAAATGGGGATATTATTATTTGAATTTCATCAAAACAAGAAAGCAAACATTATTTTTTTCACCCTGCTACCAGATAATTACTGAGTGGCTGTATGTCCCTATGTCCAATAAGAAAAAATGTAGCCATACGTATTAGCTACAAAATAAAAAAAAATGATTCAAATATGCTGAGAACGTTTATTTTTATGATTTTTTCCAACACGAGACTATGCCAATTCAGACAGGCCCATCGGTCCCATGTCGTTTACTGTGGCAGTGAGGGCTGTTGAAGCCAGCGGAAATCGCGATGGCAACTTGCTGATATTTACCTCAAAAAAGCCAGCAACATCATTCTGTCTGAACAACATATATATAACAACAACATGATTCACTAATGCTGTCATTCAATTTGCTGAAATATTGATGCAGAAACTTGAAATAATCCAGCCTAAAGTGAACTGACACATAATGAAGTGAGAAAACAAAATGGCGGATTAGCTAATAAAAAGCTCTGCCAGCCCAGACAACACATGTTTGTAACGACGATGCTCATTCGCTGCATATAGCCCGCTCGCTCCTTCACATGTATTCGAATAGGTCAATCATAGAGCTTTCCAAAGGTATAATGTGTTACATATTTAGGTACTATGAATGGGAACGTAAATATATTCTGCGGAGCATAGTAAAGGCAGCCAAATATGGGTACCAACACGTTTTGTAAGGTAGGTCATCATTAGCTGTCATTGACTATACTCGTGAATAAATATGAATCAGAATGAAGAGTAATTCAGCTTTCCAATGATTCCATTTGTTCCCGTATGAGGTACTGCTGACGGAAATGAAAATTTTTCTTACAGAGTGATACCAAAATTAGCCTAAAATCGGCCGGAATGCTTTACGCACTGACCATGCTGGCCAAATTCGGCCCAGTGGTCACTCCCAGGGTTAACATCCCCTAAACAATCATTTTTCTAGAACAACACCAAATCGTCAATTTGCAACACAAAAGAAAATCTTCTTGGTGCATCATTTTGCATGATACTTCAGCTAATCTGCAGAAAGCTGTGCAAATCATGGTGCCAGGTTTACCCATGGTTTCTCCACAAACTGCAGATCATGAATATAACTAGATCGGAAATCAATGACAGTATACCTGGTAGCTAAAATTGATAAGCCAATGACCGACTGGTTAATTAAATGATTACTTGCTAGGTGTTATTTGGGTGCAAAATCCAGATCCTGCAATCACATTATGATGTTTTGCACCATCGAATTATGTTATATTTCTGTGCCAAATTTCACATTAGTGGAATTAGTTTCATTTAAAGGATAACATTTCATAATAAAAAATATTTATCCCTGAGTGTTTAATGATCCGTTTGACAAGATTATGATTATTTATCCCTGAGTGTTTAATGATCCGTTTGGCAAGATTATGATCATTTATCCCTGAGTGTTTAATGATCCGTTTGACAAGATTATGATTATTTATCCCTGAGTGTTTAATGATCCGTTTGGCAAGATTATGATCATTTATCCCTGAGTGTTTAATGATCCGTTTGACAAGATTATGATCATTTATCCCTGAGTGTTTAATGATCCGTTTGACAAGATTATGATTATTTATCCCTGAGTGTTTAATGATCCGTTTGGCAAGATTATGATCATTTATCCCTGAGTGTTTAATGATCCGTTTGACAAGATTATGATCATTTATCCCTGAGTGTTTAATGATCCGTTTGACAAGATTATGATCATTTATCCCTGAGTGTTTAATGATCCGTTTGACAAGATTGTGATCATTTATCCCTGAGTGTTTAGTGATCTATTTGACAAGATTATGGTTATTTATCCCTGAGTGTTTAATGATCCATTTGACAAGATTATGGTTATTATTTTTAAGGTTGTGCTAAATTTTTAGGTACTTTTTTAATACATGTGCATCTTTTCTTTCACAGATTTAACACAGAAATTTGGGTTAGCCACACTAGGCAAATTATACATTAGAACCGTACTGTAGAACAGTAAACAACACATTTTCCAATTTATAGTGAAATAGGCATCAATTTACCTTCAGGATATTTAAACTTTTTGTTGTAGATACTGGCTGTGTTAATTATGTCTGATATGTAACTTTAGTAGTTCCTCTGTTTAACCTGTCATAATTTTATAGCAGATTCACTTTGTTATGGCAAATAACCAGACTGGGACGTGTGAAGTGATCATCCAACGTGGAACTACCATCGTCCCTTTCAGGATCGATACTTGCATTGTTGACTGTTGGGATTTGGACACCTGATTACACAATTGATTTTCAATTGCCGACAGATAGCATGCAGACAGTGGAAGCGATCAAGGAATACATACAGCTGAAGTATTCTCAGTGTTTGTTAGCACCTCTGTTACAGGGTTTAACATATCAGGAAACCTACCGGATATGTGGAAGATTTTAGCAGTTTTCAGAAATGACGGCAAAGAGATGCGTACGATATCTTCTGCTGGGCTTGAAGAGAGCCATATGTGTAATTAATAATTATCTCAGAACTTCTTCAAGGAAGTGTTTAGTTAACACTTGTTGTTGTGATGTAGGTCATTACTAGATTTGTTGTTTGTTGCAACATTGTTCACTGGACCATGACCAGTCTGCATCCCCTGTTTGTTGGACCATGACTGTTCTGCATCATCAGGTTGAATGTTGCCTTTGTGATGTCGACTTGCAGTCGACTGCTACGATTCCATTTGCCCCAGACGAATTCACACAGTCTACATTTTTCACCAATCAACAGAATGTTTTTTCTATTTGTCTAGACAGGGATTAGATATCCCAGTGACAGCATGTGATGGATGTAGTAGATGTATTGGCTGCAACATCTTCGTTGCCATGGGGACTGACGAGTACAACAGTACCCCTGGTGGGTAACCCTGTTGAAACGTGGAACTTTTTGTTGCTGCATTAACCAATAGGATACGTCCCTATGATTTTCAGGCATTTGGGATGTGGCCAATCATGGATGATGTTGCATGTGATGTTCGGGAATTAACTTAATTTTAATTGATAGTGGACCTGTCGTGGTTGGTCGGACAGATAATTCCTGGAAACGCCATTTGAAATTTGGCAGGCGTCTATTTCCCAGAAAGACGTCGACCAAGACACGAAGTTGGACAAAGTACAAAGGATTCAGCCGACATTTACACATGGCGTAGGAAAAATGTTAAATTCCACGTTTCAACAGATTTATCTGTCAGAGGCAATGTAGTTCTATTACCACTTGTGGTTAGCAAGGATGGGCTGCTATGGATCTACTGTTTCTGATGATGTGATTTGCTTTGTAGTCGGAGAACAAACAATTCTACCTCCAGGACAGTGCTGCCATCAGGAACGGATCCACCGTAAAGCTGTCAAAACGAGAGTCACTCAAGGTATGCACCAAAGCAATTTATTTACAAATTATCCAAATAGTTTTATTTATTAAACAATAAATTATCCATATATTGTGTATTAATGTTAACAGTTAATATTGAAAAAACACTTATATGTGTAGACAGTCAACAAAGGGCTGGAATGTTTGTGAATGTTTGTGAATGTATAGACAAATACCTGAACTGGTAAAGAACAGGTTGCCATTTAAAAGCAGGAGGGTCATTTTATAATAACTGCTTAACATGTTATAGCATTTCCCCATAAAGCTATGTTCGTATTTAGTTGGTCCCGTATTATGTGACCTGGCCTGATGATATATCTGTCAGTTTTGTTTTTACAAGTAACTTTATTGTTACTAGGAGAGTGCAGTAGCTCAGTGTTTAAAACATGGCACTCTTAGCCGAGAGGACACGGAGGCTTTGATTCCTCTCCCTGTTGTTTCAAAGCTTCTGCAGTTTCATTCGCTCCATACTTCGCTTCATGATCTGAAAATTAATCAATTGTAGCACAGCATTTTTAACAGCATATTTTATTAGCACCTTCATTTCTATGTACAGTGTGTTTTGTGTCAGTTCATTTAATGCATCGGTTGTCAAGATATCCTATTTTTAATGCAAGTAACACGCAACAAACCACAATTGGCAACCATCTTGAAATTCCTTTCCCTCAGGAAGGTTTACTTTCAGCACGATATTTGCCTATTAAAGAGCTAAATCTTGTTACATATGCATCCAAGGTCTACTTTCTGATTCTTGTCCAGTGGATGAAAAATATCTGCAAAAGTAAATTTATTAATCTGCACCAACACTTGGAGCCAGCCGAGTTTGTGGAACAGTGGTGCATTCCACTCCTGACTGGCTGAAGGTGCGCGGCAGCCTCAAAGGATGGACCAAACTGTGGTGTGTTCTCAAGCCTGGGCTACTCGTCCTCTACAAGAGTCACAAGCAGAAGGTGGGTGGAGGGCGAGGGGGTGTGTGGCGTGGGTGTGATTGTATATGTGGCAGTGGTAAAGGTGAAGGCGTGATAGTGATGGTTAGAAGATGGGGGTTCTGGAGAAGGGTGGAGTGTGGGGTGGTGGAGTGTAGAGTTCAGTTTGTGGGGGGGTGTGGCAATTGGTGGCCATTGCCGACAACATTAAGAATGCAGTTATTTACAATAAAAACGAAGCCGGCTTCAACAGTAGCCCAAATATACAGACATAGACAAACTGTCTACTCGCTCTGATAGATCGACTGGGTAGAATACATGAACTGTGTACTAAACATTTGAGTTTCCATGGCAACCAGTGTTATCCAGTAGATTGCTTTTAGCACCTATACATTACAGTTGCTATGACCCAGCCCTGCTTAAAAAATTTTTTTAGTAGAATTGGCAAATAAATTTGCCTTGCCTTTTAACTGATATTTTTTGGAGGCTTACCACAGCGTTGTGGATGAAAAATATCTGCAGAAGTAAATTTATTAATCTGCACCAACACTGGGAGCCAGCCGAGTTTGTGGAACATTGGCTTCTTGTCCAGTGGGTGCATTCCACTTTCTGTGGGTGCTTCCCTGACCTACTGGGTGCCTTGTTCTCCCACTGGGATGAAATTCCGACTTCCTTTGTGTTGGTTTGGGTTCTCAGAACAGATGCTCATCGCATGGGGAACAACGGGTTGGGGAATTAGGCTGGTTGCTCTCGTCCTCTTGGCTTAGTTCTTTCTGTCCATCTAGATGCAGTGTAAGTGCCGGTTTTTTATTTTATTTATTTATTTATTTATTTATGAACGTGTGATTGTTAAATTATTTAAATCATTAAGAAATTAATTAATCAAGTAATACAAAATTAACAGATTTTGAATTACATCTCTTGTGGTAAATTAGTGGTAGCAACATTCTGTGATTCATGTCATGTCACTTGGTTTTTGTGTTGTAGTCAGGCCACTGTGAGTGACATGTGTTTGTGTTGGGCCATTGTGAATGACATGTGTTTATGTCAGACCACTGAGTGACATGAGTCTGTGTCGGGCCACTGTGAGTGATGTGTGTCTTTATGTTCAGCTACTGTGAGTGATGTGTGTTTGTGTCAAGCCAATGTAAGTGACATTTGATTTTGTGAGTGACATGTACCTGTGTTTGGTCACTGTGAGTGAAAGGTGTGTTTGTGTTTCAGTCGGGCCACTGTGAGTGACATGTCTAGTTGTGTTTCAGTAGGGCCACTGTGAGTAACGTGTGGTTGTGTTTCAGTCAGGCCACTGTGAATGACGTATGGTTGTATTTCAGTCAGGCCACTGTGAGTGATGTGTGGCTGTGTTTCAGCCAGGCCACTGTGAATGATGTGTGGCTGTGTTTCAGTTGTGCCACTGTAAGTGATGTGTGGTCGTGTTTCAGTCGGGCCACTGTGTGACATGTGTGTTTGTGTTACAGTCAGGCCACTGGGTGGGCACAGTGCTACTCAACACATGTGAACTGATCGAGCGGCCATCCAAGAAAGATGGCTTCTGTTTCAA
Organism: Lamellibrachia satsuma; assembly: GCA_033239005.1. Classification (NCBI taxonomy): domain Eukaryota; kingdom Metazoa; phylum Annelida; class Polychaeta; order Sabellida; family Siboglinidae; genus Lamellibrachia; species Lamellibrachia satsuma. The sequence goes on along the minus strand of BSQZ01000060.1, from coordinate 1,450,350 downwards.
ACTATTCCATCCTCTTGACATGTCCATCTGGGGAACAAAGGTTTGTACAATCACCATTTTGCTTCCTTCATATAAAGCTTTTCAGAAGATAATTATTTGCAATGCACTGTAGCCTGTGATAACATGACGGTTGCCTTAATGGCATATAATATGTGTATGACTGCAACTATAGATCCATGCATTCATGGATGCATGGATGTATATGCATGGATGTTTGATATGCATATGTATGTATGTATGGATGGATGGATGGATGGATGTATGGATGGATGGATGGATGGATGGATGGATGGATGGATGGATGGATGGATGGATGGATGGATGGATGGATGGATGGATGGATGGATGGATGGATGGATGGATGGATGGATGGATGGATGGATGGATGGAAACAGGTTTGAGGATAGTGTATAACAGAAAAACCAGAACCTGAGTTTGAATCCTCTTGTTACTGTTTTGAAGCTTTGGCAGTTTTGCTCATTGCACGTTGCCACAGTTCACTCAGATGTATAAATTAGTACTTGGCTAAAAACAGAGGTGCATATCAGAACGAATAGTCTTCACACAGTAATTGTAGTGTGGCTGAATGCTTCCCATAGAAGTCGCGATAGTGTTGGAATGAACAGGTCTGCCAGGGGGTGAAGTGTAAAGCGCTTTGAACCATCCCAATGACTGGATACTGTGCTATATAAGAACGTACCTTTTTTAATGATATTTTCTATTTACAATTACGACATTCGCAAGCACAGAGATACCCTAATGATTATGCCATTAAAAAGTCCTTGATGCATTCAATGGGGATTTACACTCCCACTGCAATAAATTGCCCCCCCCCCGAGAGATTGATCATTCGTAATTCTCAGAGAAAATATACGTTTTTACAAAAATAACATTATAATCCTTTTGTGTTTCTATGTTTAGTTTTCCCACATGTTGTTGCTCATCCACAATATGAAATAACTGAGAATATCTGTAAAAACAATTTTTTTGGCAATTTTTAAATGTCAGTTAAAAGTTCTGTGGTAACTCTTGGATTAATTTTGAAATGTAATACATTTGTTTTAATTGAAAAACCATTTGTGTCAAAGTTATGTTAAATAGCCTGTTATGTATAGAATCCCCTGTATAAACACTTAAATGAGTTTATTAGCTTGAACTTTACAACTTGTAGGTGACTCTTCTGACTTTTTGGCGATAATAATGTATTTTATTTGATGTAGTGCCACATCTAAGGTTGTTGGTATTGCTGGTGCTTCACCACATACACCACTGCTACTAATAATAATACTTTTAAAATAAATATATAAAATAGCAATACATTAATTAATAAAAAATAACATATATAGTCAAATTAAACAAATATAGCTAAACTAACGTGGATAAGATTATGGACAGTTTTCATGGCAAAAATGGTTACAGTGAATGCAGCAATTACTATGATATATTATAATATATTAAAATGTTATAAGTTGAATGTTGTGAATAACTAAATTTTGTGTTACATTTTATTTTCCAGGGTCCAAAGGGTGAGACGATTGGGGCGATTACCCAACCACTGCCATACTCCTACCTCATCTTTAGGGCGCCGTCAGAAACTGCAGGCGAGTGACAGTGACACGTGGCTTACAATCGCATAAAGAAACAACTCAAACAAGACTGGCCCATTGGATGTAATTTGGTTACATAGCAATGACTTGTCCATTTCCGTATGTTTCATAAGCCGAGAGATCCGCAGTATATCGTTTTGTATCCTAAATAAAGTTCCTTGAAACATTTGAGATGAACCCAGCACCCCTGTCACCCCCTACAGTAGTCACCTCCCAGAATGTTTCTGAACTCCAGGAAATACTTGAAATTTCTGTTTGGAAGGGAAGTAGTTTTTCTTACAACTAAGTTTACTAGTTATTTCACTGTATCCTTACTTTTTGTTATAAGAATTTATGTCTTTGATTTCAGTTTATAACCTTTTCTCCTCCTAATTGCCAGTTATCGTTTCACCTGTGAGTCATATCTGCACACACGTTTTCTCTTGATAGCCACATAGACAGATGAAATAAATAGGATTCTGAACTAAGAAATGAATGGCATAAATATGGACAATTATAAAAAGACTGACGCAGACTACAAAATAACACTCAGACAGAAAGCATAAAGGAAAAGGCTAAACCGAGAAAACATGGAAAAAGAGATTAGAATAGAAATGAAATACATGAATGAGAAATGATGCTGGGTGGATGTTGGTTGCTGTGGACACAAAGGGGATTAAGATTAAGTGACTTAGGTTGAACCTGCAGCTTGTTTTTCACGACCAGCTTTTAGTGGCTGAATACCCCGGTTGATTGCCAGATGTGGACTCTACATTGCTCATTAAATTTACACATTGCTCATTAAATTTACACATTGCTCATAGACCATAGAACCTGGTGACTGGGGAAATATGTGGGTGCTGAAACTCGGCCATTGAGGATATTGGCACTGAGACCGTGGAAGTTGGTGGATTAGCTGAAAGGTGTAAGAAGTTAACTGAGGTACCTGGTATACTGCGCTGCATTGACTGGTAGTCCCTAGTCAGACGCTGGAAACAGTGATCAAAAAAGGTTAAGGATAAATGTTCTTATGTAGCTTGGTATTAAGTCTGTAGGAGAATCTTACACTTCACCCCCTGGGTAAACATCTGCTTCCAAGAGGGGTGGAACTGACGTTCACGTGAACTGCTGTGCTGGGGGAAGTGTAGTACACATAGGTTGGTCAAACATTACAAGATAATTCACTGTCTGAGAAACTATTTTCGCCATATAAAGAACTACTGCTTCTCATACAGGCAAATGCTGGATGGACGCCCTTGAGTTGACCTTGCGATGCTCCAGTCTCTTGATGCGATCGATGGTGAGGGACGTGCCAGAGCCAGTGAGCAAGGAATGCGAGGGAGAGGAAGAGGACGACCACCCCTCGGGGCTGAGTGAGGATGTAGCCCCGTTCCATGAACCCCTCTCTCGGGAGATGAATGAGAGCGATTGTGAGAGACACTTCAAGGGATATGGTGTGTGTCCAGTCACTCTGTGCACTTCCTGCAATAAATAAATGTTGATTTTTTACAAAATTGTAATGTATGTGTATAAATTGCAAAACAGGTGTAATTGTAAAATATGGCTAAATGATCAGTTGTGACTTTATTAAGTGATAAATTGTCATTATTAAATTATACTTTGTGACATTGTTAAATTGTGACATTACTAAATGGTAGATTGTGATGTTATTAAAGGATGAATTGTGATATTATTCAATGATAAATTGTGACATTATTAAATTATAAATATTGGCATCATTGAATGATACATTGTGACATCATGAAAGGTTACAAATTATGGCATTGTAGAATGATAAATGATGACATTGTTATAGGAAAAATTGTGACATTAAATAATATATATTATAACAATAATTTGTGGCATTATTGAATAATACATTATGACGTTATTAAAGAACTTGTTACATTAATAAATAATCATTTGTGACATTGAATGATACATTATGACATTATTGAATGATAAATTGTGACATTATTGAATAATAAATTGTGACATTATTAAATAATTAATTGTGGCATTACTGAACGATTCATTATGAAATTATTAAAGGTCAAAAGGAGACATTATGAAATAATAATTTGTGACATTGAATGATACATTATGACGTTATTAAAGGATGAATAGCAACATTATTAAATGATAATAGCATAGCATTTTAACTGCCCGTGGCTGAGGGTATCTAGTGCACTGACCGATGGTGATGTGTGACCTATGTGTGGGCAGGGTTGGAGGAGGACCCGCGGGGGGACAAAGACGACAAGGATGAGGAGAAATCAGACAGCGAGACGGAGCACTCAGAGGAGGACGTTGAGATGTTTGACGATAACCTCCAGCCCATTGAGACTCCCTACGTGGAGAGCGTTGCCGAGGAGTTGGGACAGGTAGGGAGAAATCTGTCTATTTCTTGTAAATTTTATTTCTTTTCTTTATTTCTTTGGTGGGGGAGACTTAGGAACAGTGGGAAACTTGTCACTGTATGTGTCATGTTTGTTGTTGACAGCAAGGTGATGTGTGTCACTGTATGTATCATGTTTGTTGTTGACAGCAAGGTGACATGTGTCACAGGATGTGTCATGTTTGTTGTTGACAGCAAGGTGATGTGTGTCACAGGATGTGTCATGTTTGTTGTTGACAGCAAGGTGATGTGTGTCACTGTATGTATCATGTTTGTTGTTGACAGCAAGGTGACATGTGTCACAGGATGTGTCATGTTTGTTGTTGACAGCAAGGTGATGTGTGTCACTGTATGTGTCATGTTTGTTGTTGACAGCAAGGTGATGTGTGTCACTGTATGTGTCATGTTTGTTGTTGACAGCAAGGTGATGTGTGTCACTGTATGTATCATGTTTGTTGTTGACAGCAAGGTGACATGTGTCACAGGATGTGTCATGTTTGTTGTTGACAGCAAGGTGATGTGTGTCACAGGATGTGTCATGTTTGTTGTTGACAGCAAGGTGATGTGTGTCACTGTATGTATCATGTTTGTTGTTGACAGCAAGGTGACATGTGTCACAGGATGTGTCATGTTTGTTGTTGACAGCAAGGTGATGTGTGTCACTGTATGTGTCATGTTTGTTGTTGACAGCAAGGTGATGTGTGTCACTGTATGTATCATGTTTGTTGTTGACAGCAAGGTGATGTGTGTCACTGTATGTATCATGTTTGTTGTTGACAGCAAGGTGATGTGTGTCACTGTATGTATCATGTTTGTTGTTGACAGCAAGGTGACATGTGTCACAGGATGTGTCATGTTTGTTGTTGACAGCAAGGTGATGTGTGTCACTGTATGTGTCATGTTTGTTGTTGACAGCAAGGTGATGTGTGTCACTGTATGTGTCATGTTTGTTGTTGACAGCAAGGTGATGTGTGTCACTGTATGTATCATGTTTGTTGTTGACAGCAAGGTGATGTGTGTCACTGTATGTATCATGTTTGTTGTTGACAGCAAGGTGATGTGTGTCACTGTATGTATCATGTTTGTTGTTGACAGCAAGGTGATGTGTGTCACTGTATGTATCATGTTTGTTGTTGACAGCAAGGTGACATGTGTCACAGGATGTGTCATGTTTGTTGTTGACAGCAAGGTGATGTGTGTCACTGTATGTGTCATGTTTGTTGTTGACAGCAAGGTGATGTGTGTCACTGTATGTGTCATGTTTGTTGTTGACATCAAGGTGATGTGTGTCACTGTATGTGTCATGTTTGTTGTTGACAGCAAGGTGATGTGTGTCACTGTATGTATCATGTTTGTTGTTGACAGCAAGGTGACATGTGTCACAGGATGTGTCATGTTTGTTGTTGACAGCAAGGTGATGTGTGTCACTGTATGTATCATGTTTGTTGTTGACAGCAAGGTGACATGTGTCACAGGATGTGTCATGTTTGTTGTTGACAGCAAGGTGATGTGTGTCACAAGATGTGTCATGTTTGTTGTTGACAGCAAGGTGATGTGTGTCACTGTATGTATCATGTTTGTTGTTGACAGCAAGGTGACATGTGTCACAGGATGTGTCATGTTTGTTGTTGACAGCAAGGTGATGTGTGTCACTGTATGTGTCATGTTTGTTGTTGACAGCAAGGTGATGTGTGTCACTGTATGTGTCATGTTTGTTGTTGACAGCAAGGTGATGTGTGTCACTGTATGTATCATGTTTGTTGTTGACAGCAAGGTGATGTGTGTCACTGTATGTGTCATGTTTGTTGTTGACAGCAAGGTGACATGTGTCACTGGATGTGTCATGTTTGTTGTTGACAGCAAGGTGATGTGTGTCACTGTATGTGTCATGTTTGTTGTTGACAGCAAGGTGATGTGTGTCACTGTATGTGTCATGTTTGTTGTTGACAGCAAGGTGATGTGTGTCACTGTATGTGTCATGTTTGTTGTTGACATCAAGGTGATGTGTGTCACTGTATGTGTCATGTTTGTTGTTGACAGCAAGGTGATGTGTGTCACTGTATGTGTCATGTTTGTTGTTGACAGCAAGGTGATCTGTGTCACTGTATGTATCATGTTTGTTGTTGACAGCAAGGTGATCTGTGTCACTGTATGTATCATGTTTGTTGTTGACAGCAAGGTGACGTGTGTCACAGGATGTGTCATGTTTGTTGTTGACAGCAAGGTGATGTGTGTCACTGTATGTGTCATGTTTGTTGTTGACAGCAAGGTGATGTGTGTCACTGTATGTGTCATGTTTGTTGTTGACAGCAAGGTGATCTGTGTCACTGTATGTATCATGTTTGTTGTTGACAGCAAGGTGATCTGTGTCACTGTATGTATCATGTTTGTTGTTGACAGCAAGGTGACATGTGTCACAGGATGTGTCATGTTTGTTGTTGACGGCAAGGTGATGTGTGTCACTGTATGTGTTATGTTTGTTGTTGATGGCAAGGTGATGCGTGTCACTGTATGTGTCATGTGTTGTTGACAGCAAGGTGACATGTGTCACTGTATGTGTCATGTGTTGTTGACAGCAAGGTGACGTGTGACTGTATGTGTCATGTTTGTTGTTGACAGCAAGGTGACGCGTGTCAGACGGAGGAAGTAGCAGATGAGAACAAGAGCCTCATCTGGTCTCTCGTCAAACAGGTGGGTCTACAGAGCTTTCATTGACACTTGCCTAAGCCACTCCCAAATCTGCAAGTCATTGTGTCCAAAATTATAATGGTCCTAATAAATTTTAACATACATACATGACAAACTAGGCATGACTTGTATGTGACAAATTATGCATGTTTACATGACAAATTAATCATGATCTGTATGTGATAAATTATTCATGATCTGTACGTGACATATTAAGTTTTACATGACAAGTTATGCATGACTTGATCACGGGATTATGCTAGTTAAACTTTCTTAGGCAAGAATAGTTTTGGCATTGTTAACAACAATGGTTTTGGAATGTGAATTCGGTGAGCTTAGTGTTCGTTGATCAAAATTGAATTTAACACTTGTATAAGGCACTGTCAGACAGGTTGCGCGGAAGGCACCAAAGACGAAAAATTAAACTTGCGTGTTTCATTTTGTTTGCCATTGCATCTTTGGATGAGTTGTGTGAGTTTGACCATGTGTACTGAGTGACCCCTACTTTCAGGTGCGTCCTGGCATGGACCTATCCAGGGTTGTTCTGCCTACTTTCATCCTAGAGCCGCGATCCTTCCTCGAGAAGTTGGCCGACTACTACTACCACGCTGACTTCCTTACAGAGTGAGTCACTATCTCTTGTCTTCAGATTACAGAAGGCGCCCCTGGTGGCAGCATGTAGCACTATCAAGTGGACAAGGAAGCCATTGGCTTATCGACATCCAGCAGTTTTTTCTGTCTATGTTTAGGTGTTGATCAGATAATTGTAAATTTTATTTTTTTTACACTGCTGGAATATGAAACATGTACTTTCTTTGTAGCGTCATCATGTATACTCTCATGTCATGACTGTCACATTGTGCATATGTCCATTATTATATGATTGGCATGTTCTCTCAGGGCTGTCAAAGAAGAAGACCCTTATAGCAGAATCAAGGCGGTGGTTCAGTGGTACATCTCAGGATTCTATAAGAAACCCAAGGTACACGTTAATTAGGGTGCCCTCATAAAATGGAAATGTCTTACTTATAATCTACAGTCTGTTTCTGGTGATATTATATTTATTTATATTAATTGATTTATATTAATATTTATTACTATCTTTTTCTTGTAATATTATATATGTATGTTATTAGTTATTACTATTAATTTATAATATCAGTTGTTTAATTATAATACAGTGCATACAGGTGAAATGTCTGAGCTTAAAAATTAATTGGCGTCATGTGAGCTTGGGCTAATTTGAGCTATTGTATGATTGAGGTTTGACCTGAACTATCAAATGGCTTAGGCAGAGCTCAGGAACAGATTGTCCAAGTGTAAACCTGTACATGAATCATTTCATTTCCTTACAACAAGACTGCTCACTGTTACATTTGTTGACATCTGTAGGGTTTGAAAAAGCCATATAACCCCATAATTGGTGAGATATTCCGCTGCTACTGGAAGGATCCAGTGACTGGCAGTCGCACATTCTACATGGCCGAGCAGGTGTGTACCAAAGCTCCTCCAATCAACAAGCTTATATTTCATGACTAATTTATCCCGTCTAGAACCCTGCCTACTGTGGAACCAATTTATTCTCTCCTTATCCTCTACATAACTAATTAATTCTTTTAGTCCCATGCCTACCATATAATCACTTTATCCTCTGCTTATCGTATAACTACTTTATTATATCATAGAATATCATTATATAGAATAATTGTCTTAATAAGGAAAGCCCTTCCTCACTTGAGGTGAAACTTAAATATGATCATGCTAGCAGCTTAATTTACAAAACCTTTCTGCAACCAAGATTATTAGTAACCGTTCTGGTTCAATAAAACGTGTACAGTCAATGAAACAAAGCAAGTTGTCCAGTTATATGAGGTAAATTTTGTTGCATGAAATGTATGGTGTGGAAGTATTAGCCTTCCCATCAGAAATTGACTGTTCCTTCATATTTGTCTTCCTCATCAGATTTCCCATCATCCACCGGTGTCGGCATTCTATGTAACAAATCGACAAGATGGGTTCAGCATCAGCGGAGGTGTTCTTGCCAAGTCAAAATTCTATGGTGTGTGTCTTCATTGCTAAGCCATATTTAGTGCATAGCCTATAGCCTATAGCTAGTTTTGATGAACAATTTTAATATCTTTACTTTGAATGTAGACATATCTACATGCATACATGAATGCATGTACGTGTACACAAACACGTTTGTATATTATTTATTTGACATGAATTAACTAAAAAGTATACATTAATCTCTCATTTTTATACACATAATATATATGAACATAATATACAACATATTCTGTTGTTACTAGTGTAATGTTGAAGTGTCTGGGTTGTTATTGTTTCGCCATGTTTTGACAGGTAACTCTCTGTCAGCCATCTTGGACGGGGTAGGGCGATTAACATTCCTGAAGCGAGGTGAAGACTACTTGATCACAATGCCCTATGCACACTGTAAAGGTGAGTCTCACCCCCTTTTCCTGGTACCATTTATGTGAGATATTACTGTCTGCACAACTTTAATTTATTGGTGCAGTGTTTGAAATTAAGGCCTTTTTATTAGCAGCCGCCGATTCAGAAGCTTCCCGCCAATTCAGTTAGCCAAAAGGCGTTACAGTACTTGCTAATTCGATATAAAATACAATTGTGACAAACTACTTCTTCCTTGCCACAAATCACTGCAAAAGGAAAAGGTTATATCCGCACAAACATGGGAACCTCTGGCATTTGTAACATGGATGCCTATTGGATGACACACATTTAATGATGTTACCGTCTTCGGAATACCAGAGAAACACCAAAGCAAAGATGGCGAATGTTGTGAGAATCATAATAATAGAGCTCGAAAAAAATTTTGAAGGATATTACACCAATTTACTTCATACTGGTGATAGGAAGCAGACAATCTGATTGACAATATAATCTGCCAACACATTCTGGTTAACGTGATATTTGGCTGTGAAAGTGAACTTTGAAGGCTTCGATTTGGAATGAATTGAGAACGACATCAGTGCCAATGGCAGTGGCAGTGCCAGTGCCAGTGGCAGTGCCAGTGCCAGTGGCAGTGCCAGTGCCAGTGGCAGTGCCAGTGGCAGTGCATGCGAAATGTCGGCATCAAGCATAATGTTACTTTCAACAACTGTAACTGTTTCACAAATAAAATTCACATTGAAATGTTTATTAAATTTGTTATTTTATTTTATCGGTCTGCTAGTTATAAGAAATGAATGACAATATGGTTGGTTGGTTGGTTTGGTTTATGTTTATGTAAAGATTCTAATTTAAAGCAGTGTTTTAATTTTATGCACGAAAACTTTGTTTTATTACGTATACTTATAATTTATACACAAACTCACCTGGGCCGGTTCTAACTCAACTGGGTTGGTTCAAAATAGAACTGTGCTAGTTAAAAAAAGTCTGGGCCAGTTCACGTTTTTGCTAATTTCAGACGCTGTGATCATGTTGATGCAGTATACTAGCAGTACAAACCTGGTACATTTTAGTGGAAAAATTAAATGCTCAAAATGTTATATTGTGGGTTAATTTTTTACAGTACAGTGGAACCTCACTATTAACCATTTCAGTATGACAGTCGTACCTGTCGCTAGGCCAAAATTCCGGCCTCGCGATGTGTGACGCTACAGTACAACATGCCGGAATTCCAGCATTGGCTACGTTTACCATTTAAATCGCTTTTACTCATAATTATCCACTAAGTGGAGCCACTTGTTATATACGGTTTTCATGGAGAATGAATTAGCTATTCGGTAGCGGCAGTCATTTATTATCGCTCAATATCATTTTATGGAGATGGCGGATGGCATTACTTGAACTGATGTTTTACCACCGTGTGTTTTCGAGAGATTATTTGATAGTTTTAGCGACAAATCTTTGTTGGATGTTGACGATGTTGGCGATCGAAACAACAATGATGTTGGCGAATTTAGCAACTGAGCCGGAGGCAAAACAGATACTGACGAAGTTTGATTGGAATCGGTCCAGTAGCGATGAATGTGTTAGTAAATATATAAATGGACACATATATTATGTTTAAAATACAGATAAATAACTTGTTTTTCACTTTCTCATACTCCACAAAATGTACTTTATATTGTATTTTATATCATAGTACACTCCTGATCAACATGAGTAGTTTACATTAAATATGTACATTGGCATACAACTGCGTTCAGCAACGGCAAAAACATTGAAATCGTGGCACCCATCTTGGATTGCTGGTTACCATGATGACGAAATGTAAAATGATATGGCTCATTTTACTCGCTGATTATCGTACTTTCAGAATATATATAAATGCATTTTTGTTGCTGAAATCTTGACTTGAAGTGATGCAGTCGATTTTCTTGCATATTTGCTGGGAATGCAGTATTCAGTGGTCACAGCAGATCAGGGCTGTAGTACTGAAATGGTTAAGGTCACCTTCAGGAGCCAAAGTGACCTGAATAGAGAGGTGACCGTATTAGCAGGACTAAAGTTTTATATCTTACTGTTGTGGAAATAATTTGTGACTGTTCCAAGGTAACCATATTGTCGAGGTGGCTGTATTATTGAGGTGACTGTAAAGTGAGGTTCGACTGTGCCATGTTTTTGATTGAGATATTGATGAAGTTGTGTAGATTACATTTGTATAATGACCACAATTTGACATTTATTTGCCCCAAGAATGCACCCCACAAGTCCCATGTTCGCCCATGAACAGACTGTGCTGATGTACAGACTCAAGACATCATATACCTGATGCATGCTGGGATCTTTCAGGTATCCTCATTGGCACACTGACGATGGAGATGGGAGGCAAAGTGTCAATCGTTTGCGAGAAAACTGGCTACCGAGCCGACATAGAGTTCAAACTAAAGGTCGGTGGACAGGAATGGGAGAATGCGTGTCACAGAGTAGCGAAAATATTTGGACTAGACTGTAGAGGCCGTGTCCAATTATTTGTGCAACTGCACCAGTTGTAGAAAATTATTGGGGTGATGCAGATTACAAATATTCCAATTGATATTTATTACGCATGCCTAATTGATTTGAGTAAATTAACAGCAACTGACTGTGTCGTGACGTAGACAAGTATTTCCGTTGTTATTGCAAGTGCGTGCGATTATGAAATGTTAACTGCCAAGAAAATGTGAAATCCTGTGAGACCAAAGAAATAAAATGTTCTAGAATGGTCCAATATGCAACAAATAGATCGATTTTACCATGAATTTTTTTCGCTTTTGAAATTCACAAAAAACCAGGACATTTCATCCAAAACGTGGGAACAGGGGATAAAGCGGTATTTCTCGTGCGAAAGTGATAATGTTAACACCTGTGATATTGCCTGCATGTGTAATAATATTCTATGTACTTGACGGCAGCCGTTCCTGAGCAGCAACGAGGCGTGTAACAAGATGGTTGGTAAGATCAAGCTTGGCTCAGAAACCCTCGCCACCCTCGAGGGTCACTGGGACCAGGAGGTGCACATCAAGGACAAAGTGACAGGGGTAAGTCACCCTGGGGGGAATGGGCCTGTCCTCAGGCACTTTGCTTAAAGGTCTGTCAATTTGAATTGTCGCTCCACTAATTTCACTAAATATAGACCCTATATAGCATTGACTACAAAATACTCGCTCATTTCTACACGTATTTGATTTATTTTTGGTTAAATCATTGGACAAACTATTAAATTATTTTTCATCACACCAGTCACAAATTTGGCGTAAAAATGGCAAAATCGACTGCCAAGACAAGTTATTGCAATGACACATGCTTATCCAGTTACGCAAATCGTCACAGTTGAAATTGTCTGACATTTTGTTAAAATAAAAACCGTGTACATCTTACAGAATCAACCCTTATAGTTCCTTCAATGATGCACTATGAAATTGTAGCTCCATGTATGCTTTTAAAACATGTTATCTGAGCAAAGTCTAAGCAACACGCGAGACCATGAACATTGTAACTGGATTATTTTAGCTAACTTACGGATGTTGTGTATTTTATCCATATATTTCTTAAATCGTTAAACTATACATTTCACTTGGCTTATCTGAATAATTTTTCTATTCTAATTTTGTATTAATTTATTGTGTTTCCCACAGGAGTCGTCACTGTTCTGGAACCCGACTCCCGAGATGAAGGCGCGGCGAATGAAGCGATTCACGGTACCCCTGCAGGCTCAGAACGACTTCGAGTCAGAAAAGTACGACATTAACTTGACCTTGCCACCGTTATATAATTTAATTATAAATGCATAAAGGGAAGCTTAAAAAACAGAGAACGTGTATTCAACGGAACTTTATGGGTGGTGGTTGGGACATAGATATAGTCAAGGCAGGTTTGAATGTACTTGATAATCATGCAACTACTTGAATATCTTGTGTTGTGTAACTTATAGAAAAATAATGAAATGTCCTTGTTCAGAAACGACATATACAGTACAGCCTCGTTAATTCTTTGATAAGTCAAATACCCATCATAACTTCAATGACTTGAATATCCATCATAACTATTACCACGAGCCTGGTTCTGCCGCAGTGTACCACCTGTAAACACAAGACTTAAAATGAACATGTGGATAACTCAGTGTCCCCCCCAGTCCTTCCAACTTCAAGTTAGCCAAATTGTACCATATATTGAAGCTACATGTCACACGAGGTGAAGAGGCATGGTAATATTGGTTTTCACCACTATTTTTGGGGTAAAACCACCATTTTATGTTTTCTCTGGGGTGTCCATGATTCTTCATGTAGAATTACAAGAAATAAGTTGTTTGTTTTGCATAAACAGACTGTGGGTTCACGTGTCCGAGGCCATCCAGAAAGGTGACCAGCAGATGGCGACACATGAGAAGTTCATTGTGGAGGAGGCACAACGTAAGGCGGCGAAGGATCGCGAACTAACGATGCAGGAATGGATGCCTCGCTTGTTTGAGAGGAATCCCATCTCGGAGGAGTGGCTGTATAAATACATCGAGTGAGTTAGCGCTCTTGTAATAATAAGTAAAACAAATGTATTTGCAAACAGGTTGAATATTGTACGTGAATAAATATTTTAAAATGTATAAAACATTAAATACTATAAAATAATGTAGCATTAAATTGCATATAAATAAATGGATAAATAAATTGTATTCTGTCCAGATCTGTATAGTTAATTAGTTATACATAAAAACTGTAGGCGCAATTTTTATCCTCTCCAACTCTTGGTGTCTCTCTGATGAAAATTATGTGTTTGTCTTGTTGTTTGTCTTGTTGTTTGTCTTGTTGTTTTTCTTGTTGTTTGTCTTGTTGTTTGTCTTGTTGTTTGTCTTGTTGTTGTCTCATTGGTAATTGTTAGGGAGAGGGAAAAAGAAGGAGGGTTGTTGGGAGGGCGAAGTAGGGGGGAGAGGAGGTGTTTAGGAGAGATGGAAAGGGATAGTAGAAGAAAGATAGTGGTAAAGGAAGAGAGAGGGTGTAATTAGATGGGACACGGTTGAATGAGAAAGGAAGAGAGATGGTGTAATTAGATGGGACACGGTTGAATGAGAAAGGAAGAGAGAGGGTGTAATTAGATGGGACACGGTTGAATGAGAAAGGAAGAGAGAGGGTGTAATTAGATGGGACACGGTTGAATGAGAAAGGAAGAGAGAGGGTGTAATTAGATGGGACACGGTTGAATGAGAAAGGAAGAGAGAGGGTGTAATTAGATGGGACACGGTTGAATGAGAAAGGAAGAGAGAGGGTGTAATTAGATGGGACACGGTTGAATGAGAAAGGAAGAGAGAGGGTGTAATTAGATGGGACACGGTTGAATGAGAAAGGAAGAGAGAGGGTGTAATTAGATGGGACACGGTTGAATGAGAAAGGAAGAGAGAGGGTGTAATTAGATGGGACACGGTTGAATGAGAAAGGAAGAGAGATGGTGTAATTAGATGGGACACGGTTGAATGAGAAAGGAAGAGAGAGGGTGTAATTAGATGGGACACGGTTGAATGAGAAAGGAAGAGAGAGGGTGTAATTAGATGGGACACTGTTGAATGAGAAAGGAAGAGAGAGGGTGTAATTAGATGGGACACGGTTGAATGAGAAAGGAAGAGAGAGGGTGTAATTAGATGGGACACGGTTGAATGAGAAAGGAAGAGAGAGGGTGTAATTAGATGGGACACGGTTGAATGAGAAAGGAAGAGAGAGGGTGTAATTAGATGGGACACGGTTGAATGAGAAAGGAAGAGAGAGGGTGTAATTAGGTGGGACACTGTTGAATGAGAAAGGAAGAGAGAGGGTGTAATTAGATGGGACACGGTTGAATGAGAAAGGAAGAGAGAGGGTGTAATTAGATGGGACACTGTTGAATGAGAAAGGAAGAGAGAGGGTGTAATTAGATGGGACACGGTTGAATGAGAAAGGAAGAGAGAGGGTGTAATTAGATGGGACACGGTTGAATGAGAAAGGAAGAGAGAGGGTGTAATTAGATGGGACACGGTTGAATGAGAAAGGAAGAGAGAGGGTGTAATTAGATGGGACACGGTTGAATGAGAAAGGAAGAGAGAGGGTGTAATTAGATGGGACACTGTTGAATGAGAAAGGAAGAGAGAGGGTGTAATTAGATGGGACACGGTTGAATGAGAAAGGAAGAGAGATGGTGTAATTAGATGGGACACTGTTGAATGAGAAAGGAAGAGAGAGGGTGTAATTAGATGGGACACGGTTGAATGAGAAAGGAAGAGAGAGGGTGTAATTAGATGGGACACGGTTGAATGAGAAAGGAAGAGAGAGGGTGTAATTAGATGGGACACGGTTGAATGAGAAAGGAAGAGAGAGGGTGTAATTAGATGGGACACGGTTGAATGAGAAAGGAAGAGAGATGGTGTAATTAGATGGGACACTGTTGAATGAGAAAGGAAGAGAGATGGTGTAATTAGATGGGACACGGTTGAATGAGAAAGGAAGAGAGAGGGTGTAATTAGATGGGACACTGTTGAATGAGAAAGGAAGAGAGATGGTGTAATTAGATGGGACACGGTTGAATGAGAAAGGAAGAGAGAGTATGTAATTAGATGGGACACGGTTGAATGAGAAAGGAAGAGAGATGGTGTAATTAGATGGGACACTGTTGAATGAGAAAGGAAGAGAGAGGGTGTAATTAGATGGGACACGGTTGAATGAGAAAGGAAGACAGAGGGTGTAATTAGATGGGACACGGTTGAATGAGAAAGGAAGAGAGAGGGTGTAATTAGATGGGACACTGTTGAATGAGAAAGGAAGAGAGAGGGTGTAATTAGATGGGACACGGTTGAATGAGAAAGGAAGAGAGAGGGTGTAATTAGATGGGACACTGTTGAATGAGAAAGGAAGAGAGAGGGTGTAATTAGATGGGACACGGTTGAATGAGAAAGGAAGAGAGAGGGTGTAATTAGATGGGACACGGTTGAATGAGAAAGGAAGAGAGAGGGTGTAATTAGATGGGACACGGTTGAATGAGAAAGGAAGAGAGAGGGTGTAATTAGATGGGACACGGTTGAATGAGAAAGGAAGAGAGATGGTGTAATTAGATGGGACACTGTTGAATGAGAAAGGAAGAGAGAGGGTGTAATTAGATGGGACACGGTTGAATGAGAAAGGAAGAGAGGGTGTAATTAGATGGGACACTGTTGAATGAGAAAGGAAGAGAGAGGGTGTAATTAGATGGGACACTGTTGAATGAGAAAGGAAGAGAGAGGGTGTAATTAGATGGGACACGGTTGAATGAGAAAGGAAGAGAGAGGGTGTAATTAGATGGGACACGGTTGTATGAGAAAGGAAGAGAGAGGGTGTAATTAGATGGGACACGGTTGAATGAGAAAGGAAGAGAGAGGGTGTAATTAGATGGGACACGGTTGAATGAGAAAGGAAGAGAGATGGTGTAATTAGATGGGACACGGTTGAATGAGAAAGGAAGAGAGAGGGTGTAATTAGATGGGACACGGTTGAATGAGAAAGGAAGAGAGAGGGTGTAATTAGATGGGACACGGTTGAATGAGAAAGGAAGAGAGAGGGTGTAATTAGATGGGACACTGTTGAATGAGAAAGGAAGAGAGAGGGTGTAATTAGATGGGACACGGTTGAATGAGAAAGGAAGAGAGAGGGTGTAATTAGATGGGACACGGTTGAATGAGAAAGGAAGAGAGAGGGTGTAATTAGATGGGACACGGTTGAATGAGAAAGGAAGAGAGAGGGTGTAATTAGATGGGACACGGTTGAATGAGAAAGGAAGAGAGATGGTGTAATTAGATGGGACACTGTTGAATGAGAAAGGAAGAGAGAGGGTGTAATTAGATGGGACACGGTTGAATGAGAAAGGAAGAGAGAGGGTGTAATTAGATGGGACACTGTTGAATGAGAAAGGAAGAGAGATGGTGTAATTAGATGGGACACGGTTGAATGAGAAAGGAAGAGAGAGTATGTAATTAGATGGGACACGGTTGAATGAGAAAGGAAGAGAGATGGTGTAATTAGATGGGACACTGTTGAATGAGAAAGGAAGAGAGAGGGTGTAATTAGATGGGACACGGTTGAATGAGAAAGGAAGACAGAGGGTGTAATTAGATGGGACACGGTTGAATGAGAAAGGAAGAGAGAGGGTGTAATTAGATGGGACACTGTTGAATGAGAAAGGAAGAGAGAGGGTGTAATTAGATGGGACACTGTTGAATGAGAAAGGAAGAGAGAGGGTGTAATTAGATGGGACACGGTTGAATGAGAAAGGAAGAGAGAGGGTGTAATTAGATGGGACACGGTTGAATGAGAAAGGAAGAGAGAGGGTGTAATTAGATGGGACACGGTTGAATGAGAAAGGAAGAGAGAGGGTGTAATTAGATGGGACACGGTTGAATGAGAAAGGAAGAGAGGGTGTAATTAGATGGGACACTGTTGAATGAGAAAGGAAGAGAGAGGGTGTAATTAGATGGGACACTGTTGAATGAGAAAGGAAGAGAGAGGGTGTAATTAGATGGGACACGGTTGAATGAGAAAGGAAGAGAGAGGGTGTAATTAGATGGGACACGGTTGAATGAGAAAGGAAGAGAGAGGGTGTAGTTAGATGGGACACGGTTGAATGAGAAAGGAAGAGAGAGGGTGTAGTTAGATGGGACACGGTTGAATGAGAAAGGAAGAGAGATGGTGTAATTAGATGGGACACGGTTGAATGAGAAAGGAAGAGAGAGGGTGTAATTAGATGGGACACGGTTGAATGAGAAAGGAAGAGAGAGGGTGTAATTAGATGGGACACGGTTGAATGAGAAAGGAAGAGAGAGGGTGTAATTAGATGGGACACGGTTGAATGAGAAAGGAAGAGAGAGGGTGTAATTAGATGGGACACGGTTGAATGAGAAAGGAAGAGAGAGGGTGTAATTAGATGGGACACGGTTGAATGAGAAAGGAAGAGAGAGGGTGTAATTAGATGGGACACGGTTGAATGAGAAAGGAAGAGAGAGGGTGTAATTAGATGGGACACGGTTGAATGAGAACGGAAGAGGAGACATGGTGGTAGACTAGAGAAAAGATGTTCGCAAGAGGCACAGGCGGGACGAAAGAGATGGAGAGAGAAAAGAGAGAGAGAAAAGATGGAGAGTGGGTTAGAGGAGACGGGGATAGTGCTTGAGAACAGCGATAGAAAGATGTTAACGATGTCATATCTCTGCAATGGCCTGTTAAATTAGCAACAATGCAACGTTCTGTGATGACATTCACAATTGTCAGCATTTGGTTAAGGACCGTTCATAATTGTCAACATTTGATCTGGGGCCATTCACAATTGTCAGCATCAACCTATTCATACAAAGCGTACTAATTCTCGGATCCCCCTCCCTGAATTAGTATTTGAAATGTTGTTAATTTTCCAGATGGAAAAACATTGATTTGAGAATGTTATGACACAGTGCACGTATAGAACAAACAAAAATAACCTTCAGAATATGTTTTAAAACACTTATCTCCGATACGTTTGTTAAAGCTTTGTGTTTTTTTGACAACTCCATGGTGTCATATTGATAATTGTTTTCAGAGTGAAGTTGTGAATTTCCAAGATGTTGGACTGTATTACAGTGAATAGTTACACAATTTAAAACAGTAGTTCCATAATAGTTCACCATGTGGCACTGCATGGCGCAATGCTGGTCATTTTTGGAATGTGACCGACATTTTGTAAATTAGTATGCTGGCATTGACCTCTCTCCCTTTAGTACTCTCTGTGTGAATAAATAAATGTCGACAATTGTGAATAACTCCTTAATGATCTTAGTGTCTCAGTGTTCTACCGGGAGAACACTGTCAGTATTCCACTTTCAGTTATTTGAATTTAATAACAACATCACTGTTCCAGTCTTCGACCGTGGGACCCAATGAACGACGTGCTACAGTACGAGATGAACTTTGTAATTCAGACGAAGACGCGGCACCGTACGCCCATAGTGCGCAGCACCAGCATTATGAATGTGCACGACTCGAAGAAGTGCGTGCGCTCGCGGCCGCGCCAGTCATCTGGGGAGTGCACTAGTCATAAACGACAGTCGTCAGTGAAGCACATACGGATGAAGTTGAGTCGTGAGAGCGGGAGTTCTACGCCTGACCTGGAGGGTCATCGTGAAGACAGCGACTCGTCAGACTCAAGGCGTGAGTAGACAGAGTCTGGGTGTTCCAAGGTCATGTTTTAGAGCCCCTTCCTCAATTCGATTTTTTTCCCTCGTTTCAGATGCATTTTGCAAAAACTTTGAACTTGTTTAGTAACAACTATAACATGCTGACTGAGTTATTTAGTTTTGATGAAATCGTCGGAGAAACTTTTTAATTAGTTTTGGTTCGACTGAACTGAAACTCTGCAGAAAATGGCGACAACACGCTTCTTGCAATCTCATCAATGCTAGTCACTTTTGGAAGTTACCCAATCTAATGACCAAATTCTTTCAATCATTTTAACAAAAGTACACACTCTTTAAGCTGACTGCGAATAAACCTGATTCATGATACGCTAAATGAATTGAGGAGAGCTTGCATCGCATTATTGATATATGAAAGCCTGATGCATAACAGTTATTCCGGTTGTGTCTGCAGATGTGCGTGCAGGGGGCGTTAATCTCAACAACTTCGAGAGAGTGATTGAGCCCCTCATCGAACTTCAACGACAGAACAACGAGAAACTTGGTGTCGTTCAGAACCAGTTGGTGGCGCTGCACCGACAGACGCGCTTGATTGTACAGACTGGTGCTGCCATCTCTAACCGTGACGTAATGCTTGCGGCGTTACTCCTACTCTGCCAAGTCGTTCTTTTCTGGTTGTTCAAGTGATACCGTCGACTGCCACTGTGTTGCCAAGTCAACATTTTCTGGCTGTGCAAATCCATCGTGTGACACTGCACAATGCCAGATTATCGTTTTCTACTGATCTGACAATGACGCAAACAATGACTATTTCAGCTGTGTTAGATTCTTGTTTTTGATTGTTCAACTGACATCAGCTACTCTGTGCCAGATTCTTGTTTACTGTCTGACCTTCAGTCGTTCAAGCGCGTTTACTCGGATGTGTTGCCATGGCAACTGATCACTGGGTAGAAATCACCTTGTTGAGATAGACTTACAGAATCGAAACTAAACTGTCTTTCAGTGTGTAAATACTGAGTTATCAACTTGTTATTATATGTTAAAAAATACAATGTTGCAATCTGTGGGTGATTGTGTGTAATTTTATTAAGTTGTAATACCTATGTGTGATAGTATTACATGAATTGCGAGAATGGGATGTCACCAGTTGATAGGTAATCATTGTTTATTCCAGTTTTCATTAATCATAATATATTTGAAGATAGATGGAACTAAAAGGTTCAGTTGATGGTAATCTTTAGTCAATCATTATTGACACGCATTTGACAACATAGGCAGAGCGATTTTGTGCAATGACTTGGAAGAACCGCTCGGAACAGAACATTATAATCTTGCCTGAAACTTTGATGATCTTTTTTATAGTGCCTAGCTTACAGAAATATGGCAGTATATGAATATGAATAAGTGTAACAGAGGTTTTACTGTTGTCAGGAACAGTATTCCAGATATTGGCCAATTGGTTTGGGAGTATTTATTCGGGATGCCATGAATGTTGTGGTTTTATTGATTGTAATTATTAAGTTTTTTGGTATTAAGGATGCAAGTGTTTATGTGGGGATAACAGGTAATTCTTAGTGAACATGTTCTATTTCTCATCTACCTTGACAGTTCTGTCTCATCTACCTTGACAGTTCTGTCTCATCTACCTTGACAGTTCTGTCTCATCTACCTTGACAGTTCTATCTCATCTACCTTGACAGTTCTATCTCATCTACCTTGACAGTTCTGTCTCATCTACCTTGACAGTTCTATCTCATCTACCTTGACAGTTCTGTCTCATCTACCTTGACAGTTCTATCTCATCTACCTTGACAGTTCTATCTCATCTACCTTGACAGTTCTATCTCATCTACCTTGACAGTTCTGTCTCATCTACCTTGACAGTTCTATCTCATCTACCTTGACAGTTCTATCTCATCTACCTTGACAGTTCTGTCTCATCTACCTTGACAGTTCTGTCTCATCTACTTTGACAGTTCTATCTCCAGGTACAGTTGTGTTTGGACATGGTGTTAGCATTTAGCATCATGAAGTATTTGGTAAACCTACCTGCATGTGGTCAAATTACTTCCATTAAAATGACCTTGCTACTGTCAAGGTTACATCACTTCGAAGTTACACTAGGTGCTTTATTTTTATGGACATGATAATATTACCTTTTGCCATCAGATGTTACAAGTATGTGTACGTTGTATGTGACGAAGGAATTGTTTCTCTGCAAAGATGATTTGTAATGTTCACAACTAGATGTCTTGTAATGCGTCTTTGCGCCTTTAGAAGTACAGTTTACTTCAGTTAATCTTGACTGTGGTGAACTGTCTGGTCGGAATTTGTCACATTTGAAGTAAACATCTGAGTTAGCCTGGTCTAGCACTGGTCGGAGTTCTTCTGAAGCAGATATCTCCGTCCTCTGGAGTTTCCATACAGACAAAAAGGCAGTTTCACGAAACATTCGTATGAAGGTTTTCATTTCATGAAATCTTTGTAGTTCGTATAGTTACGTACAGTTGTTTGCAATGCTCTTCATGTTTTCTATGATTGTTCCAAGTTACGTAATCTTCGTCAAACGTCCACATTGGTTACTTCATACGGTATGAATGTTTTGTGAAACCGGCCCAAGAGCTTGGTTCCTAGCAAGGTTTATCCTGAAACTGGTCATTGTTATTGTGGAAGGTTTGTTTATGGAAGATCTTGTTATCGTGTCTTTTAACTATGGTTTTGGTTTCCGTCGATTGCAGATTTGAGTGTTCTGTGTTTTATAGACAGTTGAACTAAGAATATACATATCAGTATGCCTGTATACAGAGCCGAAGTAAAGACATCCAGGTTGCTCTAACGATGTTGTTGTTGCTTGTTTCTGATTGTGTGTGCGGAGCCTTGAAAGGTCTTGATTTTTTATCTTGCATTTTTAAGGCCTAAAATGGGAATTTTTAAGAAACATCTTTTTTATTTTATTTCATCAAATGTGGCCCAGGTCTTGGGCTATAATTCAACAAAGGTGGAATGGACCACGTATTGCTGAGCGATAGCCTTTAATCAAGTGATCCAGTTTGATTACCAAATAAAGAAATGGCTTCAAGAGGGTGTTTTAAAAAATTCAGTTATTTTTTATTTGTCAAGGGAAAATGTCTAAAATTTTCAAAGTATGTGTCTTAGAAGGCCCAAACCCTCATGCACTATGTTATAATGTTATACCAGCATTGTTCCCAGAGGGCGCTGTAGGGTTCTTGATAGAATTATTGCAGTATTATCATTTCCAAAGTGCATGTTGCAATTCAAGGTATTTCAATGCAGTAGTAAAACTTACATTTTTTTAGATGTCTTGAATCCTTCAGATGTTTCAAAGTGTCATCTGCCATAGTCGATCTTATTCACAGGTGTCTTTCAGCCCCTGGTAAGTGATGTCGTGGCATGACGATTGATGTATAGCTCACAAGATGACTCAACGTTATCTGTTGATGAAACTATACTAGGAGAAAATAGAAAGTTAAAATGATTGAGAAGTGTTCTGTTTTCTGTTTGTTTCACATGTGTCAAATCTACTCTCTGCTGGCATAACTGTGATCGGCAGACTTTCTTGTTCGCGATGAGTAAGGATGATCTTCCCTGTTTATAATAATAATAATAATGTATTTTTTATGGTATATTGCCAGATCTAAAATTGTTCGTGACACTTCGCAACATATTAAAATGCATAAAATAGTGTAAAATAAAAAATAAATGCATTTAAAATACTACTATTAATAAGAATTATTTAAAATAAATACAGCAGTAAAGTAGTGTAGAATTTCTAAATAAGGAAATAGCTAAATAAATATATTAGCTGCTAGTAATAAGAATTATAAAAATTAATATAGCACAATAATTATAAGTTTCAATAAAACTGCTGGTTTTGGATCAAACTGACACTTCAGGTATTGATCATCTGGACGGCGGTTTCTTTTTGAATCAAAGTAGTTCTGCATGCCCTTTAAGTTGGTATGACGGATGGGCAGACGCATCGATGATCCACGTTTGTATTGTCTCTGGTATTCCACTTCATGCTGGATTTGTTTGACAGCTCTAGCGACCTGTCCACCTCTTATTAAAGGAAAATGTACATTCTCCAACTTGCACAGCATGGTATTTTATTGTATTGTATTTTATTCAGTTCCAACAGGTCCGAAGACCCTGTAACAGGACAGATAACAAAATATAAGAACAATGCGTATAAATAATAAAAACAGTAAGAACAATAATTATAATAAGGGTATAAAACCACACGATACCGACATTACTAACATAGCAAGCTAAGACAGCATTATACATAGAAATGTTTTTGAATTACACGATACTGACATTACTGACATAGCAAGCTAAGACAGCATTATACATAGAAATGTTTTTGAATTACACGATACCGACATTACTAACATAACAAGCTAAGACAGCATTATACGTAGAAATGTTTTTGAATTACAGATCTGAAGGTATTGGCTCCAATAAATATATCACAAGTGGGTTCAGTTAAATACAGTGTGTTGAAAGTAGTCATACATCTATTTAAAACTGAGTATTTCCTAATGTAGATTCTGCTATTGGAAATTCTAAAAGGAGTGTGGTTTCTTAGAGATCTTGAAGGATATTGCTGTTGGATATTTCCTACCAGATAGGACGAATCTAGATGAGAGTGCACACACTTATGTTGAAAGATCAGATCTGCAACTTGCCTACGATGTTGAAGGGACGGTAGTCTAAAATGATGGCAAAGTGCAGGATAATTTTCAGTGGAGTACTGTATTTTGGATTTGTAACATAGATACTTAATGAATATTTTTTAACTCGTTCCATTTTGTCAATAAAATTACATTGCCCTGGATTCCGAATAACACTGCAATACTCCAACTGGCTTCTGTCCTGACCTGAGATATATACAAAGATGGCAAAGCTTGTACATCAGTAAATGTTGTGCAAACACCCTTAATAAAACCACACATATTAAAAGCTTTAGAGGCATTACGACTAATATGATCTTTAAAATCCAAATTACTATTCAATGTGACTCCGAGATCTTTGACTGCAGTGACCCTGGGTAGAGATTGGCTTCAGATGGCATAGTCAAAAGATAAGTATTTCTTTTTGTTAGTGAATGTTATTATGCAGCATTTGTCTGCATTAAGTTTGAGGTGCCAGGTCTCACACCAGACGCACACACTGTCCAGATCCTTCTGCACCAACTGACAATCGGTCACCGACGAAATTTCTCTAAACAGTTTGGAATCATCAGCATAGAGTGATATTTCACATGATCATTTAGATATACAAAATATACAGAAGTGGGCCAATTTGTGAACATTGTGGTACACCGGACAACACTGGCTTCCAGTAAGATGCTTTGCCTTCGAGTACCACACGTTGTTTTCGGTTGAGAAGGTTTAGGACTGCAACCATTGTATACATTGCCCAGAATACCCATGTGATTTAAGCTTGTGAATTAACAGTGGATGGCACACTGAATCGAAGGCTTTATTGAAGTCGAAGTAAACAGAATCAACTTGTTTCTTGTTGTCAACAGCTTCAGAAATGGAGTCCAAGTAACAAAAACTAGGTTAGATACTGTGAGCGTTTCCACGCTTTGTGTGCGTTGTCTTTCTCTTTCAGGGATGAGATCATATCGTTATCATACAATATAGGGTACTTATGTCCGTGAATGCGGACATGAGGAACACATTCATCTATAGCAGCAGACACAAATTCATAAAATAAATCAAAATCCTCGTCAATGTCAGTGAGAAGCGATCACAGGCTACAATGCAATAAATGTCTTAAGTGTGTAAAATCTGCTTTGCGATAATTACACGCAAAACATTCCGCAGGTTCCTGCTTTGGTTGGCGGGCGCACGACTGTTAAGTGATGCACCTAGTTTGCACAACTTGTTCTCCAAGTAAAACTCTATGATCTCCTGCTTGTCTGTCTGCCATTCAATTACGGTTCCCACTGCTTAACTTGTGCTCTGCCCACAACCAAAACTGCTTTCAGGGATGTTCAGTTTACCTCACATCTATTGGTGCGCTTGCTGGAAGACCGGAACATTTAAATCTCTGGTTCTTTCCCTCTTCTGCTGTAGGTCTTCAGTCATGGATTGACTACTACTACTACTACTACTACTACTAACTACTACTACTACTACTACTACTACGATGACGACAACGACTACTACTACTACGACGACAACGATGACAACAACAACTACTACTACTATACGTAGTATTCATTTATTAGGCAAGAAGTTCTGAGGGAATCTGAGCGGATCTATGGAGGTCTGAGGGGGTTAGATGGTAAATGATGTTTGTTTTGTGTAGTGTTTCAGGTCAATTCGAGATTACCACTTACTAATCTTTTCAGCCACTTTCACTTATAGTAGAAACAATTTACTCTTAGTGATTACTTTAATCTAGTATGTGTTTACATAAAAAATCTGATTACATTTAATCAAATATCTATTTCAATGCATGAACAAATGCAAATATCATTCATGTGGAATTATGAGGGTGGGACAAGGTGGTTCTGTGAGAAACCATCGGACTGTCAGTAGAAGGGACCGGGGTTTAATTCGACTTTCTGCCACTTTCAAACTTGGCCAATTTTATTCCAACCACTCCATCTCTTGTGAGTAAATGCTGTGAACTCTATCTTTCATGAATACATACTGTGGACTCCATCTGTCATGAGTAAGTGCTGTGTTCTCCATCTCTCATGAGTAAATATTGTGTACTCCATCTCTCATGAGTATATGCTGTGGACTCCATCTGTCACAAGTAAATGCTGAGAACTCCATCTCTCTCTCTCTCTCTCTCTCTCTCTCTCTCTCTCTCTCTCTCTCATGAATAAATGCTGTGAACTCGTTTTCTCGTGTGAAAATGTTGTGAACTCCAACTCTCGTGAGTACACACTGTGGACTCCATCTCTCAAGAGTAACTGCTTTGGATTCCATCTGTCAGTAGTAAATGTCACGTACTACATCTCTCTTGAGTAAAAGCTGTGGAATCCATCTCTTGTGAATAAATGCTGTGGACTCCACCTCTCATGAGTAAGTGCTATGGACTAGTGATGAAGAAGAAGGGGAAAAATCTACGACTGGTCTTGGTGCCAGCCTCACCCCAGTTTACAGGGAAAAGGAGGAGAGCACCAATTGCATCTCTGATGTGTAAATGCTGTAGACTCCATCAGTTGTGAGTAAATACTGTGGATTCCATCTCTTATGAGTAAATGCTGTGGACACCATCTGTCATAATTAAATACTGTGGATTACATCTCTCACAAGTAAATGCTGTGGAATCCATCTCTCAAGAGTAAGTTTTGTGGACTCCATCTTTTATGAGTAAATGTCATGTACGCAATCTCTCTTGAGTAAATGCAGCGTACCCCATCTCTGATGAGTATATACATATCAGTAAATGTTGGGTACCCCAACTCTCATGAGTTAATTGTGTGGATTCCATTTCTCATGAGTAAATGCTGTGGATTCCATCTCTCATGAATAAATGCCATGTACTCTATCTCTCAAGAGTAATTGCTGCGTCCTCCACCTCTCAAGAATAAATGCTGTGGATTCCATCCCTCATGAGTAAATGTCATGTACTCCATCTCTGATGAGTAAATGTTGTGAACTCCATATCTCATGAGTCAATCAGGTTGGTTCCTCATCTTATGATTATTAGCTGTGGACCAAAAAAAAAGAAAGGGAAAGAAAAACCGACGACATGTATCTTTGCCAGCCTCACCCTGGACTACAGTGAAATGAAGGATAGCAACAATTATATCTCTCATGTGAAAATGCAATGGACTCCACATGTTGTGAGTAAATGCTCTGGGTTCCATCCATTATGAGTAAATGCTGTGGACTCCACCTGTCATGAGTAAATGCTGTGGACTCCATCTCTCGAGAGTAAAAGCTGTGGAACACATCTCTCATAAGTATATGCTGTGGAATCCATCTCTGATGAGTAAATGTTGTGAGCTCCGTATCTCATGAGTCAATCAGGTTGGCTCCCCATCTTATGATTATTAGCTGTGGACCAATGATGAAGAAGAAAGGGAAACAAAAACCGATGACCGGTGTCTGTGCCAGCCTCACGCCGGACTACAGGGAACAGGAGGAAAGCAACAATTACATCGAAAGGAAGAGTTATTCTGCAGCAGTGATAGAGGGGGTGAGGAAGAGAGCGAGGGTGTTTGTGGGGGATTCGATAGTTAGGAAGACCGACAGAGTCTTAAACAAGGGAGATGATGTGGTGGTCTGCTTGCCTGGAGCCAAAATAGAGGCGATAACTGAGAGGGTAAAAAACATCGTAGGCTCGGGTAAGGGTGGATCTGTTTTAGTACATGTAGGGACAAATAACGTAGAGAGGGAGGGTACAACTGCCATAGTTAGGAAATATAGGCAGTTGGTCAGAACACTAAAACAGACGCGGGTTGAGCAGGTAATACTGTCAGGGATTTTACCTGTGATGGGCAGGAGGGGTCATAAATATCGAAATTGTCGGGGGATGGCAATTAACATGTTAGTCCAGAGGCTGTGTAGGGAAGAGGAAGTTGGATTTGTGGATTTATGGGAAAGTTTTGTTGGGAGGGGTGATATGTACATGAAGGATGGGCTTCATTTAAGTGGAAAGGGGGCGGCAGTATTCGCGGACAAACTTTCAGCAGCAGTAGATAGCGACTTGGGTACAATGACAAATATTTTTGGAAGTAAACATTCTTTAAACTAGAAGTGCAGGGGGTTACCTAGAGGTGTCTCAAGCAGAACAAGAGACCACTAGCACAGATAAACCAATATCAAATCATCCGAAAAACATCTCTGAAAAAGGTTATAGATGCGTATGTTTAAATGCAAGGAGCATAGTAAATAAGAAAAACGAATTAAACATTATGGTAGAAGATATTGACCCTCACATAATTGGTATAACTGAATCATGGGCCAACATAGATATAACAGATGCTGAATTAGGACTGACAGGATACGTAATGTTTAGGAAAGATCGAATAGGAAGAAGGGGCGGGGGAGTTATTTTATATGTTAAAGAATCTATTCAGGCTTATGAAATGAAACTAGAAAGGGAAGCAGATTGCGATGAAGCTGTTTGGTGCAAAATTGTTTCAGGAAATTCAAAATTAACTGTTGGATTAGTTTACCGAAGTCCAAACATAAACGAAGAGGACAACACAAAAATAAAAAACGCTATAAAGGAAGTTAGTAAAGGGAATGTATCATAATGGGAGATTTTAACCATGGACACATACAATGGAATTCTCTAGAGAGCACAGGGATTGATGATCAACAATTTCTATGTTTAATCCAGGATAGCTTTCTTACTCAGCACGTACTAGAACCAACCAGGGGAGAAAATGTATTAGATATAGTTTTGTCATCACAAAAGAATTAGTGGACAATGTAAAAATATTTGAACCATTGGGTAATAGTGACCATAATCAAATACATTTTGACATCAATGTAAAATCAGAAAGTAAAAATAAGAAAACGTACAAGAGAAACTTCCACAAAGGTAACTACAAAGATATGAGAAAATACTTAGCACAGCTAGATTGGAATAACATGCTGATGAATAAGACTGCAATTGAATGTTGGAATATTCTAAAATATGAAATTGAGAGTATCATTGATAAATTTGTTCCCTTCCGAAAACAAGGAAAACGGTGTAGAAAGAAACACGTGTCAAAAGAGGCAATTAGAAAAATAATGCTAAAACAAACTATGTGGAGGGTTTATAGGCGTACCAGAAAGGAAGAAGACTATGCAAAATACAAAGAGGCACTTAATGCAGCTACAACTGAAATCAGACAATCTAAAAGAAGCTATGAGCAAAAACTGGCATGTAACATAAAAACTGACAGCAAGAGTTTTTATGCATATGTCAGAGTAAACAAAACGTACAAGACAAGGTTGGACCTCTAGAAGACAGTGCTGGAAATATAATATCACAGGGGTTTTTAATGGCGGAAGACCTAAATGGTTACTTCAGTTCAGTGTTTACAAAAGAAGATATTAGTTCATTACCAGTTGCTGATGCTAAATTTCAGGGGACTAAATCTGACTATTTAGGACCGTTAGTTGTAACTCCAGAATTGGTAGCTAGGAAAATAAAGGCAATGAAGGATAACAAATCACCGGGAGTGGATGGGATTCCTCCAAAATTACTAATGGAAACAGTAGATCAAATCAGTATACCACTTGCAAGAGTATTCAACTTGTCATTAAAAGAGGGAGTTGTTCCGTTTGAATGGAAAGAAGCAAACATCATACCATTATTCAAAAAGGGTTCGAGAAATAAGTCAGAGAATTACAGACCAGTGAGTTTAACGTCAGTGATTTGTAAATTATTAGAAAGGTTAATTAAAGACCATATGGTGGACTTCCTCGTTAAGCATAAATTATTAAATTCATCTCAACATGGATTCCTTAAAGCGAGGTCATGCTTAACAAATGTGTTATGTTTTTTGGAAGAAATCACTAAGTGGATAGACGAGGGATCGCCAGTAGATATTATCTACTTAGATTTTCAGAAAGCTTTTGACAAAGTGCCACATCAAAGATTGCTACTTAAATTAAAAGCCCATGGTATCGGGGATAGCATAACTGACTGGATAGAACAATGGCTGACTGACAGAAGACAACGAGTTGTAGTAGATGGCGAAGTTTCAAATTGGAAATCGGTTTTGAGTGGGGTACCTCAAGGATCAGTATTAGGACCTATATTATTCTAAATTTATATCAATGACTTGGACGACAGTATAACAAGTAACGTACTGAAATTTGCGGACGACACAAAACTGTTTAGAAAGGTTAATACTGATGGTGATAAACAACATTTACAAAACGATCTAGACAGATTAGTGAAATGGTCTGAGAAATGGCAGATGCTGTTCAATTTTGGGAAATGTAAATGCCTACATACAGGACATGGGAACTTGAATGTAAACTATAAAATGGGAGCTACTGTTCTTGGTACTACTGTAAAAGAAAAGGACTTAGGAGTTACAATAAGCGCTGATATGAAAGTTTCAGAGCAGTGTGGTATTGCAGCTTCAAAGGGTAATCAAATTCTTGGATTGATTAGAAGAAACATAACATACAAGGGAAAAAAGTTAATTATACCTCTTTATAAAGCAATAGTTAGACCTCATTTAGAATACTGTATACAAGCATGGAGACCATATCGTAAGAAGGATATAGATACGCTTGAACGCATACAAAGGAGAGCAACTAAAATGATTCCAGAACTTAGAGACCTTAGTTATGAAGAACGCCTGAAAGAATGTGGTTTAACAACTCTAGAGACAAGGAGGTTAAGAGGAGATCAGATTGAAGTTTTTAAGATATTGAATGGGTATGAAAATATTGATAGAAATATGTTTTTCTCACTCAAGAAGGATAGCAGAACTAGAGGACATGAGGTAAAATTAGTAAAGGATCAATGTAGATTGGACATCAGGAAGCACTCGTTCTCACAGAGGACAGTAAATGAATGGAACAAACTGTCTACAGATTGTGTAACTGCTAGCAGCGTGAATATGTTTAAAAACAAGGTTGACACATATATCAGAAGGGCGGGTTATAAGTAGGTGAACATTGTTGGACTCTCGATAAGCCAATGGCTTCCTTGTCCACTTGCCATCTGGGCCTTTGGCTTGGATGGCAAATCTTGTTAAATCTTGTTAAATCTCTCATCAGTAAATGCTGTTTACCCCATCTCTCATGAGTAAATTCTGTGGACTCTATCTCTCACAGTAAATGCTGTGGACTAGTGATGATAAGTACGGTCAACAAATGAGCGGTATCTTTGCCAGCCTCACCCATGTGACCAACGGTCAATATAGATAAATGTAAACATTGATAAGTTAGGCTAATTAGGCTAAACATATAAAACAGATAAATAAACTAAAATGTAAACACAGAGGACTCCACTGAACAGCTTCACTTCGCGCCAGAACAATTTATTCCATTAAGTGTCTATTTCACTCAAAAAATTAGTCAACCTTAATGAAGTCATTCACAGCACTCTTAAATCAGTTTATAAGTGGAAAGTTATCAGAAGTATAACTCTTTCGTCAACACACTGAACATATTTTTAATATCGTTTTTCATGTCAAAAAGCCTCGAGGGGGGACGTTGCAGTAACACCTGTTTTTTCACATCACACATCAATATGTTATTACTGTATTCAAAATGATATGGTACACACATCAGTTAATTCAACATAATATAATTAACAATATACACTATGTATATATGCAGATTTTGGATGACAATTGTAACTGTTTGGGGTGATACAATAGATTTCTTAATTTGAACCACTTAAGTATGAACTGTATAAATGGTAATTCAGGACGATTTTTAATGATAAGAAAGATGCTATATGTAATAATATCTCTGGCAAAAATATGATTATGCGCGGGAATAAACACATTCTAACAATAAACACAGGCTGCCGTTGAATAGCACTTGTTGTCCGCCAACTTTCGTACACTGTTGTGTATTCTTTCAGAGCCTGACGTTCCCGGCTTCGCTAAAATTGAATCTGGAGAGGATTTCGTCATAGTTGCCAACAGCTGATGGTCCGACCAGAAACCCCGGTAGTGAATTCTATGCCGTGTACAGGTGCGCCGGTAAGTTGTGGTTCCTGTGCATGCCAATAGAGGGCAGTAATGTTAGTTGGTAATTTGGTACTTTGGGACGATTGGATGTTTTTCATTTTCATAACATTTTGTCGTTAAAAAGACATGTGATTTGTAGTGTACCTTATGATGGGATGATGTTAAATGTCAACAGTGAACTAGTGTGTGACACATAGTTGATTAAATGTCAGTCATTACCTGGGTTGCTGGGTGAAAAAGTTGGCAGATGATTACCCAGTGTTAATACCTGATGGAACCCAGCAGGTGGCAGCACTTACCATGCTGGTTTTGCCAGTAACCAGCGGTGACTACAGATGAAATTATGTATGCACAGGCATGCATGTATGTATGCACATATTGGAAGCATTACAGTGCAGTGAAGTGTGGTGACCCAATGGTAGTACATCAAACTCAACTGAGAGGTCCATGGTATAAATCCACTTGCTGTTGTTTAAAGCTTAGGCAATTTTCCTCAACAGCAACATCTCTCAAGTGCATCTATTTCAGTCTTACCCTTAGGCCACTGTTTTGTTTACAAACACTTCAACAACCATGTGAGTCTGGTCGTCAGCAGTAAATTTAAATTTTACCAATTCCCTTATGTTAGTTGATACCAATCTTGGACAGATAAGCATACAAAGGCTCTTGTGTGCTGGACATGCTACCGCTGGTACTGTCATTCTGTATGCCCAAGAGTCTTGGAATAAACTTAATTGAGATTTTTGCAAGAATCCCTGACTACGTATGCAAGGATCATTCCACCAACAAGCATTTCAGTATCCTGACAAGATAAATGATCAAACCAGGACTTGATTTAGGGAACACTGCTTGGTTGCATGTTGTCGTTCCTATTTCAGTGAAGACACTTTTCTCTCCTGAATTCTTTGTGACATTGGAAGATGCTAATGACACAGGTTTGCCTGTGAAAGCTTAGGTGGGCTCTCCGCTCTACTTCTATATTGCTAGATGGGTTTTGGAACTGACTGAATCTTAAAGGAACAAACTCATTTTATCATAAATCATTTTATATAGTATAAACTATATTCCAATATCTTGGCCACCCAAATATCTTTTAATGAACCACAATTTTGTTATATAATTTTTCCGTTATCTGTGCATGGACATTGACCTTACTGTTCGATACATTCCCAGACAGGTGTCAACAGTTTCCCGCAAGTTTATCGGGGTCAGGCGTTCACAGGGTCACGTGATGGGCACATCATTATCACCCGTAGAATTATGTTCCTACTAGCATGCGACTTAAACGTGATATTTGCCCTGAAATATTAAATGAAACAGATAATGGTCAAAGTATGTTTTTTAAATGTGGGTTATTAAAACATATTTGGGTGGTTGAGATGTTAAAATAGGTACACTTTATACTAGATAACTTGATTTTATGATGCAATGACTTTGTATCTTTAAAATATAACTTGGTTAACTCGAAGTGTAAGAGACTTTGGCTAAACTTTGAGTACCTTATTCGACCTATTAAGCTTACATGCCCTAATTAGCATACACCGCCTTTTTTAATTAGTAGGATCCATAATTATTGTAATTTTACTAGTGTGGAACAACTGAGAAGTGTTGCCATCTGGTGTTAAACAGTTGGTACCACTTTTCAGTTGTTCTGCACTAGTCACCAAATGACACCACTAGTGTTAAACAGTGTGTAGAAAAAATTTTGCTGTACACTTATTAAGAACAGGGTTCCTTTACATTTTTCCATGACCCAATTTTTTAAAAGTATTTTGTACACATATTAGGTCGAAAATGGTATCTATTTGGGTTACTGTGTCGTCCATTTTACTTGAGAGTAGAAGTTAGCTTCCGAGATGTGTATTGTTAACTACTGAGTAATGATTGAATTTCAACATATTTAGCACGATTTAAACAGGGATCAGACTGTAAAATTGTTTAGCTATGACTACAGTGGGACTGTCCAGTTATTAGTTTAGTTAGACTAGTTTGAGTTATGTTTGATATTTAGCATTGCAACAATGAGGGTGACATGACGCGACCCCTGGTATAAGTTATGATGGGTATTTAGATAACTCGAGTTAACCAAGTTCTACTGTAATGCTGGTGATAAAGTTCTCTTCAGTGAAACGCTTGTAGCAGGCAGGCCTAGGCAGTTGTCTCAGCTTCCTGGGGAAAACAGTAATGACATTTAAACTGTTTATTTGAAAGCTTAATATTTCCTCATGGGCAATTAATGGTTGTGTGAGTTCTCTAATATTGCAAAAGTAGTGCAGTAGTAATTAATCTGTGATTACTCTTGGATTAAAGTATTTAATAAATTTAGTTCATATCTTGAATGTCACTGGATGATATTTGAACTGCTTATTTTGGAATTTAATATTCCGTGATGGCTCACTACTGGTGTTGATGGGGCTTCCTTGCTCTAATATTGCAGTACTAGTGCTAACGTCATCTTTGAATCTATGATTAAGGTATACAAAATAAATGTTGGTATCTATCTTTCATAGCTTTAAACACTGTCTGTTTAAATGATAGAACTTGCTACTTCCTAGTCTGTAGTATTAACCCTGAATTATTTATAATATTTAATAAATAATAATAATAGTCAATTTAAACATAAGTGTTAAATACTCGTTTTTTTATTCATTTTGAATGTTGCATTTGTATTGATTCTGTTCAAGTAAATAATATGCATTATTTAAAGACAGCTATTTTAATTTAATTCCTGTAAATTTCTGGTTCAGTGATCAGCATGTGCATGGTTCCATACAAGAGCCGTGGACAGATCTGTGCATGTGTGTATGTCTTGTCTGTGTTTTTTCACTTGTGTTATTCATTTCAGCAGCAAGTGTGTATGTCGATGACGACTCTTTGTATATGCAAGGTTTGTCCGATACTTTGTAAGCGGTGGAAGTTGTGTGTATAACTTGCTTATGTATTGTACATGAGTGAATAACATCACTGCCATTGCACAAACATTGTGGGTTAAAGGTTCATCGCATATTTATCAAAACGTGATGTGTGTTTGAAAATACACGTGGCTGTAGGAATATTGTTTGACATTTATGTTGTTGTGTTTAAACATATGCAGTGTATAATTGTCAGGACATTTTTTTCTGGGGTAGTTTAAATGAAATTTCAATGATAATTATGTAGGGGTATACTGCTACTTTCTAGCATCTTTTATTGGAAACATTTTAATGCCTTTACCTGCAATCTGGAGGTTCAGGAAGTAAAAGAACAAATTATAACATGTTAACGTTTATGTGGAACTACCTTGAAAATGTGAAACTGGTAAAAGTGGTAGGAATCAGATTTGGGGTAGCAGGGTAGCTGCCCCTAGCTCAATGGAAAAACTAATTATGTACATACAAGTTGTAATAGTTGTAGGACACTTACTTACAATCTCTACCTGCCTCTAGATTAGATGGATTAGACATGGTTTCGGTTTTCTTGTCTTGTAATAGCATATTTCTAAAGTGAATGACTATAGAATCCTATTTGCAATTTTCACAAATATATCCATGTTGCTGTAATGTAAAACAGACATGTTGTAGATGTCTAATTATAGTAGTATTTAATTAATCCTTTGGTCTCAGCTGTTTGAAGATTGAAGCAGTGGATGTGGCAATGGCACAGGCACTTCTTGCAGTTAATGTAATCATGTGTATGCAGGCCATGGTATCTGGTAATTACCCTGATAAGTACCCTGTCTCTCCAGGCTTCCTTAACTGATATCTGCCCATATTACCTGCTGGTTTAAACTGATTGCTTCTCTCTCTCTGCTCTGACAACATTTCATCTGTTCCTTCCGGGAGAATATGGACATAAATTTATTTCCATCCTTTTCAGTTGTGGAAGTTTGTAGATACAGAGATATAATCCCGGAGTACACCTATAGCACGGCATGCCTTTGAATTAAAATTTGCTCGACAATAGCAACATTTGACAAAAAATACCTTTGTTGAGGATTATCTAAAATGAATACCATCTAAAATATAGATGAGGCAGAGGTGGTGAGGAGGCTGCAAGGGACAGAGAGGTTCAGAGCAACCAACCGCAATGGGGAACGAATGGTCAAAAGAAGATGATGGTCTAAAAGTTTTAATCAACAAACACCTGCTGAATCCATATTGCATTGCATAATCATTACGTATACACACTTCCCCCCTGAATTGCTGAGCCATTATCGTAGATGGCAAAATATCCACCAAAAGATTATATTTCTCTGTAAACTCGTAATGAACATTCAAATATGACTGAAATCTTCAAATCAGTATTTTTTATAAAAACTGTAGACATAAATAACACAATAAAACCCAGCGAAATGTGTTTCAGTGCCAGGTAAAGCTCTCCGAATTTAATTTTGAGATTAGCTAATCTGAGAAATGTTATCATGGGTCAATTCCTGGTCTTGTGTGGGTAAAACTGGGTGTGTAGATTAACTATTTCATTGAGCCTGATACCAATTAAATGTTTGTGTAGCAGCTGGATGGCTGGCAATGTATGCACATATATAGATATATCTATTGCACTTGACAAGATGATGTAGTTGTTTTGGACAATATTTGATGGCGAGCATCTTGCATGGTGATAGCAAAGTTGATTCTCATAAGATTTAAAATACAAATTTGCAAACAGCGCTTAAAAAACAGTAATATTGTCGCCAGTGGGAAGATAAATAGTGGTCTTACCCCAGGTAGTAAAGATCAATGTTTGTTGAAATGTTTTATTCTTTGTAGAATGGACTATTTAAATTACTACTGTTATTGCAGCAAGTTCTTGTGAAGATACATCTGATTGTGTTTGACTCCCAGCTTTGTCATTTTAAATGTTCTAAATGAAAAAAATTATGTCAAATGTCTGCTCCTTGATTATCATATATCATCATAATTAGAATCTGGGATTTGTCCTTGCACTACATTTCCCTAAATGCCACCTAGACACAGACTTGCCACATTGTGCACATTTCTTTGCATTTTGGGACGTAAACTGTTTTTATACAGATTTGTTTCAAATGGAAAAATCTTTATAAAGCACATATTTTCTGGTGTTCATTACACAATTATAAAATCGAACAACAATGTTACAGCGGTCGAAGCACTTTTGATGCAAGGCAGACTTCCTGCAAACAATTGTGGTCATTGTACCAGTGGTTGTGGTGGTTGTAGTTCCAATGGTTGTGGCAGTTGTTGTGACAGTGATTGTGGTTGTGGCACTGGTTGACAGACCTGAAGTGGCAGTGGTGATTATGGTTGCTGCAGTGGTGATTGTGGCAGTGGTTGATGTGGTTGTGGCAGACCCGCAGTGGTTGTGGCAATAGTTGTGGTCATATTTATGGCAATGGTTATGGCAGTCATTGCATTGGTGCATATGGCTGTGGTGGTTGTGGCAGTCGTTGCAGTGGTTGGGGCAGTGGGGGTTGTGGCAATGGTTGTGGCAGTGGGGGTTGTGGCAATGGTTGAGGCAATAGTTGTGGCAGTGGGGTTGTGGCAATGGTTGAGGCAGTAGTTGTGGCAGTGGGGGTTGTGGCAATGGTTGAGGCAGTAGTTGTGGCAGTGGGGGTTGTGGCAATGGTTGTGGCAGTAATTGTGGCAGTGGGGGTTGTGGCGATAGTTGTGGCAGCGGGGGTTGTGGCAATAGTTGTGGCAGTGGGGGTTGTGGCAATGGTTGAGGCAGTAGTTGTGACAGTGGGGGTTGTGGCAATGGTTGAGACAGTGGTTGTGGCAGTGGGGGTTGTGGCAGTGGTTGAGGCAATAGTTGTGGCAGTGGGAGTTGTGGCAATGGTTGAGGCAGTAGTTGTGGCAATGGTGGTTGTGGCAATGGTTGAGGCAGTGGTTGTGACTGGTGGTTGTGGTACTGGTGGTTGAGTCAGTAGTGGCTGTGGTTGTGCCAATGGTTGAGGTAGTGGTTGTGGCACTGGTAGTTGTGGCAGTGGTGGTTGTGACAGTGGTGGTTGTGGCAGTGGTGGTTGTGACAGTGGTGGTTGTGGCAGTGGTGGTTGTGACAGTGGTGGTTGTGACAGTGGTGGTTGTGGCAGTGGTGGTTGTGACAGTGGTGATTGTGGCAGTGGTGATTGTGACAGTGGTGGTTGTGACAGTGGTGATTGTGGCAGTGGTGGTTGTGACAGTGGTGGTTGTGGCAGTGGTGGTTGTGGCAGTGGTGGTTGTGACAGTGGTGATTGTGGCAGTGGTGATTGTGGCAGTGGTGGTTGTGACAGTGGTGATTGTGGCAGTTCTGCGAATTGCTATTATATGAACTATTTTACTGGATATGGTGAGGTAAATGTTAAAGTGTATATAGACGGATTACATCAACAAGTTATGCAATAATAGTATCCAAGTGTGGTGTGGGAGCCCACATTGGAAGTTTATTGTTAGGCGTGGGGCATGAACAGGTTATGCAATAATTGTACCCATGATGTTTTCGCTTTTGGCATGGTACATTATATTAAAAGGGGTATCAACGTAATGGGACCGTCCACGACACGGTCGTTGTCTCCATGTCATGTTGACGGCCGACGTATAGAGCGTTCAGCCGACTGTTCAATTGCCTTCCCCGCGCGCGCGCGACAAAAATGCGTCGATCGCACGAGCCTCCTCACGACACGTTATCCGTCTCCACGACATATTGACGGCTGGCGTACTGTATGTCCAGCCGACCGTTCAACTGTCTTCCCCGTGTGCGACATCAGAGCGTCCGCGTCAGCCGTCGTCACGAAACATCCCGTCTCCGCGATCTATTGACATCTGGCTTACTATCGACCAGCCGACAACAACCTCGACATCACTGCGGTCGAACGTATTCAGCTGGCGGCGAGATCATGCGACTGACGGCCACATCTGTTATCATTCTATTCAACCCAGCAGAATGACGCGAAGGGTATTGTTG
Source organism: Lamellibrachia satsuma (assembly GCA_033239005.1). Classification (NCBI taxonomy): domain Eukaryota; kingdom Metazoa; phylum Annelida; class Polychaeta; order Sabellida; family Siboglinidae; genus Lamellibrachia; species Lamellibrachia satsuma. Next base: position 1,411,513 of record BSQZ01000060.1, on the reverse strand, counting down.
ACTTTGTGCGTCATAAGGCACGCTTCTCTGACTATTTTTGTTTTGTTTTCTGAACATTATATTATAAGTGTGAAATACGCCTTTCTGCTTGTGACGAATTTATTAACACTGATGTCTATTATTTCATTTGCACCATTTCAGTTAGGTTTTGATTAATTGTAAACACATTCATGTTGATTACCTTGGTGTTGTTTTTCCTTTGTGGAAATTTCTTACACTCATATGTTGAGTTTAATGTAAGTACGGCCCGCCCCTGGTTTTGCGTGGACCACCACCTAAATCCGTGACACATAACTAGACATAACCGCCTTGCAAGCAAACCAGTCGTGGTCCTCATTGGATTCATGACTGGAACATATATTACAAAAACTGTAATGATGAATGGTGGGGAGGGGGGAGAATGTCATATTAGATTCAAAAACTCACTTTTACAGGTGTTGTAATAAATCATTGTTGGTGCTGAATGGTAATGGCTTTTGATTTGGTAGCCTGCTTGAATTTTGTGATGTTATTATTTATCCTTTCCCTGTGCATCCTTCTTGTCAAGGGATATATTTATTTTGATAAGCATGCTGTACTCAAGAAGAGTACGTCATTTATATATGAGTACAACCATCTGGTAAAATGGATATCGCTCAAACAGAGATAAATATAATTGGTTGATTCTGTAATTTTCCTCTTCAGAATACCAAAGTGTAGGTGTGATCTGTGTCACTGAAGCAGTTCTATGTGACTTGTGTGTTTGTGTGAGACAGGATGAAGGACTCTGCACGCTGGCATCTCTGTAACAGGATAGTGACCGCCGCCTTCCACTCCACCATCCAGTTGTGGAGCGTCATGATCAGTCATTTATAGATAAGTACAATAATCTGGTAAAATGGATATCGCTCAAACGGAGATACATATAATTGGTTGATTCTGTAATTTTTTCTCGGCAGAATACCAAAGTGTGTGTTTGTGATCTGTGTCATTGAAGCAGTTCTATTTAACTTGTGTGTTAGTGTGATACAGGATGAAGAATTCTGCACACTGGCATCTCTTGTGGTGTCTGACGGAGGTGATAGATCAGGTGGTCCTCAATGCCAAGGTGCTCAACGCTGTCCAGGAGAACTGTAACATGATGGTGGCCGCCGCCTTCCACTGCATCATCCAGTTGTGGAACGTCATGATCAGCAATGATGGCGGCCTCGTCACGCGTGAGATAGGTCAGTCAGTGAGATAGGTATGTCAGGAGAAAAGGGCTTTGAGGAGAATCCTGTCACCGTCGTGGGCACCAGGTGTCTAAATGCTGCACCATAGTCACACAACACCATGTTTGTAGAGGGATGCTAAAAGTTGGCAAACTTTGTATTGAAATGTTGTTTCTCATAAGCATTTTATACACTATTTATGAAAATGTTGACCACATCATTGAATTTATTAAATATAACTATTTACCAAGCTAATGGTGCTCTTCCTTCTTGTTCACCGCTTTATAGGGTTGAGATTCAGGTGAAACATTCATCCTTCTTTTGTCCAACCTCTTTGTTCTTTCTATTCGACGAACCAAGTTGTTCTCACAAACTTGCAGCTGCAATTGTTGATGTTATGCTAACGCCATTGTCTCCAGACCATAGAGACATGCCGGTGCAACACGCTCACTCAGGATTTTCCCTGTCAGCATTTTCAAAACGTTTCTCTCCAACATGACTCCCTCTACCTTTCTCCAAGCATTAGCACCCGCTTGTATACGACGTCTCACTTCTACCTCTGAATGTCCATCCTCCATAACCTTTCATCTAAGGTACACAAAGCCATCCACTTGCTTGATCTCCTTACCTTCCAAACTGATGGTCAGCTCCTCTGTCTGGTGTCCAACCCACGTCCGTGCTTCTTGAACGCCCCCTTCCATTCCTCCAACAGTTCCTGTAGTTCTTGTTTATTCTCTGCTATTTTGGCCAAATCGTCTGCATACACCATATTCCTGAGAAGGTCCACAAATCCCATTGCCAATCTCTCATGCATCTCCAACAATTTCTCTACCAGCTGTCTTAATGCAAACATCCCATCAGTCGTTCCTTTTCCCTTTCTGAATCCCTGTTGTTCTTCCCCGAATTCTTGCTCTACTCTCTTTCTGATCCTCCCATCCAGGGTCCTCTCTAGCAGCTTCATGATGTGACTTAGAAATGCGATGCCTCTGTATTTCCCAGGTCTTGCGCATCTCCCTTCTTCTACAACATTGGGACAATTAGCCCTGTTCACTACTCGTCTGGTACGTTACCTTTCCTCATACAAGTAATCACTACAGACAGACCAACATACACTTCTTTATAGGTTAGATAGAGTAAACAGAATTTGTAGTTTTCAATGCCTGCATACACATATTGAAGACTAAATAGTGGGAACAGTATCACACCCCTCAGTGTCTATATCACCCCCAAAACAATCTCCCTGCTTGCAACATTTGACTAGAATATTTAAACTAAAAGTTATAAATACTGACTAATTCATAGAAACTGCACTTAAGACGTCTCATTTAGATATGTTGATTATATTTGTTACGCTAATGTGCAAGTTGCTCCTGTGAAGCAGGGCAGTTTAGGCATTATACATTTCTTGACTGTTTTCAGCCCTGAGTTGGAAATGGATTGAGATAGCTTACTGGACAATTTCGTGAGCTGTGCAGTAAGGGCCCACAGCTCTTCCAGACATTCACTGTACACACCAGTCACATCACCAAAGTGATGTTGTCAGCGAAGCATCTCGTCTCTGGTAGGTCCAATTCCCAGGTATATTTCTGGGGAAAATATTCAAATATACCTGGAAAAGCTTTGTTTCATGATGGTGACCATGTCACGTTTATGGTATGATTTTTAGTGGGCCATCAATCACATATACTACTATATGACATCCACAGTTATATAAAATATACAAGTAAAAGCTTGGTTTTTTTTTCAAGTAATCCAAATTGAAGCATTGATTATGACCTTATCAGCTTTCTTTTGATACGACGTGGCTTATCAGTAACAGGTGCTTGAATAAACTGCTGTGTTTGCAGTGTGCTCTGAGTATAACCATGTACATATGTGGAACGTGACCTGATTCCTTCCCATGACCAGCACACAGTCCGGCTCAGTTGCCTTGGCATCATTCAAGGTTATCTCCATAGAGAGGGTGGAACCACACCTTCAGTATATCCACAGTAACAACTTTGGTAAGTCACATTGACAGGATCTAGAATTACAAGAATTAGATATTCCAGTAAATTAGAATATTCGGTTACGTAATAAAAAAAATTAATTTTGCCTTTACCTTCCACTGTGCTGCGCTACAAAGTGATGTCCATGTCGAAATGTGTTGTTCCTGCTGTTTTATTGGAAAACTGGGAATCCCTTTTTCTGAGACAGGACCCGCCCGTTATGTGAAGACGAATGCTTTTATCTAGGAAAAGAAATCAAATTCACATTCGAGGAGCCACCTTAAAATGTTTATTTAATCAAGTTACTTGGCCAGCAAATTGTATTGTTTACTGATGTGATAATAACTTACTATCAACTAACCGTAATTCAATTATAGGCTTTCATATGCAAACACAGCCGCAATCAACCTCGAAAAGTGGACAATTTGCAGACATTCTATGTGTAATGCAGTAGCAGAATAATATCCAGGATATACTTATGAAGAGATACTGTCTCATAAACAGTATTTCTGGAATATTGTCCGTGGAGTTAATGATGAGATATTGTCCAGATAATATTGGTAAGGATACAATCAGGAGGGTCAGCGAACATACCATGACTCGTGCAACTCTTGCGCACCGCCGCATTCGGGGAATTGTTTTGGAACTACATGCATCCTGCTTATATTGAGTACGATAACTTATTAGTCTTTTCTCAACTGTATCACCTGTAAACAAAGGAAAGAGGCATATGTTGTAAATTTACAATGACCCTAAACATTCAAACACTACCACACCCAGTCACTGTGCAAATATGCGCATGGAACAATTTTATAATATTTCATCAATTTATGAATGGGAAGGTATATTTTATTTGCAAACTCCATTTTTACTTGACAACTATTATATCCTGTGTACTATAATAATATTTGCATATGTGTTTGTATGTATTATTATTCAGGCAAAGTGTCGACCACATTTATATGGAAGAACCAATGTGGTACATAACTCCGTATGTAATGCATGGTTGGGCAACCTAAACTGACTTTACCATGAACTGTCAGGGCGATCAGGGCGAGATGCCCCAGGTATATAGGTGGCTGTCTTGCCCCAGAGTGCACCAATATGGCTTTTTGGGGGTATGCTTCCTGCTGCAAATGTTCATCCTCCCATGGTCGTCGGCATACTGCTTCGAATGTTCATCCTATCATTTCACCATGATTCAACATGTGTTGCTCATTTACATGTTGGTATTGTTCTTACGTAATATAGCTATCTGTAATATTGATGTAATGTTTGGTCGAGTTAGAATTATATATTTTTGAAATGCAACCATTGGTTGATTCAGACAGAAAAGGAAGCATTTAACTAGACCGTTTTTCTTACATCTATGCGTAACAAGATATTTGTAAATTTTGTTTTTTAACATATTCACATGGCCTGCATTAACAGAAACTGTAGATAATCTGTCCCATTCATTTATTGGCCTTAGGGAGGATGAAATGACAACTTCTGTGTATATCACTCCAGACACAAGGGGAAAATTAATGAATTCGGTTTTGCTATAATTGATGAAACCATGCCAAAGACATATCACGTTCCATCTATTCGTATTTTAGCGCCTTTGTTTTTAAAGACCTTTGTCCAGATATACAGATTATTGGAGGTTTCCTGTAAAGTCTCTCAATCCCGCTGAGCCTCAAAAATTGTATGGTAATTAGACTTAATTAATATTACACAATTAATTGTTTGAGTACTATGAGGGAAAGTGAATTTTGGCAAAAGTGTACCCTGTACGTGAAAACGCCCACATACAAATGTATTTATTATTACGTTAACTTTAAATAATTTCAAAATTATAACTTATGTTTGTTTGTTTGTGCAGTCGGGGTTCCAACAAAATGAAGGCATTGCCACATGGTTCCTCCTGGAAGTGTTTAAGGACAATCAGTGCGGACAGTACTTGTGACACAGCAAATGATAAAGACTGAATTTATACCATTCAGTGAACCATGCAGACTTGAGAGGATCCAGACACTGGGCAGTGGGTCCAAGCAGTGTATAGAAAGAGACCATTTCATTGCTGAGGCTATCTGCCGCATTTGATACCATTGGTCAAAGGACGACTTATTAAAAGCATGTCAATGTGGTGTGGCATAACTGGCACAGAGCTGGTTCTCATCATATTTAACTGTTAGATACAAAAGAATAAAGATAGCGAATTGTTTCTCAGCTGCGCTCCCTACTTCACGTAGTGTTCCTCAGGGTGTTTCACTCTCTACGCTACTCTACTTGGCTCAGTTATCCAACGTCACAACTTGGATCACCAAGTGTATGCAAATAAATCACAGACCTATTCTATTTTGTCTACACGAGATACAAATCACTTCCAAAACTAGCTCATGGATCGTCTCCACAAAATCTTCCATTGGATGACAGAGACCACGTTAAAATTAAATGCAAGTAAATCCGAGTTTGTTATTATTGGTAGGGTAAATGTTGCATGTCTATTTGAATCGATTAGGTGTGCACAATATGTTGCAAGACGTTTCCTTATGTGTCAGTCTTTAGATTGCATGTAGAGAAGCACAGTAAAATCAAAACCTGTGGAAAGCATTAGCTTAACAGTGTGACCTGTTCTTCGAAGAGAACAAATTTGCATATGTGCAGGAGTGCCATAAAACACAATCATTATATAACCTTTTTGTTTTGGGAGTGACGTAGAGTGATATAATGAAAGCATTGAGTTACTAAAATGCAAGGAAGGACATCAACATAATAATTTACCTGTAAATGATTAAGGATTGACAGACGTTTGGTACGATGACAATAAAACTGATGCCGATTGATCAACTAATGCGAATCGAGAATAATAAACGGAATCTGAATATGTAATGATCGATATTCTTTTGTTTAAAAATAAGAGACCAATGACGTGAGTGACACTTGGCCATTATCAGCCATTTGGTTGCACCTCCTATCGGTCGGTGGAGAGACCAATCCACAGTCACCGAATCTCTTATAGTTGCATTTGAGCAGCTCTCAGGGGAGAGATTTGTCGGCCCCCAGACCATTGTAGTTCTCCACCCAAACTACTGACAATCCCTATGTGTTGAGCTAGCAACCTCTTATGACAACACGTCCACCCGTTTATATAGTAGGTACACCCTTTTTAGGTGAATGTATGGTGTGAACTCTTGAAACATGTTCACTTTACATTTATCTGACATAACATTTACTAATTAAACAATTTAGTTAATTAGAATGTTTCTTAAATAGCATAGTTCATGTTGTAATGGAGCAAAGTGTATAACATGCATAAATAATATTACTAGTCTATGTTATTGGTATTCATTTATGCAGATTTATTGGTGGAAATTATGCGCATGCGCCGGAAGTGATCACTCTAAGATGGCGTCTACTACAGCGTCGGTCGAGTATCAATAAACCTACATAACCCTGCCTAAGGAATACAATACACTCAAAGTGGAAAAGGTTTATTATATGGCCAATAGTATCATCGAACAGTTGTGTTAACTGGTATGTCTCTTTATTATCTATGCATCTAGCAGTTCCCACTGCCGTTACTTTGTCAGTCAAAACGCTTAGAAAGTGTTTCGTCTCCCTGCCAGCAATAGACTAGCCACATTTTCATGCAGCTAATATACAGTCATGGGCTGCATCAGAAACAGAAAAAGATAGTTGTCACTAGCAATTAATCTGTCCCTATACACTAATCACAATTCCATATGAAATGTACAATCGTATGTAGAATGCCAGCAGAAAGGTTCGTAGAGCCATCCTCGAAATATGTATCTAAATTAACACCATATCAAATATGTGTACTGTGTAGTATGTATATTATTTATCTACAAAACCAAATGACGTTTATACATAAACCATCCGCATTCTTTTAGGTCACAAATTCGTTGTTTATAATGCACCTTTTGTTTTCATAGTAGCTGTATCGAAGCATTTCTTTGTTCACCCATTTCGTTCGACTGGCTGTCAACCCAATGCACTTCTACCTATTTAGCTGCTATCAGCTTTTACAGACAACACCACAGGAAGCACGCAGTGTGTGCTATGGACATACAACGTATGTTGATACAGATATCATGCAAGTCAACACGGATATAGCACACGAAATGCTGTCTTGCACACTCCTCCATATTTCTTCAATTGGTCGTTCTTCAGTCATGATAGGCCCCACACAGTATGCCATTTGTCGCTTCATTAGCAGAAGCACCAACTTCGCATGGATTGTTATATACTACACGCTAAAAGCAAGAATTCCCTGCATGTTGGCTGGTGGACAGGAATTAACACCTTTTGTCTGTGCTGGAGGGGCTAATCATCGAACCCCGACAGGCATTGTCCATGCGCACGGACGGCGTTGTCCTGTTTGCATCAGATAATCTTTAGCAGCACCACGCCTTGACACTTGTCAACGCCGTGAATGACGTTGTAATCCTCACTTAGAAGCGCAATTTCTATATCGCAATTATTCTGGTATCCTAATTGTATCGTCACATGCGTGTTGTTCTATTGAGGATACGTAATCGTTCTGTTTACAGCAATTTTTTTTCTCAACACATTTACACACAAAAATAATAGCAAACAGGTGGAAAGCGGGAAGGCAGGCAAACAGACAGGAACAATGCTTTCGTGGTATCCAGTCCTTGGGATTGCTCAAAGTGTTTTACATTTCAACCCATGGCAGAAATGTTCGTTCAAAATCCACCTCAACTTCTCTGGAAAGCATTTATTCTGGTATCCTAATTGTAATGACACATGCATATTTTTATGTCGAGAATACGTAATCATTCTGTTTAAAGCAATTTGTTTTTATTTATGAAATGCACAATCAAATGTACGTAATTCTTTGAATAATTATTGTTGTTAGATTCACTTTCACATACCATTAAAAAAAGTTCTCTGAAGTGAGCAGTACCTTCAGCAGATTATGAAATCGTTGTCTGACCTGTGAATCCACTTTCACACCGTGCTCCTTAAAAAGTGCTCTGTATGTCAAATGTTCAATGCCTGAGCTGTTGTTTATACAACATGGAAATACCAACTGGTCTGTAGGATTATGGCTTCAGAGATTACCTGTTCATTGAAACAAATTAAACAATGCAGTCAAATGACTCCCTTGTGTTGTGTTTGCACTGTTGGTGTGGGTTCGCGTGGCAGCTCATTTGGGGAGTAAACAGCAGCAGTAGTATTGACAGATGTGACAATGATGACAGTGGCAATGCCCAAATGACAATAACAACAGTGGCAATGACAGTTGTCTGTGGTTTATACTGCTATGTTTGATGTGTGCCTCACAACGCGTCCGGCTAGATGGTTGTCAACCGACTCGGTGAGAATGTCTGCTTATTTTCGTCAGCTGAAGCAACCCGGGTTCAAACCCTCTTGCTGCCGTATCAAAGCTTTGGCAATTTTTCCCCACATTACCACAGTTCACTCAGCTATAAATGAGTACACAACTAGAGACAGTGGTGGAAATGTGGACGAATAATCTTCGATAAATAATGGCAGCGTGGCTGAATGCTTTCCGGAGAAGTTGAGATGGTGTTGGAATGAACAGGTGTACCAGGGGGTGAACTGATAAACACGTTGAACAATCCCAAGGAATGGATAGCGTGCTGTATAATAATGTACCTTTACTTTAGGTCTGCTTACAGGTGTTGCTGTAGCCAGAAACATTTTTGATGGACCGAGAGTAAACAGTATCAAGGGTCACTTCAATCGGATCGCTGTTGCCTATCCTCACTTTGTGTGTTTGCATAGGTAGGTGTCATAATGTGGATGTTCTGCAAATTGCTATTATATGAACTATTTTCCTGGATATGGTTATGTATACATTAGAGTGTATATAGACGGATGGCATAAAAAAGTTATACAATAATAATATCCAAGTGTGGTGTGGGAGCCCACATTGGAAGTTTATTGTTAGGCGTGGGGCATGATTATGTAATAATTGTACCCATGATGTTTGCGCTTTTGGCGTGGTACATTATATTAAAAGGGGTATCAACGTATGGGACCGACCACGACACGTTCGACATCACTGCGGCCGAACGTATTCAGCTGGCGGTGAGATCATGCGGCAGACGGCCACATCAGTTATCGTTATATTCAACGCAGCAGTACTGTACGTCCAGCCGACCGTTCAACCGTCTTCCCCGTGTGCGACATCAGAGCGTACGCGTCGGCCGTCGTCACGAAACGTCGCCGTCTCCACGATCTATTGACATCTGGCGTACTATCGTCCAGCCGACAACAACCTCGACATCACTGCGGTCGAACGTATTCAGCTGGCGGTGAGATCATGCGACCGACGGCCCCATCAGTTATCGTTCTATTCAACGCAGCAGAATGACGCGAAGGGTATTGTTGACTTTGTTCGTCGTAAGGCACGCTTCTGTGACTATTTTGTTTTTCGGAATATTGTATTATCAGTGTGAAATACGCCTTTCTGCTTTTTGACGAAATTATTAACACTGATGTTTGTGGTACCGTCTTGGAGTTCTAATAAATCAGTATTGGTGCTGAATGGTAATGGCTTTTGTTTTGGTAGCTTGCTTGATTTTTTTCTATGTTGTTATTAATCCTTTCCCTGTGCATCCTTATTGTCAAGGGTTATATTTATTTAGTTAAGAAGAATACGTCGTTTTATATCAGTACAACAATCTGGTAAAATGGATATCGCTCAAACGGAGATACATATAATTGGTTGATTCTGTAATTTTCCTCAGCAGAATACCAAAGTGTGTGTTTGTGATCTGTGTCATTGAAGCAGTTCTATTTAACTTGTTTGTTTGTGTGATACAGGATGAAAAACTCTGCACACTGGCATATCTTATGGTGTCTGACGGAGGTGATAGATCAGGTGGTCCTCAATGCCAAGGTGCTCAACGCTGTCCAGGAGAACTGTAACATGTTGGTGGCTGCCGCCTTCCACTCCATTATCCCGTTGTGGAACGTCATGATCAGCAATGATGGCGGCCTCGTCACACGTGAGATAGGTCAGTCAGTGAGATAGGTATGTCAGGAGAAAAGGGCTTTGAGGAGAATCCTTTCACTGTCATGGGCACCAGGTGTCTAAATGCTGCACCATAGTCACACAACACCATGTTTGTAGAGGGATGCTAAAAGTTGGCAAACTTTGTATTGAAATGATGTTTCTCATAAGCATTTTATACACTATTTATGAAAATGTTGACCACATCATTGAATTTATTAAATATAACTATTTACCAAGCTAATGGTGCTCTTCCTTCTTGTTCACCGCTTTATAGGGTTGAGATTCAGGTGAAACATTCATGCTTCTTTTGTCCAACCTCTTTGTTCTTTTTATTCGACGAACCAAGTTGTTCTCACAAACTTGCAGCTGCAATTGTTGATGTTATGTCAACGCCACTGTCTACAGACCATAGATGCATGCCGGTGCAACACGCTCACTCAGGACTTTCCCTTTCAGCATTTTCAAAACGTTTCTCTCCAACATGACTCCCTCTACGTTTCTCCAAGCATTCGCTCCCGCTTGTATACGACGTCTTTATTCTACCTCTGAATGCCCATCCTCCGTAACCTTTCATCTAAGGTACACAAAGCCATCCACTTGCTTGATCTCCTTACCTTCCAAACTGATGGTTAGCTCCTCTCTCTGGTGTCCAACCCACGTCCGTGCTTCTTGAACGCCCCCTTCCATTCCTCCAACACTTCCTGTAGTTCTTGTTTGTTCTCTGCTATTTTGGCCAAATCGTCTGCATACACCATCTTCCTGAGAAGGTCCACGAATCCCATTGCCAATCTCCCATGCATCTCCAACCATTTCTCTACCAGCTGTATTAATGCAAACATTCCATCAGTCGTTCCTTTTCCCTTTCTGAATCCCTGTTGTTCTTCCCCGAATTCTTGCTCTACTCTCTTTCTGATCCTCCCATCCAGGGTCCTCTCTAGCAGCTTCATGATGTGACTTAGAAATGCGATGCCTCTGTATTTCCCAGGTCTTGCGCATCTCCCTTCTTCTACAATATTGGGATAATTAGCCGTGTTCGCTACTCATCTGGTACGTTACCTTCCTCATACATGTATTCACTACAGACAGTCAGATGGTGTTGTAGCTTCTCAGAATTTTTTACCGTTTCAAACGGTGTCAGTCAGGGTGGAATCCTTTCTCCACATCTTTTTAACGTTTACATGGATAACTTAAGTGTGAATTTGAATAAATTACAAATTGGGTGTCTTTATGCAGGAACCATAATGAATCATATGATGTATGCCGATGACCTTTGTGTTTTTTCACCTAGTGTTGCGGGGTTGAGAAAACTCAACGATTGTTGTGCCAAGTATTGCAATATGTTTGATATAACGTACAATGCCAAACAATCTGTCTGTCTGTTTATTGATAACAAACCTAGGGACAAGAAAAATATTCATCCTGTTGTTATCAATAACCATACTCTACCTTACACTGAAAAATGTAAATACCTTGGCCATGTTATAAACAATAATCTTACTGATGATGACGATATTGCCAGGCAGAAAAGATGTATCTATGCTCAGGCAAATGCTTTAGCCAGAACATTTTACTTATGCAACAAATTCCATTAAAGCAACTTTATTTAATTCATACTGTGGTTCAATGTACACCTCAAGTCTTTGGTGTCATTTTAAAAAAACAGAGTCTGAAAGGTATTACTCTCGCTTATAACAACAGTTTTAGAATTATACACAACCTGTCACCCCGCTGTAGTGCAAGCCATATGTTCGCTACTAGTTATGTTAAATCCTTTAATGAACGTATTCGCTCATCAATTTTTAGCCTTTTATGCCGGTTGGAAAAATCCGACAATATACTTTTTGTGAATTATCTTCACACTTTTATTTATTATCAAAGTCCATTGATTAAACATTGGATTGATCAATTGTATGCTTTTAATTCATGATGTTTGTACTTTTATACAAATATATTTTTTATCCTTACTTATCTTATATATATATTTTACTACACGTCATGTATGTATATTTATATATATATATATATATATTTTTCTCAATACATGTACCTCTATTATTCATCATGTGTGTATATGTATGTTTTTTTTAACCTGTATGTATTTATAATATTATGGGCTCTTGCCTGAAATAAAACATTATTATTATTATTATAGTTTTATTATTAATATATATTTTTGTTGAAATTATTGAAAGAATTGACTTTGAACATTAAATCGAATAACATTGACAGTGTAAATAGGTTTATGTCATAGTATGTAGAGTTGGAGACACTTTTGCCCTTTTCAAGTGAATTCCCAGTGGGTCCAATTGAAAATAATCTAGTAGGTTGTCCGATGTCTTCATAAAAACTAAATGACACATTTGTACAAATGAGCTAGCTTGTCATAGTGGATACTAGATAGTTAGATTTTTTTGAAAAATGATTTTGAAACGAGGCTAGAGAAAATAAAAATTGAGGATGGAGCTTGTCTCCCACAATTGCTGTGAGACTCTATTAAATCTCCAATTCTCCTGCTCAGGAGAACAAATCTCCCACCAGATTTCTGTTGAAACAAAACAAATTCTTTGCAGCCTAACAACATATCGTTAATCCCTCCCCTTACTAATGCCTGAACAATGCAGACCTGTCTAACCTGTGTCGTTGTGTCTTGTGTGTTGTTGACATTGTTTATAAGCCATAGACGAGCAAAGCACTGGCCAATTCAGGTTGCTTATTGTCAATTTGTCAACAACTGTAAACCAGGCTCACATTAATCGATGTACAATCCGTTAACTATTCATTCAGATAATACCTATCGAGGGGGGCTAGTAGGACGGGGGCTATTAATTATGTAGATCTGCCCAAGATGGGAGGAACATCGACTGCCGTTATGACGTTCGTCAAAGCCGTCTGTAATGGGTGAATATACACAAACGCAGAGTTTTATGGGTGGCAAAAATTTTGAAATTAATTGACAGTTTGTTTGCGTTTTCTGAATTCAGAGCCGTTCTACGGACTTTCAGTTATCTAAAAACAATATTGCCCACAACAACATTTGTAGCTTGAAATTCCAGGACGGAATTATATATGGGTGTAATGTTTTTTCTCGTATATTTAACATATTTTAATTATTCCTACTTTTATGACAAGACTAATAATACTTAATACAAGTGGTCTTAAATTACGACCGTTCGTAGAACTTTTAATTATTCTATTGGGTTACACCCTCATGAGAAAATATAACTTCCACATTTTAAAAGATAACTTTCCTAAAAACCAACATTGTTATGATAGTTATCATGACTAAAGTATGGAACAATAATTTCTTTACCATTGTTACATACAAAGGTTAATCGTGGATAAAAATCTATAGCGTTGGTAATTATTTTGACAAGGATGTTTACAACTATTAATTCTGTAGGTCTTCCCAAGATGGGAGGAACATCGACTGCCGTGATGACGTTCGTCAAAGTCGTCTGTAATGGGTGAATATACAGTAACGCAGAGTTTTATGGGTGGCAAAAATGTTGAAATTAATTTAAAGTTTTTTGCGTTTTCTGAACTCAGAGCCGTTCTACAAACTTTCAATTATCTAAAAACCAGTGTCTTTAAGACAGCAGCTTTAAGACACTGGCAGTAATTATGAACTCATTTATAAATTAATTACTTTTTACATAATAGTAGTAGGCCATATAATTTATTTTACTATAGTATTGCCTGTTTTAATTTATGATTATGTCCTTCATATTTACCTTGTTTATTTACAAACATAACTTTAAACATGATGTACATGCACCTTTTAAGTTTGTTATATTTTAAGTCATATTTTTGTCTTAATTAATTTATTATCATTGGTTGTTTTACTGTGCCAATTGTATAATTCAACTGCTATAGTTGCCATTTTAATAAAAAATTATATTAACAATTTTATTAAATTATATTATAACAAATACTGCATATAGCACATACATATTTTAAAATTATTACAGTTTGTCTTTATTGATGACCAGTGAAATTAACTGCAATGCAGAATTACAAGGAAATAAGCAACTTATTTGATTAAATGGACGAATTCAGTGTTTGATGCCTAACCATGAAACTATGCACAATTATATATATTTAGATGTTTGCATGTTTTCATAGACGATATGGCATTGCAGATAACCAGACATATTGGTTTGCTATCAAAAAGGAATTGATCGATATTTGTGAACATGTGAAAAGGGTCAAGCAGTCTATCACGGACTAAGTGGAACAGGTGAAGTCAGTTAATTCCCACACATGCACACAAACAATAATTAAGACCAGCTAAAAGGATAATAGCCTGGCCCTAGCTGTTCTGTTCAGTGTGTGTGGGTGTGTGTGTGTTGGGGGGGAGGGGTGTTTGGAATGGTGAGCGTTTGTTGTTGCAGCTGCCTGGACTGAAATTATTATGTGTGTCATACTTTGTTACTGATATTGGCTAGTTCTTATGTAAACTTTTTTGCCATTTTGTTTACATGCATCAAGGCAGCAACAAATGCACATGTATTCTACGTGCTTTTCAATGAAAATGCTACTGACCAAAATGGCTCAAAAGGGTAACTTTGGTTTAACAAAATCTGATGCCATGTGGTCTATGGCCCAACTGACCACCAGTAACGCTAGCCTAGCTAATGATGGAGATGGTTCTGTTTCAGGCACAACTTTTCACGCTTACACTGCATGCACACAATAATTGTGGTGGGATAAGCGCTTGTCACCTTCTCGTGGTTCCTACTGTGGATCACAACAGCAAACTTTGCTGTTGTGTGAACTAAGAACAGCGCGCACTGACACTGTCTTGTAAATCGTAGATATTGTGTTTGTTTGTTTTATACTTAGGGGCTGGGTGCTCTGCAAAATCATATCGGTTGCTGACTCAAGACGGTAGGTGCACAGATTTGTGACCTCTAAAATGATGGTGATACGGGGCCTGCTTGTTAGGAAAGAAATACATATTTGGCTTGATTGTAATATTGATAGTTGCAGTCCGACTCATGTTTGCTGTTGTGACTGACTGTGTGCAGCAGAAACATCGTCATGTCTTCTGGATGGTCTACAGCTGAGCCTCCTTTGCTGTTTCTGGTATTTCAAGAGGTACTGCTTTGACAGCCTAAACAATGTTGGTTAGTGCAACAAGGTAATAAACATAACAAGTTACATGCTTCGTGATATGCTCTAATTGAAATCTCTTTTTATTCTGTGGGATAGTAGTTTTGTATGTTAGTATGCTGAATCAAACCCCTAAGAGACAACTACCTGAATAAATGAATTCACATGGACAGCAGTTTTTTTTGCACATGTCCAAATTTGCTTCTTTCATAATTGCATACCTTGTACAGATATTCATTGGGCTTTTAGAGTCATTCTTACAAATACCTCTCTTAAGTTTCTAGTTCGTCATGTTTCACGTGTTGTGTGAATATAGATGTCTGTAAGGTCAGGGCGTTTATCAAGTCGTGGCTGTAGAATTTAGCTCATGTCTGGTCAGCCCTCTGAGTTGGAAACTGCCAGCGATCCTGAAGGAGTAGTTTGCACCACTCTCAAAGTCATCCTGGTTTAGCCATGGCAACCAAACCCCACTGGGTTCCTGTGGGATTGTAGCATCTGATGGTTTGTGGTAACAGTGGCTGCCCTTGAAGCTGCCAACCTTCATCTTAATTCCACCAGCAGGTGGACATTTCTCCTCACTCTTTCTACTACTACTACTACTATCACGTGTTGTCTCCTCTATTGTAAAATCCAAGGTAAATCCAAGTAAAATTACTATTGAAAGTGACAAAACCATTTTCTGAATGCAAAGACGTCTAATCTGCCTGAGAATCCAGATGACAATGACAAGAGACCAGTATATTGGGGGATGGGGACATAATCACACTAGTGCAGCCTCCATCTGATATGTTACACCAAAGCAGAGCAATCTACATTATAATATAATTACTTAGCAGTTAACTTTTGTTTATTTCCGTGAATGAGACACTTGTCTCGCCTTTCCTCAAGTCCATGTGAAGAACACACATCTATTGGGAGTTAAGAAAATCCTGGACAGGCCCAGCAGTTATCTGATATGGCCTAGTGAGCTTACCTGACTCTTCCACATGGAAGAGTTAATGTTGTGCAATTCGACAAATTGAGATGTCTGGCTTTTCAGTAATCCACACTTGAAGGTGAATTTTGTCTGTTTACACAGGTGTATTGTAGCATCAGGTAAAACAGTCATTATAATTTTCAGTATGGAAAAACAACTGACTATACAGAATTTGATTGCAGAAGTGAGTGCATTCAAGTGTTGTACTGGATTACAGACTCAAGCTAAAGTAGCTCATATGTAACAACTAGGTAGGACATAGATTTTTTGCATGAATGCATGATTTTCATTTACCTTTATTAACAGGCTAAATAAATTTGTTTTGCACAATTACCATTTTTATAAATAGTGCTTCATGACAACGGAATCAGAAAACATGGATGTGGATTTTTGTAAAAAGTGTACCGTAAGATTACAAGAAGGGTCTGCCAATGGACAGTGTAAATTTTGGACAGGGTGCAGAAAAGGAAAATTCAGTGACTACAGTGTGATTAATTGCCAGTTTGAGTGTGACTACAGAATGGTTACGGTGCATCATTTAAGTTATATAGTTGAACACAAAATGTCGTGTTGATCCTGGTATAGATGCTAGTCATCTTTGTCATAACAGCCTCTGTCTTGCAGCAAGTCACAGCTCTATGGAGCCACTTTTGTGTGTAAAATACTGTACAGCTAATAACCAGAACAGCCAAGTAAAAAAGATTCATATTTTACATGTGTGCACATTTTAAGATAAATAAAAAAAAATTGTATACTTCAATACAAAAAATGGCTAATGCATTTCTTTAACTTTCCTTTCTGTACCACAATTATTTATTATTCAAGCAAAATTTCTTGTAATTATTTTTGCAGCCATGTAGTTACCAGAAGGAAGGTAAGCAAGATATCTTGTTTACCATGGCGGTTGTGATTGTTATGGTAATTCTAGTAAAGTAAGCCACCAGCTGAAATGGAGGATTGTGTTGTCATGGTAACCCCGGTAAAGTAACCTACAACTTGACATTGAGAGTGTTGTTGTCATGGTAACCCCAGTAAAGTAACCAAGACTTGACATGGAGGATTGTGTTTTGTTTTCGTGGTAACCCCAGAAAAGTAACCCACAGCCTTTTGTTACCAAATTGTACAACTGTGTTGTCATTTCTTACAGATGCCTGTTGCCAATTTCATAGGTGTGCTCAACTCTGGGTTAACATGTTCATAATTGGTCTAGTTATAAACTTCTGGACACAGTCATTTTGATTTTGCTTTGAGTCGGTAGGCTCATTGTCGCCGCCAAGGGGTCTCTGATGACATCGGTACCCCTGGCTGACTGACCTGTTGAAATGCTGATTTTTCAGTTGCTGGTGTTAGCAAATCGGATTGCTCGCTGGAATTTATGGGGCTCGTGTACGGGAACTTAACTTTCATTGGTCGTGAACTGTCGTCGCTGGTTTGACGGGTAATGATAGGCATTCCTCTTTGAAGTTTGGGCGCGGGCGCGTCTAGTCCCCAGAAACACGTCGACCAAGACAGGAAGTGGGACAAAGTACAAATGATTCAGTGTACATCTGCACATGGCATGGGATAAACTGACATATCCACGTTACAACAGGTCGATCTGCCAGGGGGCGCAGCACAATACTACTACCACTCCTGGCCATTGAGGACAATGAGTAGGCTTGGTGAGGAAATGTAAAGTCGAGGAGGACAAATCTACTTCACACAACTTTTACTAAATAAACAGTGCAAACAAACATCACACAAATTTAATATTGGTTGTGGGTAAGAAATTAAACCACCATAGGTGGTTGTCTTTCACTCCAGTAGGTGGCGTGACTGGCATTGGGCAACTGTCTCGGATTCGAGTATGACGGCAATGGAATACAGCGAGTAAGTGCAGAATAGTCAGATGAAAATCGATCAACTTTTTATTTGGTGCTACTTGAGTTTGCGACTACGCCACTTCTACAGGAAAATCTAAAACGTCATATGAATTTTATCTCGGATACTTGCAAGAACACACACACAAAGGCTATAGTAGTAGTAGTAGTTTCATGTTGTATCGCAACAGAACTCCACATGGTTCTTCATATCTCTCATTCGTTTGTCCTGTGGCCTCGGCTGCTAGTGGTGCCACCTGGTGAGACTGCTGCGAAATGGGCATGTAGCGAAGTGGGCTCCCCGCCATTGGGAAGGCAGGGAACCCAAGACTTCCCTGCCTGCCCCCCTCCCTTGTCAAGAGGGACGCGGGAAAGACCCAGAAAGGTACCTCAATTTGGTGGCGAATTATATGTTTTCGTCATGAAAGCTTCGCTTGTGGATTACGAACAGTTAGCAGTCCGTCTTGAGGGAGGGGGTGCGGCTGTCGAATGATATTGCTGGAAATGTGTTTTCTCTGTGTTGTTTGAGAGACGAACCTTGAAACACCATCATCCCATTTTGGTTGTCGAGTCTTGCCACCTGCAATCACAACCCTTCATTAGAAAAATGTAAAAAATGGTCATGTGATATCGTAAACAGATTGTCATGTACAGGTTACTTAATATCACAGAATCACTTGCAACTCTTACAAACACATGCGTTTATGCACAACGTTTATGCACAATGTTTATGTACAATGTTTATGTACAATGATAAAAAACACAGAGTAAGTATAAAATTATAGGGTAAATAATTGCATGTAACCGTACAGACAAATTCATTAAGAAGAACAGCTAAATTAACATGTATATATTGCTCGCTGGAATTATATATATATATATATGTATATATATGTATATATATATATATATGTGTGTATATTTATGTATGTATATATATGTGTATATATATGTGTGTATATATATATATATATATATATATATATATATATGGAGTTAATTAACATAATTTGTCCCCCAAAAATTTTTTTTGTATATATATATACATATATATATATACACACACACAACTGTTTTAAAATGGTCTTTTTTTGACAAATTATGTCAATTAACTCCATATCAATATTACTCCTTTTGTGTAAACATATATTTTTCATTATGGCTGCCATATTTATTAAACACATTTTGTTATGAGAAACAATGTCAAAAGTTTACACCCAAGGTTCAGCGTGCAGGCATAATGCTAAGTTACTTCATGCAAAATCACGTTCTTGAAATAATAACACAAACAAAGGTAACACATTTATTAACCATTTGTTAATACAACACAAACCGACAAAAATACTACTGTAGTGCCATCTTATGGCCAGTCTGCTAACTACAATAACGCCACCTGGTGGCAGATATTGAAGCTCACTCAATGTGCCACATGCTTAGTTGCCAAGTCTCCTGGAATTTCTTGGACTTTCCTATAATTTTGCATAATTTCTTGGATTCTGGAATCTAAATTTGCTGGATTTTGATCAGTTACCGGAAATAATAATAGTGCGTGAGTTTAAGTAGTAATTTCTACTTAAACTCACACACTACTTTTTAAGGAAATCACATTTGTCATCACTACAGTAAACAAACTAGGTGGTCAGATAACTTCCCAGAAATAAATTCTCTAGAACTTGGCACCTATGCAGTAACTGAATACAACTGTTTTCTAGTCATTTTTGATGTTTGCAACATGCATGCAGACAAATATCAAACATTGCAAATCCGTTTTTGTTAGCTACACATTTCATGCAACGACGCTATCTTAAATCCATATACAAGATAACAAAATGTGATAATAAGACCAAAGTATGGATACAGAATAAAACAAGGGCTAAGTGTCAGCACCAAAAGGCCATACATCACTAGACTATTTACACACAAATGATGTCAGTGACACTTAACCAACTGTCACTAAATTCATGTCACTGAAAGTAATAAAAGAACCATCTGTCTATCGAATCACCAATAATTAACTCTCCTGATGTATATTTGCACAAAAAATTACTTATGGTGTATACATGTTTACACCTTGGGTAAATCCCAAACAATTAAATATTGAATTCCAAACAAACTGCCAATTATTGTTGTTGGACCTTTAGAACAACATTTTTCAGAATTGATTATGTATGTTTCATGGATGTTCCAACAGCTATTGTTTGATTTACTCTATGTCCAGCACAGCATTAAAACTAGGAAGAAAATGTTAAATTCTGTGCATGAAATTAAATTAAAAACACATTTCTGTACAGTTCACAAATGTAAAAGGGTTTGATATTTAAATTTTGAGAGCTTGATAATGTTTCATGTTTGCCGAGGCTCCTGTGCAATGATTACTTTCTATGACATGCCAGTCACTGAACTGTAAATAACATTGTAAACATGGGAAGCTTTGTAAGTGGTGCATCCTGGGTAATGACAAACTTCAGCACAGCAAACCAAATAAACTACTAAACACACTCCGTAAGCATCCGTCATCCGTTTGGGACATGCAATCAATGTACATGCGGTTAGTTTTGCATTCTCGGCGCGACAACAAAAACCAGGGCTGCAATGTCGGTGTGGAACATTCCCAACAGATGGTGTTCTACCTATTACTCTTCCTGCGCCACTTCTTCCTGCTCTGCGCCCTCCATTTCCTCATAAATCGGCAATCCGTCCTCCGACCATTTTAGGATCTTTGTTGGGTTAATTCGGTTTGGCGGCAGCACATAGGTGGGGCCAATGAAGATGTCACGACGGTCGACGTACGTACGATTATCCTTCTGCCGTTCGAACTGACTGAACATGACAATCTTAGCCTGCAAAGTAAGACGTCACATGACATGTCACATACACTGACCAATTATATATCAAACATGGCCATCCACATTACCTGGGTCACTCCAGCCACCTGATTATTTCTGAAACACAGCCAGTTTATCTGCGAAGCTGCGCCGGTCTATGGTCCGCTCATATCTGCTCGATACAGTAATCTTAGCCTGAAACACATTGGTCAAAGTGCCTCATAAAACAAATCTATTTATTGGCGACATCACCAAGACGTACTGCAAATGCCTTTAGTCAGCCTTTTCATATAAACATTGTTCACAGTAATAGAAACATTGCACATCTTTTAAATTGCAGTTATTTAGAGCAACAGTAGCTGAATACGCTCAATAATAAATAAATAGCGAATATTAAAAAATAGCGTGTGATGTGGCTTATTTGTGGAAAGAAGTGTTCCTATCAAGGCAGGTAGAGATGGCAAAATAAGTTTTTCAGTTGTTTTCAAAATGTCATTATGATTACTGCCAAGCGAACATATCTGGTTTAACAAGGTCTAACAAGGTTGCCATCCCAAACAACAAGTTCCTGATGGCAAGTGGACAAGGAAGCCATTGGCTTATCGAGAGTCCAACAATTTTCTCATCTATGTGTAGCCCGCCCTTATCAGATATCTGTCAATTCTATTTTTAAACATATTCACACTACTAGCATTAACACAATCATTTGGTAGTTTGTTCCATTCAGTTATCACCCTCTGTGAGAAAGAGTACTTTCTCATGTCCAACCTACACTGCTCCTTAACTAATGCTGCTTTGTGTCCTCTGGTTCTACTGCCTTCTTTAAGTTTGAAGAACATATTCCTGTCAACATCCTCATAACCATTCACCATTTTAAACACTTCTATTTGGTCTCCTCTTTTGGTCAAGTTATAATTCATGGGCCCATCAAAGCAAAGTTACACTGTTCCACCATTGTTTTCATTGACATTGTCACATTGGGTGGGTAAGCGTACATTCAGTGACGTGTCACTCACCGGAGCTCCTGCGAAACGCTCCTGGATCTTGTCTGATCTGAAAGAAAACAAGTTAGGAATTGTTAGATGTGTTTTGTTCCTTAACAGTGATCCAATAAAAGCAACATTTTATCATCCATGTGGTGAAGTCTGCAATTAAAGTGACACACTTAAATCAAATCAATTTGTCATGACATGTTATAATTAATCATGATACCCCATGTGGAATTTCATGTCAGGAAATCAACTATGAAAATACTTAATTTCCCTGCTTTTTATAAGCTTATCAATAAACTGGTGATGTCATGCTCGTTTAATATATGTTGAAAAACGTTGTACATCACACAACAATTTGTTTGGAATAAAATAAAACATACACAGAAATAATGAGGATATCTGCATGCATGAACAAAGCATTAGTGTCAGTTAACTACTTTCCTTCAGAGTTAACTTTCTTTTCTGGACGCCCATAAAAGGCGTAACCAGGCTTACCAACATATATGGTTTTCACATGTTATAAATTTTTTTGGTTGTAATTTTGACAAGAATTTTGCTTTTTATCCAACTGTCAAATATCAAAATATTACAAAGCCAAGTGAACCATGAGATGAGCACAGTCATGCATGTCATCCCTGTATCATTAGGAATGTGTGGAATCATTCAGGGGGGGATATTTAAAAATAATTACAACACTGTGTTGCAAATGACACCAAGGGAAGTTGGGTATTAACCTCTTAAAACTCCATCTTCAACTGACATGAATCTGGTTCGTTGATGTCCATATATGTATAGTATGTGAATAGTTTAAGTAACATCCGCAGTAAATTTTTTTAACTGCATATTTTTTTTCAAATCGTCAAAAAAGAATTAACTTGACTAGAAATCCAAAATGGTAAACACTTTCTGGATCAAGGCCGATCATGGATATGATTTCCATCCTCACGCCGATCATGTGACAAAGTTACGAAATGTCACCAAGGGTAAGTTCAGCATTTCCAATTTCACTTCAATTAATGTTTGACCAAACATTAAGTAATGATGATTTCACACAAAAAAATACATACAAAAGTTGCACAAATGAGCTAGCATGTTGCAGCGGATACTGGGTAGGTTTGATAATTTTCAAATTTAATTAGAAATGAGACTAGCAAAAAAAATCGAATTGAGGAGGATCCTTTAATATGAAGTTGCATATAAATCAAAATTATTCCATATTCATTGTGTATTATACACAGATTATAGGTAATAAGGAAATGAGATGTTTATCTGCAAAACGCATTATATGCATTTTCCATAGCATGGTGTATAATGTGGTTTTCTAAAAAAATCTTTTACCTCCGCCACTACTGGTGGTAGCATGCAATCATTTTTTAAAAAATTTTTTATTTTGCCGTTTAACACATTTTGTAGATAAATATAGATAGGGGCATCGATAGGTTGATAAGTTTGACCAGCTTAGTTCTGGTTATCAACACACGTGATCTACACTAGACAAGAAGATTTCACGACAGAAGTCAGTAGGCAGTATTTTCTCTGAGTGGTTAGAACTATTCATGCACACTGGATGCAAAGTTCTGGAAACTGGCTGCAAGGAAGCATACAAGGCAGAATGAAAAGACTATGGGGTGGGGCTGAGGGGGTTGAAATACGGCGTGGGGTAAAGAAACACCATGCATTTCAACCCACTTACCCATCTGTCAATGTGAGTCGCTTAAGTCCACCTTTCCTGTGAACAGCAAAACATCAGTGCTTGGCCATGACCTCCACCTAACCACTGACCATTTTGGTTGCTATTAAGAATCACCATGCACGAATTGGTGAAGCCTACACTGGGCAAAACATGGTGACTATTTCCCCCATCTGACTACTCTACCTGGTGAATAGCTTCAGTAATTGAAAACATCAAAGCATATCTGTTTTGAGACAGTGGGAACAGAACAGTCTTCTCTCTGGTCAGTCAAGTGTGTCCCTCAGAAAAATTACTACAAGGTAGAGATTCACAAAACTATGAAGTTTGTTTCCATATTTAAGGAACGTTATCCAGGCCTAAAGGGAGTATGGCTGCACTGAAAGTCACTTATTAATAAAGTAACATCACAGCTGGGAGAAGATGCCTTATATATATGATACCAGTCACGTAGCACTATTTGAAATGTACATAAATTGATGGAGAGAGAGAGAGGGAGAGGGAGAGAGGGAGAGAGCAAAGTGAAAGCTTATAGCCAATTGTATTTAACTATCCCACTCGAAGTGTAAGTGTTAGCAGTACAATGACCTTACACCTGCCTTCCACCCTGCAGAGGGTATGGAGACTGAGAGAGACACTTACCCTACTTTGTTGATCGATCTTGCTCGTTCAGCCAGCTCCAGCATCTGGAAGGTCAAAGGTTGCACATTGTCACCATTGTCACAGTGCAAATTAAAAATTAAACTAAGAAATGAGATTTCTTAGTTGAATTTGTACAGATAGTAGATACATGTAATACTGCTGTCACATGTGTGTAATACTGCTGTCACATGTGTGTAATACTGCTGTCACACGTCATACTGTTGTCACACACATCATACTACTAACACACATGCACACACGGATGCATGCATGCACGCACACACGCATGCAAACACAAACCATACTGCTGTCACACGTGTCATACTGCCATCATACCATGTCATACTGTCGTCAGACTCACGTCATACTGCAGACACACACATGTCATACTGCCGTCAGACTCACATCATACTGCAGACACACACATGTCATACTGCCGTCAGACTCACGTCATACTGCAGACACACACGTCATACTGCCGTCAGACTCACGACATACTGCAGACACACACGTCATACTGCCGTCAGACTCACGTCATACTGCAGACACACACATGTCATACTGCCGTCAGACTCACATCATACTGCAGACACACACATATGTCATACTGCCGTCAGACTCACGTCATACTGCAGACACACACGTCATACTGTCGTCAGACTCACGACATACTGCAGACACACACGTCATACTGCCGTCAGACTCACATCATACTGCAGACACACACATGTCATATTGCCGTCAGACTCACGTCATACTGCAGACACACACGTCATACTGCCGTCAGACTCACGACATACTGCAGACACACACGTCATACTGCCGTCAGACTCACGTCATACTGCAGACACACACATGTCATACTGCCGTCAGACTCACGTCAATCTGCTGCTCCTTGAACTGTTTCTCCAGGTCATACTTCTCGCCCTCTAGACGCATGATGAGCGCGTGAAGTTCCTTTGCCTTGTCCGTCAGCTTTGATGAATCACAGCCGGCGACATTGAGGGGCGTAATGCGCTGGGCGAGGATCGCTTTCTTCTCAGCTTCTAGCTGCTCACGTGATTTCTTCTCCTCGCCAGAGCCACCTTCGTCCTCGGACTTCACATGATAAACAATAAGGTGTTCATTTCTTCAGTCAGGTAGTTTTTGTACACACGGTAAAACATAACGGAGTGACAGGAGGCGAATAAATATTTCCACAATCACAGGACACGTGTAAAGCACTTTGAGCAGTCCCAAAGACTGGATATTGTGCTATATAAGAACATACCTTTTTATGTTACCTTGCTAACTTATGGGAACCAAAGAGTGGTTTACCCATTATATATTTAAAGGTCATTGTTCTTCTGCTGAATGTTTTCACTAATCCAGGCTCAAATACATCTTGCTGAATTTGTGGGAGTGCTGTATGGAATCGGAGAGCATTTCATTACGTTATGGGGTCTAAAGGGTTATGAATCTTTTGCCGTGCTCTGAAACAATCGAGCATCTATGCCAATTTTTGCACTTTGATGCTAGCGTTGTGATTTCTGTTTAATATCAGTAAGCGTTATTGTTGGTACAATGTATTCTTTGCTGAAACAAATTTTTTCCGACTCTTTAATGACATTGAGTGTAACGAACATTGAGGCTGTGGATATTACTCACCCCAGTGGCGTCTTCCCTTCGACTCGATGAGATGACAAAGTTTCGCTTCTGTGGGTCCTTCAGTTTCTCAAATTCTGCCATCTTAGAGGCTCGTTCCTCCTTCCTTCTTTGTTCCTCTTCTTCCTTCTTCTTCTTCCGCTCTTCCTGTGTGAGTCACTCATTCAGTGTAGGGACACGCCCACATACAAACAACAATATCAACATAGAATATGTCTAACAACAATATCAACAGAGAATCTGAACTGTTGCAATCTTCAAATAATGTAATGGTTAGTTTTTAAGGGTGTGAAGGTTTTTGTAATAAAATCATGGTACACCCTGTATATTATTTATCTTTTCCAACATCTTGACTGTCCAAATTTGTTTTAATGAACTAGTTTTAAACAACAATTTGACCATTATCTGTCTATGAATATTGATCTTACCACTATGCATGCAATGTCAACATGATATTTGAGGTGAAAAATGTAAATGTATATACCAGGTATATACATGTATGTATGTATATATATATACATGTATGTATGTATGTATATATATATATATATGTATATATATATTATATATATATATACATATACATATATATATATATATATATATATATATATACACACACACACAAACACACACATATATATATATATATATATATATATATATATATATATATATATATATATATATATATATATATATATATATATATATTAAACATGTTGTAATTATTCAAATCTATGAAATACACATGCTGATAATTTATGAAAATGGAGGAATTATGTCTTGACAAGAGAATAAGCACAAAAAGTTTTCCATAATGAAATTACTGAAGAGGACGGACTAACAGAAATCCCACCTCTTCTGCCTTGCGCCGCGCGTCTTCCTCAGCCCTCTTCTCGGCCATCCGCATCTCCTCCTCCATGCGTTCCTTCTTACGTTGTTCCTGCAGCAGCCAATCAGAAACCTTAACTCAACAGCCAATCAGAATGTTCATTATTCATATATATATGCAGCAGCCAATCCTAATGCTTAATAATGTATACACCCAATCATGTTTCTTTTTGCAGCAGCCAATCAGAATGCTTGATAATACAAACTTTCACAGCTTGTGTATGCAAAACCAATCAGAATGCTCGATAATACAAACTTTCACAGCTTGTGTATGCAAAACCAATCAGATTGCTCGATAATACAACACCATGATACACGTATGCAAAATCAATAATAAGTAAACTAGCATTAGAATGATAAAAATCTTGCATGTCAAGACTAAACGACATTGAAACATTCATACAGAAAACAGTGATGCAAACCATGAAACAAAGTTATGAGAAATTTATATCATGTGTCACCACTCTATTTCAGAGTTCTAGTCTAGGTGTCTTACAAATAGCAAACTACAGATCAACAAAATGTTTTTCAAAGATGTTTTTTATTATGAGGCAATGACTGCACACCACCATCAGTGGGCGCCACTTACACTCTTCTTGCGCATCTCTTCGATCTCTGCCTCAAGTTTCACCCGCTCCTCCATGTTTGCCTCCAACAGTTCCTGTGCGGCTTCGTCCAGGTTCCCTGACGCAACCTGCGCTTCCCGTCTCTTCTGTTAATGACGAGTAGCTACATTATAGGCAACAGTTTCTAACAGTTGCTAGGTTACATGCAACAGTTGCTAGCTTATAGGCAACAGCTGCTAACAGTTGCTAGGTTACAGTGAACAGTTGCCAGGTTACAGGCAGCAGTTGAAATAGTTGCTAGACTACTGGGAACAGTTTCTAGGTAACAGGCAACAGTTGCTAGGTTAAAAGCATCATTGGTAACTGTTGCAGCATTTTAGTGGTCAACAATACGACTTGTGGAAGATGCAATGATAGAACCGTTGACTGCATGGACAACTTTTTACAGTTGTGAACATGATCATCTGAAGCTGTTGTTATATTATAGTTGTCAATAGCAACTACTGCTGGACTGTAATTGTCAACGGAAACCATTGCTAAGTTATAGTCATCAGTAACAATCCATGTCATGACTGTCATTAGTAATATATAACTGATATAACCAATTATGTAAACAATAATTATTATCATCATTAGAAACAATAGAACACAATTTTACCTTCATGGCGAGCTCAGCTTCTGATGGTCCTGATTTTGGAGGAGGCATTCTGTCATAACATAAACAATAAGTAAATAAACAATTAGGAAATAAACAACAAGTATATAAACAAGTAAATATATAACAAGTAAGTAAACATCATTATACAAGATAATGTGTGACAATAACTATATAGGAATACATAGAAACAAATGAACACTTTAACAAATGGAGAGCACCAGTTGTCTCAGTAAATGTACACATGACAGAAACCTGAATAATAACAACATGAAAATGTCCTTCTGTACCCATGGCCCCATGACCCCATGCACTAACCATGTGAAAGGTAAACTGCATACAAGAGATAGCATGGACAATCAAAAATCAAACAAAATTAGCCATGCACAGGCGCAGGTCATCATAGACAAGTTCCTGGTGTTTGTTGGGATGAGAAGGCTGCGAACAACATAAATATAAAACTTATGTGGATAATAAATATTTAATAATCTTTGTTCTCCTCTAGTAAAAACTCGAGAGAAGGACACTATTTGGGCAGTTAAATTAGCTGCCATTGAACCTGCATGGATTAGTATATCTCATTTTTGTTTCTCATTGTTTTATATCTTGAGAGTGTTATCTGGAGCAAGATGATTTCTTTGCACGAATGGTTTCTTAAAGGCAGGCAACAAATTGATGAAAATGTGTTGATATGCTAATGACATCTTTCTTCACTTACAGTCTGGTTAAATCTATTAATTCTGCTTTGTGTAGAATTGCTCAAATGTATTAATTAAATAATGTTGTATGTGCAATAGTAACAAACAGTGCTATTTTCATTCTTGTTTAACAATGAAACTGCCAAGAAATGTTTTTCAAGTTTGGAACAACAGAGGGGGCAATACTGCTAAAAAGACAAAAAACACGCCAACTACACTTCTGTACAAAGAAAGCCATTGTGGATCAAAGCTGCATGAAGCGATACTAAAAAAAACACCAAATATGAATAGAACAAATGGCAGTGTTTACAAAATGACTGCCATCAAAGCAACACTATTTGACAAGATGGCAAACACAAAGCTCCCAATATCTAAATCACCAAACCAGCACAACAAATTATTCCGAAATATTCTACATATTCACAAAGACAAATTCATTGATAGAACATGATAAAATTGGGCGCACCTAGACAGCCATTTACCTCCTGGTACCACAGACTGCACTGTATGCCAAACAACAGCACCATAAAGCCAGCCAATCCACCTTACTCGGTCACACATCAGCATGCCGGTGTCACGTGATATGTGGCCACCTCTAACTTACATTATTCTTTCCTTCTTTTTCACAACAGATGCTTCCCTGAGCAAACAAGGCTAATGTGTTAACACAAAGCATGATAATGCAACTCATTTCTTATTATTTATATAACATTTTTATTTACATTAAAATATAGAATATTTAATGCAAGATATTGATCTACATTTCAGGAAAATTTAATTACATTTGAAGATACAAAACTGAGAATAAACAAGAAACTTAAAAATATGTCCTAATCAATCGTTCCTGTTAAATGTTGATATAAAAATCACTAAACTACTCACAGTGGAGTAAAACGTAGAATCACTACACTATTCACACAAGGCTGAAAACACTAAATCTCTAAATATTCATACTAGACTAAACAGACCACTCACTATTTGCTCTGGACTGAAAGTATCACTAATTGAAATGGACCTAAAAATAATTACTACGGTATTCAGGTTGTCGCTTAATCAAGATGAATTTTCGTCGATGAAATTATGCAATCTTAATTCTGTTTGTAAAACTTTGTTCAAATTCAAACATTAATTTAAAAGAATTTATATTATGTTTACACACAATGACAAATCCAGTGTGTCATCATATTACACAATGACAAATCCAGTGTGTCGTCATATTACACTTACGCAGTAAAATATGTAGGAAAGAAATTGTGGACATTATCAAGCCCCATAAACACACAAAGAGATGCACAGCAAACATGTATGCCAAGGATTCTACGTCTGATTATCATATAAATGGGAACAACACTAACTGAACAGAAGTATTCTCTAATGTCGAACACATTGGCAACAACATTGAACATAATGGCAACGACAATGGCCGGAACAGGAACAACACAGGACCCCATGGCAACAACATTTAACTCCCTAGAAGCAATAATCATAACCATGGCAACATCATAAGACACCTTAGCAACAACACAGATCACCATGGGAACAACACTGAACACCATAACAACAGTGACGAAGGGAGCTACCAATATCTAGATCATCAAACAAAAAACCAGTGGGTTCAAACCAAAATGTATTCAGAAGGACTCAACATGTTCACATATACAAACTCACTGATGGAACACATGGAAAAACTGGAGAAAACCCTTTACCTACTGGTCACACAGACCGTCACAAAACTAGTTTAATGACTCTCACTCGGTCACACATCAACATGCCGGTGTCACGCGAAATGTGGCCACCTCTAACTTACTTTTCCTCCTCCTCTTTCTCCTCATCAGAGGCTTCCCTGGGCACACAAGGCTAAAGGGTTAACATGTTGCAAAGATCTTCCTTACTTATTAAAATCTAGCAAATTCATTATTTTGATGTTTTAATGTGTACAAAGAAACACCAAGGTCATTGTTCGCACATGATGAAAGGATTGCTGTTCACACTGGACTGGAAAAATCGGTATTCACACATGAACGAAAGGATCACTATTCACAATGTATTGAAAGAATGGCTAGTCAATATATTAAAAGGATCATTATTCACACAGGAATAAAAGCATCGCTAGTAATACTGTCCTGAAAGGGTCACTATTCACACTGGACTGAAAGGATCTCTATTCACACTGGATTGCAAGCATCACTATTGAGACTGGACTGAAAGGATCACTATTCACAATGGGCTTAAAGGATCACTATTCACACTATACTAAAAGGATCACTATTCATACTGGATGAAAGGATCGCTATTCACACTGGACTGAAAGTATCACCATTCACACTGCACTAAAATATCACTATTCACACTATACTATTCACACTGTTCTAAAATATCACTATTCACACTATGCTGAAAGCTGAAAAGATCACTATTCATACTGTACTAAAATATCACTATTCACACTTATATTGGCTATTGCACTACAGTACGATGAAGGAAGCTAATATCTAGATCATCAAACAAAACACCAGTGGGCAAAAACTAAATTGTATTCGGAAAGGGATTCTACATGTTCACAAAGTGTGTTTGCCATGTGGCAAAACTGGAGGCATCCAGACAACCCTACACCTATTGGTCACACAGACTTGACCATCGCCAAACTACAGCACCGACCCTCACTTGGTCACACATCAACATGCCGGTGTCACACGAAATGTGGTCACCTCTAACTTACTTTTCCTCCTCCTCTTTCTCCTCATCAGAGGCTTCCCTGGGCACACAAGGCTAAAGGGTTAACATGTTGCAAAGATCTTCCTTACTTATTAAAATCTAGCAAATTCATTATTTTTATGTTTTAATGTGTACAAAGAAACACCAAGGTCATTGTTCGCACATGGTGAAAGGATTGCTGTTCACATATATTGAAAGGATCATTATTCACATGGGAATGAAAGGATCACTATTCACAATGTATTGAAAGAATGGCTAGTCAATATATTGAAAGGATCATTATTCACACAGGAATGAAAGGATCGCTGTTCACACAGGAATGAAAGCATCGCTAGTAATACTGTCCTGAAAGGGTCACTATTCACACTGGACTGAAAGGATCTCTATTCACACTGGATTGCAAGCATCACTATTGAGACTGGACTGAAAGGATCACTATTCACACTAAGTTTAAAGGATCACTATTTACACTATACTAAAAGGATCACTATTCACACTGGATGAAAGGATCGCTATTCACACTGGACTGAAAGTATCACCATTCACACTGCACTAAAATATCATTATTCACACTACACTGAAAGCTGAAAAGATCGCTATTCACACTGTACTAAAATATCACTATTCACACTATACTGAAAGCTGCAAAAGATCACTATTCACACTGTACTAAAATATCACTATTCACACTTATATTGGCTATTGCACTACAGTACGATGAAGGAAGCTAATATCTAGATCATCAAACAAAACACCAGTGGGCAAAAACTAAATTGTATTCGGAAAGGGATTCTACATGTTCACAAAGTGTGTTTGCCATGTGGCAAAACTGGAGGCATCCAGACAACCCTACACCTATTTGTCACACGGACTTGACCATCGCCAAACTACAGCACCGACCCTCACTTGGTCACACATCAGCATGCCGGTGTCACACGAAATGTGGTCACCTCTAACTTACTTTTCCTCCTCCTCTTTCTCCTCATCGGACCTGAGCATACAAGGCTAATGGGTTAACATGTTGAAACACACACTTCCTTAGTATAACTGATCTATTTTATCATTATTTTATATGTGCAGTTGTATAACCTTTTGATCTGTTAAAACCTTAATATTTTTTAAACGAGACAATTATCTATGTTTCATGATAGCCAGAGCACACTTGAAGAGTCATAACAGAAATAAACAGGAACATTATTCACACTGGACTGAAAGGATAACTATTCACACTGGACTGAAAGGATCACTATTCACACTGGGCTGAAAGGTTCACTACTTACAAATGGTCAAGAGGATCAATATTCAAACATGGCTGAAAGGATCACTATTCACACATGGCTAAAAGGATCACTATTAACACATGGATGAAAGGATCACTACTCACACTGGACTGAAAGGATCGCTATTCACTCATGGCTTAAAGGATCACTATTCACACATGGCTGACAGGATCACTATGCAGTCTGGAGTGAAAGGATCACAGTTTGTACTGAATAAACTTTGAAGGATAAACAAAATCAGAGCAGAGTGGATCTCTTTTTACACTGAGTAGGTCATAAGGATCATAAACACCGGTAAACGCCTGGATCACTAGTAACAAGAGTATGCTAGAAGAGGCTAAGAGAGGTGTAGTAAAGGGAAATATTCCTACGACTGAAACTACGGACAACTATGGAGGGTTATTAGGCATGCGAGGCTGGAAGCAAGGACTGGGGCAGTACAAGGTGCCTACTAGTCCACTCACTTTGTTTCTTCCTCTTCGGACCTGTGGCAAAGCAACCAAGGCAAACACATTAGTAACAATGCAAGAAACAGTTGTGAAACCCAAAACCTCCAATATATCAGTAAAAGTAAATCATCAAACAAATAAATATCAAGAAACAGCAGACGTAGCAGAACAATTCTTTAGTAATGCCGAGCAGATTTCTAAAGAGGCACAATCTATCATATTTGTTCTATTTAATAAGCACCCTTTCACAACAGGTCATTTGAGTGTTTAAATGAAATATAGTAATAAAAAGCAGCAACAGTAACACGCAACATTAATTAATATTAACGAGAAACAAGAAGAAATAATAGACATGATAGATCAATTCTCAAAACACTTCAGTGATGCTGAGAATGTTTTCACAGAGCAACAGATTTTGTTGGTTTAATAGCAGGTATTAAGGAAGCAAATATTTCAATTCATCAGCCATGTTTCTGGCATCATGCTTTCTTATCTGTGAACACAATTCAGCCATGAACACGGAGGCTGGGCCGAGAAGTCATTTAGTATATAACCAAAGTAGTAGTAGAACAGTATGCACATATTGAGAAGATCAAACTTTAGAAAGTGCTTGGCTTGACCCGGAGATGACAGGAAGTAAGGCTGGAACAAATTCTGCCTTCTTAATAAGAACATAGGTGGGGAATCCGTAAGTTTTAAGCTTCTTTTAGAGATGATCAGATTAAAATCCTGAGAATTTTTAGGTGTCGCGGTGAGATGATTAGATGTGAACTCTGAGCAGCATCTGTTTTCAGATGGGAATTTTTAGAATTCTCATATCTGTCTTTGGTAAGGTCAGATGGAAATACTGAGAAGTCTCAGATTTTTGCAGGGGAAGTTCAAACGAGAACACAGAATTCTCAGAGATAAAGGAAAAGTTGAAAAAGTTTCAGTCTCAGTCTTCTGTCACAATGAAACTTTCTCCACAAGTGTCAGATTACTTCTGGATGACATGAGATCTGTTGGTCAATTATAACAGCTAATTTGAACCAGTGGACATAAGAAAATGTCACATAATTTCTACCATGCAACATTCTACTGACAACACAAACATAAACCAATCATAGAACCACAGTTCACAGGTCATTTTGATGATCTTTCGGCCTGAAAAGAAGAATTTGCAGCTGCATAAAGTATGCAGCATCATGCAAAACAGCAAAATAACACTTCACCCTGGCATCTGTGCCTCAGTGGCATCATTCTCATTCACACTACCATGCTAAAAGTGCAACAAAGCAATATTGCCTTGATGTCAGCAAAGAAATTTACCACACAACAGTAAAACCCAAGTGGCATCAAAACCACCTTCCAACAATAAAATACCACTACGTTCCCACACCAGCCTTACTGCTGTCTTAACCACATCATGCCTTTAACAGAAAAAACCTGAAAAGCAAAACGCCTTGTAAAGTGTAGCCACAGCAATTCAAAACGCTCGCAGACTGCGCACAAATGTGCCACCAGATGGTGCAGCAAATCACTGCAATTCCTCGCGAATAAAAGCTTTGTCAACGCAACAAGCACAGTTCATCAAATATTTATGCCAAAAAATGTAAACCCAAACTCCATCAAACTCTGCAAAACTCAAACGGGTCTACTACTTACGCTGGTGCCTTTCTCCTAAGAAAATAACAAACTTTATCAAAACATACTCTGTATTTACAAATTTCTGTATTCTTTAATGCTAAAAGTACACTTATTACTGAAAACGTTCCTAAGAGAAAAAGATGTCCACTAAAAATATGTTGTCTAAAAAGTAAAAACCTGGCCTAAATTTGAGATTTATACATGTTCTTTACAAAAATGCCTATGTTCATATCTAGGAAGTCATATATTATGAATTCTAACTAAGGCAATACATTATTATACACATATTATATAAATAAACAATAACTACTGCCATGTGAAAAAAAAATTTTTTTTCAGTCAATCCAAAGCAGAGAGTAACAACTACTGTCTCTAACAATAAGACACAATTGTGAAACAGAAAAGCAACTTATTTTGAGGAAGCGTCACGCAGAAACTACTTACTCAACACGAGCCGCCGGCTGCTGCCTTTGGGAGGGAAAGGAAGACATTAGTAAGAAGACAGTAAGAAGACAGTAAGAATGACAGTGACAGTAAGTTATTATTAAACATGAAAGGTTCACTAATAACTCCAACACTGATCAGTTGTATACATTTTACTTAAATAAATTCAAAACTTTCCCTTTCATCATTGTGAAAATGGCAGAGTGACTGAAGAGGTTTATACTAATAAAACCAGTAAAACAAAAAAGCTAGATAATCACACAGTTTGAGTACTGGCATCAGGTATGCATAATTTTGTCTGTTCATACGTAATAGCAGAATCAACTTGAGGTTTTGGGAAGAAAGGGGGGAAATAGGAAAAAGGACGGGAAAAAATGGAGGTATTGAATAGGTCTACCAGGGAATGAAAACACATAAAAGACAATAATTATATTAACAGGAACTTCCCCTCATCATGAAGCTAGGAAGGCCTGTTGGAAGAGAAGTACAGATAAATACCGGTTGACTTAAACAGCCCATCTCAGTCCTGTTTAGACATAAAAAGAAGATAAGCAGAGAACAGAAATAAGACATATTAAAACAACAGAAGATGAAGGAAATAAACGAAATGTATAACAATTAAATAGTTGCATCAGACAACAGATAACAGGTTAATAACCAGGAGTGACGCCATCTGGTGACCACAGTATTCATTTTCATACAAAGGTTGCGCCACCTGGTGAATGAGCTGAAAACACTGGGGCAGTTTCACAGTAACTCTAACCACCATAGAAACATATAGAAATTTGGTTCTTGTATGTTTCCTCTCTAAATGTAATATTGGTCCATGACAAACTTAAGTGAAGCTAAAAACAAAAACATGATGTGCCAACATTTGTAAATATTATCCTTTCCCACGCACCAATGTATCTCAAATTTAGAATGTGAAGCCGGTCTTAGTATGCTAACAACTCATAGTATCATTATAACACTTGAAGAGATAACCAGACATGGTACACTCGAGCTTGTGTCCATAATTATCAGAATTTGTGATTTATGGTGCAACAATCACACATTGTTCTCATAAATACTTCAAATCATATCTCTATCGCTGTGTCAACAGCTTTATGCTATCTCTTAACATTAATCAGTGCATCATAATCATAATGTCAATCTCTGAAATATGCATGCCATTAAATGGAGCAATAAATAAACAATGCCCTGCTAGTGTGTGTCCCGAAGTGAAGAACAGGAACCTCGGGGAAATC
This sequence comes from Lamellibrachia satsuma, assembly GCA_033239005.1. NCBI lineage: Eukaryota > Metazoa > Annelida > Polychaeta > Sabellida > Siboglinidae > Lamellibrachia > Lamellibrachia satsuma. The sequence goes on along the minus strand of BSQZ01000060.1, from coordinate 1,375,006 downwards.
AGACAATTTGTTTAAAAAAAATCATTGTCTCATTAATGCAAGGGATATTGTGTAGCAAAAACTGTTGGAATACACAGATTGGGAACAATTCCGAACCACCTGTTTACATTCCCACCCTGAAGCCCCCATTGTTTCAACCAATCTCCCTTCCTTTTCCTTCTCCTGGGCATTCCTGTATCTCTTCAGAGACATGCACTCACAAGTTGCCAAGCTACAAGACATTCTATGTGCAAACAGCCAGGAGATATTCACAGACATGCCACATTTTTTGGTTGAAATCTGTATTTTTGACTACAAATTCTGCATAAAGCCATCTAAGACCATATCACATAGCAATACCCATACATTCCTATTGAGGGTTACCATATATCTTCGCACTTCGACCACTATAAGTTTTTCATTTCATTTTATACTTATGGTAAACACAGAAAAAATACTTTATCACGATCTTTCCATTTGTAACAAATTCACATTACCATGGGATGTATCTACATTCCTAAAAAATCCCCCAAATCTGTATTGAAGATAGTTTATTCCCAATGTGCCCTTTTAATGGAAAGATAACTACGGCTGAAGCCTGCAACTTGTACACCTTTCAAACATAGAACATCATCAAAATGATTTGCAAACTTCTCAAACTTGTTTTTTGGAATCAATCAAACAAAAAGCAGACCGGGGTCCACCTTTACTAATTAATGTCCTGGGTTACTTAGTAAAAGTGCCATGAAACTGGCAAGCATAATCATTATGCAATAACCTTTGCCCCCAATGTTCAGTGCTATTAATCCATATATGATAACAACCAGATGGATCCCCATATGGCAAGCCTATTTTAAATGCAATTAAAACAATACTGTTTTTATTTATGAAAGTTGCCATACAGACCAGTAATAATAGCAAAATGTGGTCAACATGGCTGGAAATTAAACATCTATTTGATAATTTTTTTAACTTGTGCTTGCGATATACACACAAATGTACAAATTCAAGGACAGTTTATACAACCAATTAGATTAAAAAATTTCAACACACATCTTTGCATGGAAGAAGCATTTCCTTTGAGGATCCACCTGAACAAGAACAAGGCCAATATCTAGAATGGCTACTAACTACTTTTCATGCAGAATCTACGTAAACAGGTTTTCTCTGCTACAGCATATGAAATGATCAGGCGTCAGCGAACATGTAATGGGCTTGTAACGGCCATCAACTAGAGCAGGAGACAAAGCAACATGTAATGGGCTTGTAACGGCCATCAACTAGAGCAGGAGACAAAGCAACATTCTGTATGGCCTACACTGGGGGGAAAGGTTTGTCTGTTGTGGCTCCTACGGCTAGGATGCTACATGAAGCTAATTGAACTGTTTTAATTTACTTACTCTTCCTCTGATTCTTCCTCCCTGGTTACATTGGAAAGAACAAGTTGTTAGTATCAAGAAACAGGTCATAGAAAGACACAGATCACAAGTCATGTAAGTAGTGCCAGACAGTGGCACACACACAGTGTCACATGCAAAATTGTTGTGCGACCTGGTGGTCAACTGTGCCACTACATTCCATCACATCACGATTTAGTATACATGTTGATCACCAGGTGTCAGCTTTGTATTTACTTTACACTGCTTTCACGGCCAACTCAACTGTTTTACCAGAAAGAGGATGCAATCATTACCCAGTAGTAAATGTGACTAGTGACTTACACAGTACCTGCATTTACAGAGAACGTTAATTATGATGAGGTTTTAATGCATATGTGTATGTATGTGTGAATGGAAAAGTATTATGCATACAGATATTTAGTCCATCTGCCTGTTCTAAAGTGCAGCAACAGTTAGTTTCATCCGCTTTCATGGCAAATACACATTTGTGGCAATGTTAATTTAACTCAATGGCTTCAGACCAAAACACAGCTTATTTCAGGAATGGCGCTGGCCTATCTCCATCTGGGCAAATTTAAGATCTGCTAAGTACAGTAATTTTCAGGAAACTCAAGGTATAACGAAAGATAGTGAAAATCAACAGAGGTGGACATATTTTGATACAGTCCTAATATGTCTATTTTAACGGTTGGTTAGTAAGCACTCATGAATGAAAGCGATCCCAGATATTTGCCTACAATTATTTTCATTGCAGCCGTAATTACTAAAGGACACACGATACAACATTAAAATAGCAGCTGATCCGACTGATAAGTGTCGTTAATTGCAGCGTAGCAGGATGTTGTTTTTGCTACGATCACCAGAAGTGAAGTTCCACAGAATAAATAAAAACGGTTCTTCTCAGAAAACAGGTCAATTTATGAGTCACTAAACATGTGATTGGCTTTACTGTGCTTCAATCATGTTTTGATTAAAACAATTACCAAGAAAACAAAGTGTACCAAACATTATATTATATTTGTATTTTGTGCACTTTTAAGCTTTAGGCAAAACTGTGAGAAAACAAAATATGCTAATTTAAATATTCTGAAATAAATAAGAAAGTTGGAAATAGGGAGGATCCAAACGTTGGTTTGCTTGTATATCAGAACCATGGCTTTGTTAGAATTTCCACATTTTAACTTGGTAGTGCATTAGGTTTACAATGCAAAGTTAATAATAATAATTATCATACCTGATTTGGTTTCTGATGCCTTAACTAACGACTAATCCAGGCTAAATATGTAATTATTTAAAAAATATCCAATAATTTATGGATTGTTTTCTTAACAATATTGTCCACAACTAATCAAATATTTGTAATGTTGACATGTCGACAGTATTCACTCACTAACATATTTTTTAATCAGCTGATGTCATTTTAGGGGAATGTGCCAAACCTAATCACTTATCTAATCAGAATGCGGGCCCTCTGATTCATTAATGGAAGACATCTTTATTCTGAGCACACAAAACCATAGAAATATATCATTGTTTATTTCTGATCCTCTGTAAGTAATATATAAATGAAATATAGTTAATAACTTTGACTTTGTTGAAAGAGGCATGCAGAGTTCACAAATGAATACTTACTCCTCGGAGCCACTGAAAACAGAGAGAAATAACTTGATGAGTGTTTATTAAATGCTTCCAGATAATTAAGTTAATTGCATTACATTTATCCAACAGTCCAATATGAACATGCATCATACACTGCAAAAATTATCTGGAGAAATACCTCTTCAGTTTACACATATTATATAAAGACCATGCTTTAACTCAATCTTATGATATTAATAGCTCCTTGCATACAGACATGCATGTCATGCGAGTGAGGCAGCCGTAAACAGCAACACGTTACAAAATGAGGTTGTAATAAAACACATTTAATTATTGCTATTTTTGTCTATCACTTATTTAAGTAATAAATCACATGTAATGCTGTATTTTGTAAATTTAAGATATCTTCCTTTGTAACATTTGCAACTTCTTAATTTGTTATTGAGTGAATGCAAACATTTTCATTACAGATAATTTCCACAAATACTGCTATAGTTTTTAGACTTGAGAATTACTGACATTTTGCACGTTTTTATCACTGAGTCTGGTGATGAATATTCAGATACACTTTTGCAGTGCATTCTGTGTTAGTTTTGTCAATTTGACAGACAAATTAGAGTACTTTGTCCTGGTGCAAGACGAGACCAGTGATTGTGCTGGACAATTCTTAGCTCACTTCAATGATGACACCAGCCCATGGGCGTCTGGGGGGGGCAAGGGGGCACATGTCCCCCCATGCCACATCTGGATGTTTGTAAAATTTAGGTCTTTCGTGGCGAGTAGATTGTTTACTATTTATGTTAAGGAAATCATCTAGTATATTTGTTAATTAATTATATACAATTATATCATTGTTGTTCATTGAAAGTAGACATTTTGGCAAGTGTAGAGATTTCTGGTTGAAATCTGAATTTTTTGCCCCCCTCTGGAAAAAAGCCCCTGCACCAGCCACAACATCAGAAAATGCCACACATTGTCTGCTTTTCATTTGACTAACATATTTCCATTTTCTGCTACAACAACATTTGACATTTGCTTCTGCTGAAAGTTGATTGAATGAAGACACCTCACCCAAAATGCCCTGAATATGATAATGCCATTACCATGGCAACAACATAAAAATCCACATGCCCACTGCATGCGAAAATGTCAAGGGTGCGGTATAACGGTGGGAAATGGAACGTTGGGGTTTACTTTGGGTGCTGAGCCCAGCTGTTACCTGGTTATCAGCCAGCTGCATCAGCTGCCAGGAATGTTTGCCTACTAGGAATTCCCAGAACCAGTGGCGGGGGGGGGGGGCGGGGGCAGTAAACACTGAGGCAATAAGCAGGTTGTGGAATAGGGTAAATGTCCTGCTACTTCTGCACCCAGACAGTCCGGACTGTTCCCCAGAGAGAAGCCATCATCGGATCCCAATCAATGAAAGTTTTTCATTTCCTTGTTCTCCCAAATACTGTTGTGGATCTTGTGTTCATTACCTTTTCAATCCTTCCAAAGTTCAGGGTATATTTTCCATTACTTCTGACTATCTAGCATTCTTCATTTTTGTCATTACTATTTAGTAACTGCAAAAAATGCCACCTTCTAAAATGAGGTGTCACAAAAAATTTCTCTCTAACTACACAACATTAAAATAATTCTCTTTGTTTTTACTGTTTGCCCACCTTTCCTGATCTGTGTGAATCAATATTAAAATCTTTCTACATGCTTTCACATAATAAAAACATGAACAACCCAAAATTATATTAAAAAAATATCAGTAAAATTAGTATTTCTTATTTGTAAATTTTCAACATCAAGTTACGACACTGGCGTTTGTGAATCTCCCTTATTTCATTCACGAGGACGTGGAAACGAGCAAGAAAACCAAACCATAAAACCGAACAATTTTTGTGCCATTAACTCAAAGCATCAGTAGTCATTCAAGCATGAAATGAGGCTAGAAAAACTCTGTGAAGAGTAAAAACCGACAGCAGTATCAACGTCCAGCCTCATCGTAATTTCCCCGAATGATTGGCACCAGACACTGGTGGTTCCAGGCAGCGATGGCTACTCAGCCAGCCTGGAAACCAGCCAGGCATGTTCCAGGCTCAGTCTATTTCAGGCCTGACATGTTATCAGTGGACAGCAGCTACTGTATTTGCACCAGCAGCTTGCCCAGTGCCATTGCGGAGGGAGCCAAGGTGATCCCGAATCCATCCATCCATCCAAGCAGATTATTTATAGGCCTGGTGAAGGAATTATTTCCCCACCACATCAATGGTCCAGAGTAGCTGCTGCTGCTACAAAATAATCGGACACTGAAGATAATCTGACCAAATCTTTCATTATATTTTGGTGTTTCTCTGAAGTTTCTGTGGCCGTCGACCGGCCCATCGTCTTTTGAATACTATCCAACATCTTTTTTATAGTGAAGGTTTATGCTGTTTTGGCATGGTCTTTATCGTCAAATGAGTTCATCTGATATTTATCCTGTTGTGCAGTACTCTCAAGGTTGCTAACTTCACTAGATAATTTGGGATGGCTACATAACTTATTTTCATGCATTACAAACATGTCACCATGGCAACTAACATTTCTATGTCGCCACGGCAACTAACATTTCTATGTTGCCATGGCAACTAATATTTCTATGAAAATGTATAACGGGAACAGAAACACTATTTCCACCTGCCTGAAGCACGGCAGACACACAAACATGCAGAAGTTATGTCAGACGAGTCCACCAAGATTACACTACTTAAAATGCTTAGTTTCGCAATGGCAATATTTGTGTGGTGACTGTACGTGTGCAGATAAGCATTCACTGCGTAATCCAATTACTGCAATACTTTGTTCGATAGTGCATACATATTTCTGGATACTGACCAAATGTCTGCATCACACTGCAGATGCTGTTCCTTATCATTACCCAAATCATTTCTACTCTGAATTAAGTTTGGAGGCACCCGAGCTGGTTACATGCAAATAAACAAATTATAAACAGGGCTTCTTCAACGCATAAAGGTAAATTTATATCCACAGACCTTATTAAACACAACACAAATGGTAATGACTAGTGATGCAACCAATAATTAATAACTGTTATAAAACACAACACACAAACACACAGGCCAAAACTTTTAAGTTTGTATTTTTAATTAACAAAATAACACGGCACAGCTACAAAGACACAAACTCAACTAAGGAAAATCACACACGTTTGATACAACCAGCCAACAATGGGTGACCTTAAAGTGACCTTCCCAGCACAAGTATTGAGGAGAACAGGCAGAGGGCATGCAGAAGGGGTGAGAACAAACATCACACAGAGTGGGATACACCCATGTATACCTGTGTACATCTTCTTCATCAGACATGATGGTAGGTTTGTTGGACGATGAGAATTATATACAGATAGCTGCAAGAAACATCACATCATCAGTATATGTCATGTTTTCACCACTGCATTCCACATAAGCAGTTTGTTGCGAAAGTACAGTACAAAGGGGCGTTCAAAAATATACGTAATGCTTTTCCCGATCAAATTTATCACATAATTCTGCTTAATGTTTGACCAGGGTCAAACACATAACCATTACATTAAGACATTTTACGTAGGCTGTGCATATAGTACCGTAAACATTACGTAACAACAGGGAAACTGTGCTAAGTAACATTTCCCACTTCTCCAGCATTACGTAATTTTTTAAACAACCCCCAACTATAAGTTGAGACCAGTATATAACTAATATGTTATTAGTTATATGAGCTGAAGATAACTAACTATGTATGCAGTGGACTCCTATTTAACAGTGGCAGTTTCTCATTTAATGTGCCCAATCACTGTCTTCAAAGGTGAATAGGAAGTCACTGAATACATACAGTGTACTATATGTCGTCACATGATCATGCACACTGTATCTACACAAAACATTAACATTTTTTAAGTTGGAAGCACAGAAATACTGTTTTGTTAGAGAAGACAGGAAATAGACAAATACAATTCTAATGCACTACACTAAATAAACAAACATCATTTTCAAAACAGTGCCTGTTGAGAGACATTTTATAACTCACTGTAGTTTGCAACTTCTAGAACTTGGCCAGCAAACAGATGTAGGGTGTACAAGTATGTATGAGGTGGTATCAGCTAATGCTAATAACCAGTCAGTGGGGTCACAGAGGAGGCTCTCAGCTGATGCTATCTACGTCATCCTATCCCCTAAATGTAGACTGCACCTAGGCGTGGGTAACCAGATCCCGCACGCCACAGCTACCGGCTTACAGGTATATGGTCATACATTCCCCCCAACATGCCAGGTTCTTCGAGCATATACCTAGTTACTTACATTACCGATTAAATTCTGTCAAGTTTTTCTTTGTTATGTTGTGAAAATGTCCTACTTGAAACTAACATGCATAGAACCAGAATACTAAACAGATGTAAAAACTTGTATTATTTCACCATAGAACAGTTAATTTTACTGTTTGTTGTAAACTTATATGTACCAGGCATGTCTAAATCTTCTCGTGCATGCCAATTTATGTTGTTACATTTGTTGTGACTCCATGGGTACTTTTGTGACATTTGTTGTGACTCCATGGGTACTCTTGTGACATTTGTTGTGACTCCATGGGGACTTTTTGTGACATTTGCTGTGCTTTCACGGGTGCTCACTACTGTAGTTACATTCGGTATTTCTCCATGTGTACTTTTGTGACATTTGCTGTTCCTCCGTGTGTACTTTTGTGACATTTTTTGTTCCTCCATGGGTACTCACTACACTTTGCATTTCCGTTACCTAAATAAAAATGCAATTAATAACTTAACCCAATAGCCCTCGGCACCAGGTGAGATAATTCACCAAATTCATAGGGGTCATGCAACTTCCTCTCAATTATGATGAATGCCAGAAAACACATCACACCCTGGGGGTGGGGCCAGAGGGTTGACAAGTGCTACTTCTCGGAAACGGGTGAAACAATGGTTCAACCATTAATGTTTTCCCTCTTTCCTTCTTTAGGGATTTCCCTGGCGACTGATGCTGCTCGTGGGATTATACCAAACAATTCTTCTTACTAGCAGTGTAGATGTACAACAGGTGTGACAAACATCCAGACCCCCCACCTGGGGTTGATTTCATACTATTTAATCCAGTTTAATCATCAAATGGAATGCATCATTTATGGGGTAAATCATGAACTTTGTTTCCTACAACAACTGGCCTGATAAATGTAAGCACATAATCAAGACTGATAAGGGGTCAGATTGATTTACATCTCAAGACATACTGAGCAAGATAAAGTTTCCAATGAACAACCCTCCATTGTTGGCCCCTTACGTCATGCAGAAATGTTTATATGCAGAAGTAAATTAAATGAAATTGTTCAAAAATATGTGTGTAGCAATTTTGCATAACACCAAAGTGAACATGTGGAGCAGTTGTTTGGTTCAGAATAACCAAGAAAGTTTAATCGTACTGTTTGTTGACAAATGAAATCAGTAAGGCTTCCAGACCAAAACTGTAGCATATATGTCTCATTCCCCCATATATGTCTCATTCCCCATATATACCTTACTCCAAACCCTATTCTAAAACATGACATACCCTTTCCAAAATACTGCCAGACTAAAACATGTTTCAATTATAAATAAAAATGTTGTTTTATCTCTCAAAAAAATTTATGTTATCTTTCTAGATATTTAGGCCAAGATAACAGACAAAACAGAGATAATGTTAAAAAGAATTTTGAGAAGTAAAACAATTTCAAATTTCACATTCCAAGAGACTGGAACATCAACCCATTCATAGAAATGAAACTATTAATCAAATGTTTCTTTGGAAACAACCCCCGAGTAATGTCCATTTCTCTGGGTACACCGACCAGAATGACAAGAATCATGCAAGTGATTCCCATATCTTATCATGTACCAGGCAAAGTGCTCTACTATCAAGTAATGCTTCTTGTATTTCTGCAAATTACCTTCATTCCCAAATTTTCCAGTCACGTCTTACAGTACAATACACAGTTCAACTGCATCTCTAATAAAATAAAACTTCTGTGAAGTTAGTATTACATGGGGTGTTAACCATACTGCTGTTACATGGGGTACCCCTGTTACACTGGGTACTGTTGTTACATGAGGTACCACTGTTACTGGGTACTGCTGTTACACTGGATACTGCTGTTACATTTGATACTGCTGTTACACTGGGTACTGTTGCTACATGTGTATGGCTGTAATGTGGGGTACTAGTGTAATGCAGAGTGCTGCTGTTACATAGGTGCTGCTGTTACATAGGTACTGCTGTTACATAGGTACTGCTGTTACACCGAGTACTGTTGCTACATGTGTATGGCTGTAATGTGGGGTACTAGTGTAATGCAGGGTGCTGCTGTTACATAGGTGCTGCTGTTACATAGGTACTGCTGTTACATAGGTACTGCTGTTACATAGGTACTGCTGTTACATAGGTACTGCTGTTACATAGGTACTGCTGTTACATAGGTACTGCTGTTACACGAGGTATTGTTGTAGCACTGAGTATCGCTGTTACATGGCTACTGATGTCACACTGAGCACTGTTATTACATTGAACACGGCTGTTACACTGGGTACTGACTGTTCTACCCAAGAGGTGTGGCTACATATCACTGTGAACAGGTACACAGGTGTTAGCACTACAGAGAATCCGACTTAGCTAAGTTCAACTGCTTTCAACCCCACCCTAACAAGGTTTCAAAGACCTAACAACAAAAAGGTACGTCTTGTAACCGTGGTTACAGGGGGTATTTTAAGATGTTCCTCAGACAAATGTTTCTGGCTCCAATGCTTTGCTGAACTTGGAATGCTGGGGGCAGGCAACAGTATTTTTTGGTTTCTAGTATCCCAGTTACTATCAATGACAGATTATTTTCCCTTAGGAAATAACTCAATGTAGTACACTGCTATGATTCATGGCATACAGTTACACAGTGCCTTGGCTCATACTTCTTACTCCTTCTAAACTAATGCAGAATGATTTCTGTGAGCAGCCAAGTAAGTTGCGAACACACAGGGATCAGCTTCTATAGGTGAACTAATATTAATGGATATGGATATTGTCATCCAATCTGAAAAACTGCTGTTCGACCCCACCCACATTTGATTGGTTTTCAGTTAGTCTATGATGTCATATGATGTCATATGATGCTCAGTCTTTTACCTTGCAAAGAACGCATAAAGATGCTGGATTTGAAGCGGACAAAGTGGAAATACATATCACCCAAAATACAGGGGATTTATCCACAAGTGCAAATCATGTCCCAGAGCAAATCCAGAGCTCAACTTGTGGTGTCCAATCAACAGATATCCCTCTACAAATTCCCTAGTGAAATTTTTCATGACAGGCCTTCAAAATAATCTTCCCAAGTTATTGATTTCTTCACACAGAAAATGTACAATTGAATGGGAAGCTGCTTGTAAACAGGGTGTGTGCACCCAGCAGGGAAAGGGGTGGGAAAAGAAGGGTTACTGTACCTGAGTGCCGACTGGTGTTCTCACAGGGATGTCAGGTGTGAGAGAGAGAGACGGGAATGTACCGCTGCAACCTGGGAGAGTCGGAGGACATACACACCAACCAGAAGGCACTAACCACCTACGCCTGAGCACTTCCCTCCCCTCGTATGTATCACTACGCCACACCAAAAACACACATGGGTGCATGTGCAGCATTGCTCGTGTTTCTTTTCGTATGGCAGGGGAGGGGTTGTTGCAAAGAGGCGGTACTCCAGGGAGAATTCCGGCAAAGATTCGCCTGGTAAAACACTAAGGAAAAGTTTAAAAGCACTTATGATTTTGTGTTTTCACCTTGCGGGATTGGGAGAAATATAGAAATGTGTATAAAAGAAATGTTTACCATCTTCCTGGCAACCTATCAACCCTGCAGCAGGGGTAATGGATCGGTCCATGGCTACCCTATGCCAGGCAGCAGAAGCCAGCAAATCAGGCCATCCATACAGACTCCTTTTATAGGCAGTGTGAAACCTGATGATGGGGAAAGGGAAACAGCTGCTTTGCTCTCTCCCTCTCTCCCTGTTTCCTACATACACACACCTATATTTAATCTTGCCCACTATCACCAGCCTGGCAGTCAGTGGGAGTTCTGGGCATAGTCTACATACGTATCCTGACTGAACCGCGGCCAATATCAGCCTTGGGAACCACTATGTAGGGATGGCACTAGTAACTAACACACTATTGTTAGATGACACTATTTTGTGGGCTAAGAACAGGTGTGTTTTCTTCTTGCTGATATACTGTGTAGACTCACTAGACTCGCTATTTATGTTAGGTGCACATCTAGACAGGTTGGCATTTTACATCATGTATGTCACCTTACTTTTGCACATCCCGTTCAGCTTTTTGCTTGCATATACTATCTCTACTATATTCTACCATAAACAATTTCTTCATGACTGTCATTCGAAATAAGTTTTTATACGTAACTATAACTTCCTATTTGTAAAAAATATCCAGTAATGATAACATATCGGCATCTAACCATTCTCCAAGTAAAATTACAATTCTTAAACACAATTGTAATTTTAAGAAAAGGACACTTTGATGACAAACCTAATATAATAATAATATTCCATTACAATATTAGCTGGCTATATATATAATCATATACATTTAAGAATATGTAGGAAAGAGTGTCCTTATCCAGCAATAATTTTATTATCCAATGCCACACAAAATGTATATAAGATAAACCCACTTTCTGAGTTTTGACAGTGACCCCCTCATTGGCATCACTGAACTGACTGAAGACTTGTAGTATAAGTTTAGGTGTCTAGTATACAGGCAATGCAATGCAAATAGACTTAAACTAAAACAATTAAGATTTCTATCTATGCCAACAGTTGCACCACAAGTAATGATGGTTTGACGTGCTGTAGAACAATTATATAAGGGCTCTAGATATTTATTTCTGTATCTAACTAGCTGTAAGTCTAGTCTGTAAACACGAGTCAAAAATGTAATGTTCAAGAACTATTCCTATCTTCAGGTAGTACTGGATCATTCTCAACGATGCACCATGATACACAATTCTGTTTGACGGCAGACGGTAAATATTGGCCAGAGTTGGGAGTCAAATAGGCTTTCTGGGTCAAACATGTTGCATTTAAAATTTTTAAATATTAATATGTCCTATTTAAAAATTTAAAATACATGTTATCAAATACAAATACAGTTTATTAAATACAAATATGTTCTGTGCTTGACTTTATTTTATTTTGCTTTTGGATCACACATGAATATTTAATTGATTTATCTACATCTGGTTTACTAGTATTTTTCCTGTGTTTGATTGTATGAAAAGATTCTGTTTATGACAGAATCGTCATAGCAATAACATTTATACACAGATGTACGCCACTGATGTGTATGTGCAACCAAACGTGTAAATACAGTGTTAACTGTTAGTATGTAATTATCAAATACATCAAACAAGAATATAAAATAGGGGTTTATGGAAATAGTTAAATATAAATGTAATTGCAAATATGCAAAATCAGTGTACGTAAATACATAATACATATCTGACCCCAACTCTGGCACTGAGATGTACCAGAGGGGGACAGAGGGGGGGTCAGTGCTCAGAGCAATCCTAGAAAGCAACGACCTAGTGGAATGTAGACAGGATCTATTTATACATCCTAACAAGCCTAATTAACCTCAACAAGAGACAAAGAATTTCTCATGGTAGATTTTGTTCATTTGCACATTCTCCCACAAATTGTTTAATTAACTCTTTTATATTTCACTTAACCTAGCAGCCAAGCCAGCTTGTGCACGTGCTGCTTGGCAACAAGGTAGAAGTCGATACACTTTGCTTTATTACCAGATGGTACAGATTTTAGTTTCTTGCCATTCTATCTCACCATATGGCATAGATTTATCCACAGCATACTGTAAACATGTTTCAGCTTGACATTTATATAACCTTCATTAGCTACTCGTATTTATATTGCAAGTGCAGCTTAAGGAAGCTATCAAGAAATTAGCATTTTCAATCAATGGAACAGAAACTACTAGTTATTCAAAAGGGCTATCTTTGCATGTATGTATGTATGTAAGTAAACACATATGTATTATGAAAATGGATTAAAAGATATACATGTTGCTACATATAACTATATTTTAGTTAATATAATAAAAGAAAACAGTGCAACAGATCATAGATACCATTGTTACTATTATGGTTGTTGGTGTAATTAAATAACATTATACTCGTATTTACCTTTACATTGGGTCATCAGTACTTCAGTATGTGTCTGCATAGTTGAAAATCAACATCGGCCATTATATGTTAACAAGCCACTTTCACTTTTTAAAACAGATACATTTTTATGATAGAAACAGCATTTTCAACTCGGTTGTCTTGTTAAATATAACGACCTAGTTGTTTCTTAAGAGACCCTAACAAGGACATATGCAAAAAACGACTGTCACATACTCAAATTTTTGGCTGTCTAAAATTGAGGAGTGTTACTGCATCCCATAAACTTTACATTTCCCCCCATAGATTCACCCTGAACGACTTGTGGTGAACAATTTCATAATGCATTTAGCTGTCCAAAACATAAATGTCAGTGTGCATAAAACATTATAGTGTCAACATTTTATATTTACAAGTAGTAATTTATGTTATGCTCTAAATGTAAATAAAATAAAATATAATTATATTTTCAGATATTTAATGTTATATATGCAAGCTGATTTGGAGTGCTGTAGATAATACCCCTAAAATCTGTCCATGACTCATCTATTTTTTGGCCAAAATTGTCCTTGACATAATTATACCCCTTTATGGAAACCTGAGAGTGGCAAGTTAACGTGGAGTGGTGGACATAGAAATGTGTCTATCACGGTCTCACAGAGGCTTCGATATTGTATATTATTCATCTCTTATTTGAGTAATTTTTACCTTAATATATATCATGTTTACTAACAACCATATACACCTGTATTATTTAAAATTATAATTTAACATGGATATATTATATGTATTATGTGAAATGTATGATGGGTCAAATAAAAACATTTCTTCTTCTTCTTCATTTGTGTCCTGATACCAATTGGTACAGAACATTTTGTTTGAGAATAAGCCACATCATGGCCGCCATCTGTTAACGCTAATTTCCCGCTAATCTACTTGTAGAATGGTTCGCCTGAAAACAAATCAATTCCGCGATAGTCTGGGGTGGGGAGTGACACCCCCGTGTTTGGTGCATCGTCCGCGGCTAAAGAGGGAGTCGATCAGCGGCGGCACCGTTGGCTTGTGACTTCCGCGGCCGGCCGCAAAGTTGGTACACCATTCGGTTGCGGGAAACTACGACTTTTCGTCCACTCTAACCATTACAACCCCCTCAGTCTGGGGCCATGCTGGAAAGTCTGGCCTGTTAGTGGCTTACCTGGGTAGTTTGCAGCTTCGCTCCACTGTCACGCCCAACTGTTCCGATGGCAGCTGTCTCGACAGTGACCCCGATTGAACTTTTCCTCGAAGCGACCGGCGCCGTCACGTGACTATGTTCAGGCGCACAAACGGTACCCGTCCGCCGTTATACTGCGCCAACGTAGTGCGCAAGAATGTCGCAGTGCTATTTTTGCACAGTTTGTCGTGCAGTTTTCTAGGTCTCGGTATGTGCGTCAACTGCACCGATTGAGTCGGCTTTGTTACTTGATGCGATGTCTGTTTCGCAAAATCATTACTACAAGCTGTGGTTATGCGGATGTATACAAAGATTCGGTGGTTTGCCTCCACTCGCGGGGCTGACTGCGTTAATTAATTGTAACCATTAACTAATATCCCTGGAGTAACTTCAGGCAGTTTTCAAAGCTCTTACTTTAAAAAAGTTTTTTTTTCTGTGTTTATAAATATTTGCATTGAATACCCAAGATCTGCCATTTATCAGACTATTTATGTATAATTATTATCTTTTTATATCGTAATGTACAAACTGTTTGTCTTCAACTCCGTTAACCTTTCTACATACTGTAATTTGTGTCATCCGCAAATTCAAGAGTTTACATCATTTCTAATTTGTAATGTTATGTATATAAATTAGGATCACTATATAAACTATTTAATGCCAACCAATGACTGATACGACTGATACTGATACAACTGATACTGATACAACTGATACTTATACAACTGATACTTATACAACTGATACTTATACAACTGATACTGATACAACTGGTACTGATACAACTGATACTGATACAACTGATACTGATCCAACTGATACTGATACAACTGATACTTATACAACTGATACTGATACAACTGATACTGATACAACTGATACTGATACTGATACAATTGATACTTATACAACTGATACTGATACAACTGATACTGATGCAACTGATAGTGATGCAACTGATACTGATGCAACCGATTCTGATCCAACAGATACTGATACAACCGATACTGATCCAACTGATACTGATGCAACTGATACTGGTACAACTGATACTGACACAACTTATACTGATACAACTGATACTGATACAACTGATACTGATGCAACTGATAGTGATGCAACTGATACTGATACAACCGATACTGATCCAACTGATACTGATGAAACTGATACTGGTACAACTGATACTGATATAACCGATACTGATATAACTGATACTGATGCCAACAAAATAAAAATTGGTTACTTTGCGCGTTTGAACAAGTAATTGCACAATGACTATGTTTTCGCCATTAAAAAGATAGACACCCCGACAAGTAATATAGCACTACGAGCGTCATTTGTTTTTTTCGATTGACGCTCACTTATTTGGGGATATTGAAATGAGTGCATACAGTATGCTTTCTAATTTAAGCACTGCAAAATTAGTTTTTTTGTATTAAAAATCATGTAATTTATACATTTATGGATCCTCCTCAATTCGATGGTCTTGCTTGTCTCGTTCCAGGGTCATTTCACGAGCATCTTAATCTACCTAGAATCCACCATGACATTCTTACTCTGTCATACAAGTTTTTTTATTTAGTTTTGGTGAAACCATCATTTTTCTTATCAGATCCAGTAAAAATTCGGCGATCAAAATCAATTCTTTTGATGATTTTAGCAGTACGCGTTCTTTTATTCAACTGACTGTGCATATTACTTTTCAAATTTTATTTAAATTATTTTTATTATTATTATTAAGTTATTATTAAATTTTATTAAACTGACTGTGCATGTTACTTTTTAAATCATTCACATATTGCAGGTATGAACATCAGCTAACCTAATTCGTGATGAGCTAAATCAATCGAGGAAACCTTGTTCCTACTGGCGGGGGGGGGTGTGTCCTCTAGAATAACCCTTGAATGCACTATTAATTGCCACCAATTAAATATGCGTGCCCACTTAATGTGATTTATAACCAGGATGTGTCGCTGGCGACTCGTCATGCTCCATGTAACTCGTTACCCGTGTTTACGAAGTCATAGCACAGCGTGTCATTCGATGGTTTGGTTTCTCAGCTGCATTAGATTTGGTGCGGTGCGTCTTGTGGTTTAAATCGACAACACATTCAATGAAAGCTACGTACGCGGAACTGTCACTTTTACAAATGTAATAGATTTGGACTAAATTGTCAGCTTAGCAACCAAAAATATGTTTTCGTAACTCTTGGAAGGGGATAAAGAACATGGCAGCTGTGAACATGATGACAGACCCAGTTAGGTCTAAGGTCAGACTGCAGGGTGTGAGTGATGAATCGTTGTCCGAAGTGTTTAATGATTTCTTTACACGTTTTGAAGAACACAACTTTTCATCCTACATGTCTGAACAAAAGTCATCTTTGACGTTTGATAAAACTGCTGTCATTGATCAGAAGAGTGTAGCTAATTGTCTTGAGATGATAAACATAAACAAAAGCCCAGGCCCTGATGGCATGTGTGGCAGAACTCTGAAGTTTCAGCTCAGTGGCGTCTTTCAACATCTCTTTCAGACCTCTCTAGACACTGCTAGTATTCCCACTGTTTGGAAAACGTCTACTGTCATCCCCATTCCTAAGACAAACAGCCCAAAACAATTAAACGATTTCAGACTAGTTGCTATAACATCCCTTGTTATGAAAACACTGGAAAAACTAGTCAAGTCACTGATCCTGCCCATTAGCCAATTAGACCCACTCCAGTTTATGTACCATGCTGGAAGGTGTGTTGAAGATGCGAAGTTATTTATTCTGAACAAAGTGTATACTCACCTTGAGAAGCCAATTGCACATGCCAAGATTCTCTTCGCCGATTTCTCATCGGCTTTTAATTTGATGTAACCTCATATCTTAGGCCATAAACTCATTTCCGATTTTAATCTTGGTAACCAGCTTGTTGCCGGGATTGTTGATTTTTTGTCGTGTCGTCCTCAGTCTGTTTTTGTGAATAGGAAATTTTGTAGTGACGAGGCTGACACATACGGGCTCGCTCCAGGGTTGTTGTCTCTCACCCCAGGGTTGTTGTCTCTCACCCTCCTATACATCTTGTACACTGACAGCTGTAGAAGTGCTCATGCAGACAAGTTTTTAGAGAAATATGCTGATGACTGTGTCTTACTTTCACTTCTCTTTGGTTCCCAACGAGATCATGGCCCGGCACTACGAGATTTTGTTGAGTGGTTTGATGACTCCTATCTAAAGTTTAAAGTATGTAAGCCCAAGGCGTTAGTAATAAATGTCAGAAATCAAAGTCAAGGTCCTTAAAAAACAACTATTCATGATCAAGAGGTTGAAATTGTCACCAAGTATACATCGTCAAGAAATGTCAGCAGCGCCTGTACTTTCTTAGAAAATTAAACTCATTCTCTGTTGATAAAACAATTTAAAACCTGTTTTACAAGTCTTCTATTGAGAATGTTCTTTGCTCGTCGTTTATCTGCTGGTATTTCAACCTGAGTGTTAAAAACAAGAACAATTTACAGAAGATTGTACTTGTCAGCTCCAAAATAGTGTGTGTGTGCGTGTGCGTGTGCGTGTGCGTGTGCGTGTGCGTGTGCGTGTGCGTGTGCGTGCGTGCGTGCGTGCGTGCGTGCGTGCGTGTAATCCAGTAATACGCTGTTACCTACGGTATATTTTTATATTTTAATATTTTGTATATTGTGCTCGTCCAAACGACGAGGTAATTGTCCTGAATGGGATGAATAAAGTTATATTGTATTGTATTGTTGTTATTGTATTTAGAAGTTTGATATTGTGTTTAATTCCTTCGTTGTCTAAGCGTAGACGGACAGCATGAGGAATTCCAGACATTTAAGTTAAAGTTTGAGAAACAAAACATAATTAAATTTTATAGAAGTAGTGCCAACGAGTTAAAGCAAAAATGTATCTAAGTCTATGCCATTTGATGTCTCCGATATACCAGACAAACGGCTACAATACATACTGGTATCAGTTACTATAAATAGTATCAGCTATCAGAATATCAGAGTGGAGAGCACCCGCCTGTCGGTGGAGTGGACGGTTGTTCGATTCCACCTCCACTGTTTCGAAGCTTGGTCAATTTCATTAACCCACTTTGCCCGTGTCTTTCGGAAGAGACACTAAATGCCGTGCCAAACTCCTGCGTTAGCTCAAGATTGGGCTGTTTGGAGTATAACTACTTGAGTTGAGAATTGAGATCACATGAACTTGCATAAAATACACCACCTGTGCAGTTGGCCTACACGTAAAACGTTTGTCTAACATATAAGATCTCCGGAGCGTTTGAGTGAATTTCTACTTTGGCAATATCCATACAGGACATTTCCATTATCAAAAAAGCACAATTTAAAATAGGAATTTATTTACCCCAGCAAAACTCACTGGGCCAATAAAGTTAAAACGTGCCGTATTCATTGGCCCATCATTGGCTGTTTTTCATTGGTCCAATGAGAATTTGTACACCAGGCCACGTCAAAACGATGACATCGTTGACCCTGTATTGCCCCCAGCTAAAAAACCTGAGTGGGCCAACGACTTGCCAATGAACCTACATCACTGACCCGTGATTGGCCATTTTTCATTGTTAATGACAGCCATTTAGTTACTAAATACGTTGTTTCAGTGGCAAGCCAATGCCAGTTGAGCAAATGACAGTCATCATTTACCCCAATAAATTTTGCTAGCTGGACCAGAATGAGTACATGGGTAAAGAAATGGGAAGATGGGACGAAATGGCCCAATAACTAAACACTAACTACTAACATGATGAGCGGGAAACAGCCTCGTCCCCTCAACTTTCGTTGTTTTTGTGTGTGTTTTCGTTGTTTTTAACGTGTTGTTTTACCGGTCGTCACGTTGAACGCAAGCCCGAGAAAATGGGAAATCACCTGAGACCAAAACATTTAATGTGCATAGAATGGCCTCGCGTGCAACAAATTGATCAATTTTATCGTGAATTTTTTTGTCCTTAAAAATACAGAAAGAGGGACATTTCGTCCAAAAACCAGGAAAGCTGGACCATGGAGGAAGCGGTATGTCCCGCCTGAAAGCGGTAATGTTAGCATCTACATGTTAACGTGTAATACATCGTGAGGTGGAAAATCTGGGGCGACACGAGACGGCAACTCGTCCAGGGGAAGCTACACAGATAATATACACAGTATGATAACATTAATAATATGTGAACTGAAATGCTCGTATTTTTTTATTAAAATAGATCTTTCCACTTGATACCCTAAACATGTTGCATGCTTTGACGTGCGTTGGACACACGAAACAAACATGTTGCGGACTTTGACGTGCGTTCGACACACAAAACAAACATGTTACGTACTTTGACGTACGTTCGACACACAAAACAAACCTATGAAACGTGGACTTGATCTGACGGGTGGTTTACTAGCAATTAATCGAAGGCCCCGGGTTATATCGGCTTGGTGATGCGTGGTACCATGGTCGCTAAACTAAGTGGAACCTGTACCACTTCGTTGTTAAATAATACAGTCCGTGCTTCAGTGGAGATAAATCCAAACAATGAAACGGTTTTCGATATTATTAAGGAGTTTATGGCTACGGGGTGGATATCTTACGTATGTGGACGTTTCATCGTACATTACGTAACCCGGAACAATGGTAGTTTGTAGCTACGAACAACTGTTCGCAATGTTGTGCGTGTTTTCTACGATTGTTCCAAGTTATGTGATCTACGTCAAACGTCCACGAGTTTCTTCGTATCGTACGAACGCTTCGTACAACCGGCAGTGGTACGTGATTTTTTTGGGGGGCATGAAGTTGTATCGACACTGGGTAGTGGCAGGAGTTACAAAGAATTACAAGAAGTTACAGGCTCTTGCAGTGGCTGCCTCATATCCCGTGGAACACCAGGCAACTCAGCTAGTTGAGAATATTTCTTCTCTGCATCCTTCACGCACTGACGTACTTCCGGTGATGTGTGCAGCCAGGCGTAACGGTCATCATGTTGTTCGGTTCCTATATCACTTAACGACTAATATACAATAAATGGCTATATCCTATTTTTTTGCCAACCATGAACACTTTTCCTGTGTTTCTTATCTTGTTGTTCGATTCCTACATAACTGATCGATTAATATACAATAAATGGCTATATCATATTTTTGGCCAACGATTAAAAATTTTCCTGGGTTTCTTTTTCTTCACAGTAGTATCATTTTGAACCAATTCCTTGAAGCATGGCTCCGAACGTTACAATTTCTATCAAACGTGGCTACAGAATGAATAAAACAGCATCATTGAGACATTATTTTTAACTTTCTGAATTGTGCGCTGCAATACTTCGGTCATTACTGATTTCCAGCACGAGAATCTCCTTCCAAATAGGCCTAATGCTTTAACTTTTTTAACAAGATTTAACAAGATTGCCATCTCGAACAACAAGTTCCAGATGGCAGTGGACAAGGAAGCCATTGGCTTATCGACAATCCAACAATTTTCTCATCTGTGTGTAGCCCGCCCTACATAGATATCTGTCAATTCTATCTTAAAACATATTCACACTACTAGCATTAACACAATCATTTGGCAGTTTGTTCCATTCATTTATCACCCTCTGTGAGAAAGGACTTTCTCACGTCCAACCTACACTACTCCTCAACTAATGCTGCTTTGTGTCCTCTGGTTCTACTGCCTTCTTTAAGTTTGAAGAACATATTCCTATCAACATTCTCATAACCATTCACTATTTTAAACACTTCTATTTGGTCTCCTCTTAGTCTCCTGGTCTCTAGTGTTGTCAAACCTCATTGTAATAAGCGACTTTCATAACGAAGGTCTCTCAATTCTGGAATCCTTTTAGTTGCTCTTGGCACGTGTTTGGCAAGAAGTAGACACACGGAGGCAAACTCTTAATAATACACATAGACCTTTATTATTAGACAAGACACGTTAACATGGTTAGGCGTGGATATCCCCGGGGTGGGGTAATTACCCAAAGCTGAGGCAGTCGTGCGACTGTGTGGTAGGCGGACACACTGACGTGTAGATTGTTTGACCCGCGCCGGCGAAGCGAAGCGGTCCTGGGTCGCTTCCACGTGTGTGTGCGTGCACGTGTTTGCACGGGTACGTGGATACACGATGCATGCTTGTATGTCAGTTTAATTTCAAACCATGGACATCGTCACGTAAATTATACGATATTGTTCTATGAGCAATATCATCATAAATGATACGATATCGTCCTATGAGCAATATCATCATAAATTATACGATATGCCGGTATAGCTTATTATCTAATCGTAACTACTCTCTACGAAGCTGATTGATGAGAAAGAAGGCACCGTCATTTTGGCATCACTGTTAGTTCTAGACACGTCTAACGTCATGTAGTAGTGCATGCGAGAAGTATGTCAAGCATTGAGGTTTAGTTCCAGCTAAAAGGTTACAACCATATCTTACTCTAGCTCAGAATCAACTCAGTCTCCATGGGGCAACCAGTTACTACGTCATGGCACGTCACTGTTGCTATGGCCACCGCTGGCAACGGCAACTGCAAGACGTTAACACGAAACGCCCATGGCGACTAGAGTCAATAAACTGCCAGCTTGTTTGATATTTTCTAGAAATGTGGTGGTTTTGCCACAATAGAAACGAAACACAACATGAACGAAACGAAAAAGAGCACATCTGAAGGGACGGTTAATATTGCAACGATGTTTGTGATCATGTGTGTGCTTGTTTGCGTGTTGGCAGAATGCAATGCACCAGATAGAAATGTCACTGGATCCAACAAAAATATACTTGTCAGTGAACGTTGCCCAAGACACTGTTCGGCATTTACACCAAACAAAACCACAGGTTCTGTAGATTCTTATATCCATTTATAAAAATGTTTGATAATCTTGCATGTAGACAGTCATGACATCCAGATCTGTACACCAATGGGCAATGAAGTGACATGCGGCTACCTGCAGATGGGCATCAGCTGGCCAATGGCAGCACAGCACTGCTTTCTTGCGACAGTTGAACTTACACGAGCAATTTTAACAGTTCTGGTTGATCTGGTAATAAAATTCACAATTGTTAGGTAGTTAATAAACATATATATTATTTTTATTCCTCTTCTTCTTCTTCTTCTTCCTCCTCCTCCTCTTCCTCCTCCTCCTCTTCTTCCTCCTCTTCCCCCGCAGCTTCCTTGGAGGCCTCCGGTTTCTCCTCGGCACCTTCGCCCTCTTCTTCACCCTCCTCTCCTTCCTTGTGCTTCAGAGCATCTCGTCCCCATTCAGGGTTCGACTTCTTCTGAAACAAATATACATGTAAAACTACAAACCATTTCAGTGCAAAGACAGGCCAATACGGTACCCCCGGGGGTTGTATAAACAGTGTAAATGAAGGCAAAACTAAACATGTTCATCATACTTTAAATGTGGGGAAAAAAACAGAATATATCACAACCTTACACAATGGTATATGAAACAAATTAACCCTGCACATCAAAGTTTATCACATATAAATATTCAGCCTTTCAAGAACGCTAACACATTATATGTTGCTGAGAGCCTATGCAGTGTGGTTTAATAAACAGTTTCTGCTCTGTCTTAAATTGTTGTCTATATATAATATGTTATCTGCCTATTCATGGTCTTTAAATCTGTCAACTCATTCACATTTGCAGATTTACAATTACCTGTGAAGATTCTACCAAACTGAGTGATTGTGTTAAATTGTATTTTCAAGAAATGACAGCACAGCTGTGCAATTAAATTTGGTTGTATGCAAACACGAACATAACTGAGCAAGTATTGAGTGCGTGCAGCATTAGTTCCAGCATGGTAGTTTACTACTAGAATTGATGCTACTGCATCAGCTGCCTACAGGGCATACACCAGTAGAGGGAAGGATACTATTGGCTGACTACTACAGTAATAAAATACTTTCTACAACATGGGTGAAGGCAGGGTGTCTTGCAGGGTATGGTTACCCCTCTAAAACTGTTAGCACAACCAGCTATGAAGGCTGTTCCTGTTTAGCTATACGTTACCTAAAATGCTATTAAACATTAATTTAACCGCTATTTACTTAGTCAATATGTCGACAAATTAGATTCTATACAGCAGGGTTTGGCTGTGTTGCACAGCTGTCTAAAATAAGTTGTTATGGTAAGAGAACTATCACATCACCGCTGCTACTAGTTACACAAACAGTTATGGAAAACAGCTGCTCTATGGATTATGTAAAGCTAATAGATGGCCATTCATCGGGCATTCTTTACTTACGTGCGAAGGCGGCACCTAGTTCGCGAAAGAAAGGTACCATTAACACATTGCTAAATCACCTTGTGGACTTCTTTAAAAATGCATCTAAAATCGTGATTTTTGACATCCAGAAAACATAGAGATTAAGAGACAAGTTTATCATTTTCAACTTTCAAAAGAAACGTAATACGCTGTAGAATAATGGTGTCACAAATTTGTCGAATTTAGGTGCCTGATACGTTTTATTACACATAAAAATTAGACTTTTGTAGCCACCATTTTCAATGAAGTCACAATTTGCAAACATAGTAATTGCATGGTCATAGTCACGATTTTGAGCATTTTCACAAATACATGAACATTATGTGAATATGAAACACCTGCTGATTCCTGATTCCTGATGGGCCCAGAGTGCTACTGTTACAACTGAACCTTGCAACAATAACATATGCTGTCACATCTCACCTCTTCTTTCTCTTCTAGTGCATATTTTGATTGTCCCGTTGACTTAAGCTGATCTCGGAAGCCAAGCTTTGACTTCAAACCACCCTTGTCTAGCTTCGCCAGTCTGTATGGCAAGATAGAGAATGCAATTTCACAAAAATGCCCAATCAAGACTACGCTGACACTGTCAATAAACATATATAATTTTATAAGGAAACACGGAAAACGCACATACCAAAATAATAAAATCGCTGAAAAAAGGAAAACAATAGCAAAAACAATGCATGGAATTCAAACAGTAAAATTAAATAAGTCACCATATATGTCAGTTGCTAT
Organism: Lamellibrachia satsuma; assembly: GCA_033239005.1. Lineage (NCBI taxonomy): Eukaryota > Metazoa > Annelida > Polychaeta > Sabellida > Siboglinidae > Lamellibrachia > Lamellibrachia satsuma. Next base: position 1,350,557 of record BSQZ01000060.1, on the reverse strand, counting down.
ATGTTAATTGCAGAGTAGCAATGCTGCGGCAGTAGAACAAAGTATACTGTTTGTTTGGGCATGTAATTAGATATAACGTATGTTTGTAATAATCAGAATATTGTCAAACTTACTTGCTCTCTGTTTTTGAGACCTTCTTCAAGACAGGCTTTGCACTATAATTAGACACATTCATAACTGAGTAAACTTCTTCCTACATCATCAAATACAATAGCAGCCATTTTAGCACATTTCTGAGACGTGCAAATCACACTGTTGATATATGCATCATATTATACATCCACACACCCAGAAAGATCAACTTCATTGCTATTAGCTGCGTTAAACCTTCTCGTTTAGGATTAAAAGAATATTTTTTCAAATTCAGATCATAATTATATAATTATGTATAATTATGTGTGTGCGTGCACGTGTTTGCACGGGTACGTGGATACACGATGCATGCTTGTATGTCAGTTTAATTTCAAACCATGGACATCGTCACGTAAATTATACGATATTGTCCTATGAGCAATATAATCATAAATTATACGATATCGTCCTATGAGCAATATCATCATAAATTATACGATATCATCCTATGAGCAATATCAACATAAGCAATATTCCACAGTGAGAAAAGAAATTAAACAGAACAGCCTATGCTACTCACAACTTGCCCTTGATGTCATTGACCTTGATGGTCAGTTCGTTGATCTGTAAAACAAAATATGAGAAACCATTTTAACATAAATTCACATTCCTGGAGAACACAGGTGGACAGGAGAATATCAGTATAGTAGTTAAATTACCCCTTCTTCTCAGCTATGAAAACTACCGTTGAATATCTTAGACCAACCAGGTAAAGAATGCTTTTTCGTCAAGACTATTGCATATTTCATATAACAAGCTGTCCTTATCGCAGAAAACCCATCAAACCTGCAGAACATGTTGCTTCAGTTGTGGAGACATTTTGTTGCACTGGTGTTAAGTGTGTACTTATGACTACTGGAGGAAGAGCCAACAGTTAAAAGAGCTGGAGGTATCCATCATATCAATGGCATGATGACAGTCAGTGGCTGTTTAAAAGTTTAAGAATTTTTTATGGTCCAGTTTTCTTATAATACGACCAAATGTTAAAATGGACACCAATGGGAAAATGCACTGTGGTCTGACCTCAACACATCACCACTGAGTGTTTCCTCACCTCGAAGGTCTGTCTCCTCAGCTTCACCTCCCAGTCATACTTCTCCTCCTCGAGACGGCACACGGTCCTGTACAGGTCATTTACCTTCTTTGACAGTTGTTCTGGAAAAGACAACACAATCTAATCTGTAGACTGATGTTCTATCGTTTGATGCTTTTATCTGGTTTATTACATACTCTTTATCATCCATTTTAATAATGCTGTTATTAAATATTTTCATCCATTTTTCTTATGCCACATCAACTTATTAACTATTTAGATGTACACATTTTCATGATCCTGTATTTTATGCTTATTTATGTTATGCATTACTTACAGTGTTATCATTAATTAATTATGTAAAGTGCTTTGAATTTTTATAAGTATATTGTGGTGTATAAGAATTATAATATTATTACTATCTGACTCGCCATACTAGACTTATATAGTGAAATATGTCCACTGGGGCGGGGTATGAAAATATGTTCATTTAGACATGTGGTTTGAAATTTATATTTCTGACTTGATATTCTATTTCCTAATATATTTACTGTATTTTCAATCATAATACAAAACTGACTGACAAATGATATAATTTTAATGAACGTTATGACAGTTGTTTTCATTTTCATGATATAAACCAATAAAAACTATAAAATGTATTTTTAAAATGTGCAGTACGACTTGCTAACAAAAAGTAGGATACATTTAATGCAACAAACTATTAATATGAAGCAAAATGTGTAATGTCACATACAAATTAAAGTGAAACAATTTGTCACGCATGAACAATCAATGTGGAAAAAAACTAGCTGCCATTTATTGATATCATGCAAGCCACACAATTGATATCATGCAAGCCACACAATTGTACAAACATCATGCGGTGCTACAAACACATTCAATCAACATCAAATGGAAATCATCGATTCTAAGTATGCACACCTGTTATTTTAACACTACTCGTGATGTTATTGCATGAGAAATCAGTGATTCCAAGTATGCACACCTGTTATTTTAACACTACTCGTGATGTTATTGCATGAGAAATCAGTGATTCCAAGTATGCACACCTGTTATTTTAACACTACTCGTGATGTTATTGCATGAGAAATCAGTGATTCTAAGTATGCACACCTGTTATTTTAACACTACTCGTGATGTTATTGCATGAGAAATCAGTGATTCCAAGTATGCACACCTGTTATTTTAACACTACTCGTGATGTTATTGCATGAGAAATCAGTGATTCCAAGTATGCACACCTGTTATTTTAACACTACTCGTGATGTTATTGCATTAGAAATCAGTGATTCCAAGTATGCACACCTGTTATTTTAACACTACTCGTGATGTTATTGCATGAGAAATCAGTGATTCCAAGTATGCACACCTGTTATTTTAACACTACTCGTGATGTTATTGCATTAGAAATCAGTGATTCCAAGTATGCACACCTGTTATTTTAACACTACTCGTGATGTTATTGCACGAGAAATCAGTGATTCCAAGTATGCACACCTGTTATTTTAACACTACTCGTGATGTTATTGCATGAAAAATCCACCCTTCACATCATGCAGATGAGATAATTGTTTACATGTCTTACTGTAAAGTAGAAAGTTACACAAATAAACAAATTAAGTAGTCCTTCTGTCACACAACCATTTCATGCAGGGCAGATGCTCAGGTGATTGGCAAGTAGATTACCCCAGGTAGATCAATCCAAGTAGTCAAACTAGTTGGCTTAATCGACAGCTCAAGCAGGCCAGAGGTTCTTGTTGTGGATTGAGTATGCCAGTAATAAGCTATCTAGGTTATTGAAGTAGATAACTGCTGAATCTGCCAAGTACTGAACGCACAGACTGATGTTGGCGAAACCAGGTGAAAACATGCCAAGACAACTGCACACCACGTCCATGCCAAGACAACTGCATGCCACGTCGCAAGCATGCCAAGTAGACAGGCGTCACAGCCCACCTTGGTTGAGACCCTCGACCTGGAGAGCGGGCACCCTGCCCTGAATGATCTTCTTCTTGGCTTCTAACTCCTCAGCTTGTTTCTTCTTCAGGTCTTCAGCTGCCTTCTGCATGATCAGTTGCTGCGAGGGACATAGACCAACACATGGGTGGGGAGAAGGGACAACGTAGAGACAGATCCTCACCTGGAACACCCTCGGAGGGACACACCTTGGGTGCTGCGACACGTGACATGGTCAGTTGGGCACAGTCTGATGCACTGGATGGCAATGTTCATTTTAGCAGGCCAAAATATGGATGGTTTTGTTTCTGAAACTCTGTGGACAATTTGTTCAAGACGAAAACAATTGTGCCTGAATCACAGCAAGTCACGTTCGCAACACCTAAAGACCCCCAGCCTATAACAATGTGACATTCTGTCAGAAATGCTATCAGGTTCTTGACTGCTTTGCACATACTTAACCAACTACACCACAAACACACCACTGCTGACGTTTACCAAAATCCATAAGTAGATGGCAAAATTTACTCGCGTTTTTACAGACGTTACGCATCTTTGAGTGTAGGTGGCAGCAGTGCATAGCAACCAGGAAACCTGCAACTTTCGACAGACACTGATGAAACCCTGACCTTGAGAAAGACCCTGAAGGTCGAGTGGTGGTACACGTTCTTCCAGAACTCGCTGCTTCTCTTCCTGTGCAATTCTCAATTTGGTCATTACCTCGTCAATCACAGGACTTAGTGGATTCTACGAACACATGCAAACATGCTCATGCAGATCGGTGGCATGCGTTAATAATTGTCATGCAGAAAGAATACTATCCAATAAAATGGGCAATTTACTTCAACTGGGGTTGCTCGTGATACCTTTATGCCACTGGGTTTAGCAAACTAGGGTAGTTCTGTCAACCAATATTACTCTGATTCGTTTGGACACAGCCATGCTGGTTTTGAAAATATAAGTCCATGCTAGCATGGCAGAAGAATATTTTATAGTCATGCTGCGTATATTCATGTTTAAAAAAATTCCAAACCACAAATAAAAAGGAAGGCTTTGGTGCTTGGAAAAGGACATATTTTTGGATCACACGGACAGTTAAATGATACTGGATGTTGGGTGAGGAATAATGCACATCACTATCTGATTTGGAGAAACACTTTCGGGAAACGTCAGAGTTGTAGGGTGGGCATGTTAGAAAAAAAAGGGTTACAATCTTAGGAACAACACATGAGAATCTGGCACGAGAAAGAGAGGAACATGTCTAGAATTTTGTCAGCATGTTGAAATCAAATCAGTTTAAAGCTGCTTCCTCAAATGGTTCAGCCCATCATGAATCCGGTTCATTTATGTGCGTAGTCTGTTTAATAAAAAAATGCCTATTTTTGTTCAAATCATTGAAAGAATTTATTTCAGTCATTGGATTTGGTAAGGATCAAATAATGGATATCCAAAATGGTCAACACTGTGCGGGTCAAGGCCGATCATGGGCACGACTTCAATCCTCTCGCCGACATGACAAAAGTTATGAAATTTCACCAAGGGTGAAAATCACGATTTTTCAGCATTTTGATTTTCACTACACTTCATGCTTGAACAAGCATTAAGTAATTTAATAGTTTGTCTGATGATTTCACAAGAACTACATATAAAAGTTGTTCAAATGAGCTAGCATGTTGCAGTAGAAATGAGACTAGCAAAAAACCTTTAATGTAGATATGATACACCTTTAATGTAGATATGATACACCTTCAATGTAGATACGATACACCTTTAATGTAGATGTGATACACATTTAATGTATATATGATACTCCTTTAATGTATATATGATACACCTTTAATGTAGATATGATACACCTTTAATGTAGATATGATACACCTTTAATGTAGATATGATACACCTTGCTCTAAGAATCTAAAATTGGGCAGTAGCAGAAATCTTACATGCATGCCTTTGTGTAACCAAGAAAAACATTTTGTTAGACTCTGAATATAAAGAGGATACTGCATCACAGATCTAGCCAGTTACTGGTTGATCATGTTCAACTTATATATTTCCCTTCACTCATATTACCAACCTTACTGTTGCATTTGAAATTTTTTTCGCAAAAAAAATAAGGCGTTTGTTGCGAATATTTCAGGAGCTTCCCATGGCCTTCGTCAGCAGACTGCCTGTGGCAAACTCAGTCCGCTGATGAAGGCAACATGAAGCACCCAAAAATATTTTGAATGTATGCCTTGAGAGATAATTGTATCAAATATTACATTCCAAAAAACCAGATCAAACACCAAATATATAGCAAACAATAAGATACTCAACCAATTGAAGGGGTAAATGGATAAATCAGCAAATGGCTGCATAAAAGTATTAATTCGCAGAAATAACATGCCAAAACATATTTAACCTAAAGCATCAAATTATCATACTTTACTATTACTTATAATAAACTAATATAACAATAACACTGCGGTCCTGCAAATAAGCAAAGTAGATGTTTAAATAATCTTTAAAAGATAGACATTCAAATGTTAAATTTTCAATAATGCTCTTTGTAAAATACCCAGCATGGTAGTGATGTTGAATCGAGTTGGAGGCAATCCTCATGACATGACATGACACTTGCTTCCTGAAATGTCTGTTTGTCATTCAGGTTATTTCTGTCACATCAAACCAACTATACAAGCTCCACACATGAAACACAAGTTCTGCAATGGAACAAACTGAATGAAAATTGGCAACGGAAAATAAGAGAACATATCGAAGCAGTGAAGCTCATCGACAACCTACCTTAAGTAACTTCTTCTTCTCGGGGGTAAGACCGCCCAGCCCCTTCCGCTTGCCTTTCTTCTGTTAGTGCGAAACAACAGAAAGAACAATGCATTATTAGAGCGGCAGACAAAGAAATGTAATCCGACCTTATGACCGATGATTCCCTTTCTCCCAGACCGAAAGTTTGAATTATCGATTTAGAGGAAATCAGAGGACATAATTTCAATGTTTCAATTTGTTTGTGTGCAACATGTGTTTGTGCATTCTAAAAAATATATCCTGTATATATATTTTAGGATTTGAGAAGTATTTATTAGTATTTTATAGTATTTATACGGCGTGTTTACATTGAAAATGTATTGCTCAAATGATTCATTGTAATGATTCATTGTAATGATTCATTGTAATGCAGAAGAACATACTAAGTGAGGTTTTATCAAATTTGTAATCGTCGTTAACGTTTTAAATTGTTATAATCTTGCATCCTGTGAATTATATGCAACATGATTAATATTTGTGTTAATGATAACATAGTATGCTATGAGCATATGCAGTGGCATTGATATTATGATAATATGTGAAACAAATTCAACAGCATAGATATTTAAATTTATGTTAATGTGGTACACAATGAACCATATGCAATAATTCGCATACTCACAGTTGCTGGTTTTGATGTCCACAAGCAGAGGACAAAGGCCAAAGGGAGCCATATGGCAGGCTACTAGCCAGATTGGAAATACTGTGGCCAAGATGAGCGGGAATAGAGAAACCAGGATATGGACTCGGAAGGGGATGTCATGGAATAATTCGGATTACAAAGAACAGAAAAGAAAATGAAGCAGAACCAGGGTTATTCCAACATTTAACACGCCTACCTCATCGTCGTCGTCATCACCATCTACATCATCATCGCTCGGCATTTCTGCGCGACGTTTCGCTTCCTCCTCAGCCTACAAAAGTGCTCCAATCAAACGCATGCAAACACACACATGCAGGACCGCAATGCTTACCCACTAGTGCTGCCATCTGTTGTCTCATATTAGTAGTGCATGCAAGAGCTGGCCAGTGACGGTCAACATTTTGGATGGCTCAAATTTGAATGTAACGTTTTGTATAGAATTGAAGTGTCTTAATCTACAAGTTGTTCCTTTTTCTTCAGATTAGTGATGGAATTTGTTCAAATGAAATATTCAACAAGATTTAGCAGTCCAAATATTGACCTTGAACATTGGAAAACCCAACAGTGCAACAAATCAGCCAAATCATAACCAATAAATGATGTTATCACATCTAGAGTTATGTCAGGCAACATGTCAATTGGTAATACAGCTCGTAATGCTGATTAAAAAATAATTATAAACTGCCCTATTTTCATGCAGCACACTCAACATTTGCATGCAAAAATCATATTATGAAAGTAAGCAAATTCTTTTAACATTCAATTAAATGTTGCTGCTTTAAAATAAAAAAATTGAATAAAAAATTTAAATAAAATTTCAGCTGAAACAAGTCTCATGTTTTCTTGCATAAACTGCCACACCCTGCAATAACAACTGAAGAAATATTGCGACTAGTCTGACCGTGATGACAGCAGATCTTACTCTCTTTGCGGCCGCAGCCTCCTCACACTTCCTGCGTTCCTCAGCAGCTTTCTGTTTGCGGATCTGTAGCTCAGCCTCTCTGGCTTTCCTCTCCTCGGCCTCAGCCTTGAGTTGGAGCTCTCGCTCACGCCAGCGCGCCTCACGCGAACGCTGCAACTCACGCTTCTCCATACGCCGTTTCTCGTCCATTGTGTCTGGTGTCTTTGCCTTCGACTTCCTCTGAATGGCACATTGGATGCATGAACACATGGGGACATGCAGCATGCATGCGTGCCCACACACCCATGCATGACATGCTGCAGTGATGTTGCGAGAGTTTTGAAGCATGTTTGTTGGAAGTATGAACATACACATGTACGGTAGCTGCCCCTGATGTATGCATCATCATTTTAAAACTTGTCATTAATAAAACACTTACATCGAAGTTTATTCTGTGTGTATTATATATATATATATATATATATATATATATATATATATATATATATATATATATATATATACACGTATGGGCAGGACACATACTGGAAATGAGTGAAGTGAGATACAGCATGTAAAATAGAAGATGAGAGACGAGGGTGGCTGAAGGAGAAGAGGAGACTGAAGACTGAAATTAAGATGGAATGATAGTGTTAAGAGAGATCTCAAAAGGGCAGAGGTGAACAGATGCGGGTGTGAGAGAATGGCAGAAGATCTCGATGGATGCAAACAAATCAGCTTGTGATGTGGCCCCCTACCCCACAATGGCCAAAGGGGGAAGAAGACTTGTTTACAAAATAAATAATGTATTTATATTAAGTTACATTAAGTTAAGAATCTAAAGATGAAGAGACTGACTCTGACCTCGCTCCTCGCCAGGGCTTCCTCCTCCCACCTCCGTCTCTTCCCCTCAATCAACCTCTTCCTCTCCTGTTCATCTTCCAGGGACGGCTCTCCCTTTCCTTCTCTCAGTGTCTTCTCACTCTCATCGGTCGACTCGAAACTCATAATCTGATGGCGTATACTCTTAGCATTACCAAGCACCGGATCCCTGTCTGCCATCCCGCATTCCTTCGACTGTGCTTCCCGTTCCTTGGCCATCTGCTTCATGCGTTCCCGTCTCTCCTGGCGTTCTGCCTCCTTCCGCAGACGTTCTTCCTCTTCCGCCGCTCGCTCCCGTTCTGCCTCCTCCCTCTGTTGTTCTTCCCTCAGTCGCTCTTCATTCATCTGTTCTGCTTCTTCTTCGTTCTGTCGCTCCTCACTTTGTCTGTTTTCGGAAAGATATTCTGGTTCTTCTTCGCGATGGTCCTCCTCATATGCAACCTCATCTTCCCTATCGTTACTCCCATAGCTCCCTCTGTCTTCCTCTTTCAGTTCCTCCTCCACCTGCTCCTGCTCTTCTTCATCTTTGGTTGACTTGTCCTCTTCTTCTTTGCCTTCTTCGCTGTTTTGTTGCCCGTTCTCCTGTAGCTGCTTCACTGTGATGTTGCTCACCTCCGAGTAGTTACTTTCTGTAAACTTCTACACACACAGGACATGTGAAAACCACAACACACAGTATAAGAATCAGGCAAAAAGATAGTTTGACAATAAAGACATCAACAGATTGTACGGCAATGACTCACTGTGGGTGGTTTCAACGAAGATGTTTTATATTTATTGTGTTGGTATTTTCACTGCTGCTTGTTGTAATTCTGATTCATATGTGCCGCTGTCAAGCTAAGGGGAAAGTTGTTTTTCATTTAAAATGTGAAACAGTGAATGTTTTGTTTGAAGTTTATAAAACAAAATAGAGAAAACGTTATCAGTGAACACCATGCAGTGTTAACTGAAGCCAGTCATCACATAAAACACTTGCAGTCAACTGAAGCCAGTCACCGCATAACACACTTGCAATCAACTGAAGCCAGTCACCGCATAACACACTTGCAGTCATGTTATTCTTTCAGTACTACATAACACACTTGCAGTCATGTTATTCTTTCAGTACTACATAACACACTTGCAGTCTTGTTATTCTTTCAGTACTACAAAAGATTATTGTTATGAAAATCTTTTCGTCATTCGTACAACAATAAAATCATAACGAATCACATCTAGAACTAACTTTCAGATGCATTCATTCGAACAAAAACACTTTCTATTCTATAAAAACCAAACAGTTTTTTTCATAAAGACACACTCCAATAAGTGCTGCAGTCACCACCTACCTTTCACTGGAGTCAGACAGAGTCTGGGCTGACTTACAACACAAACAACCACACACACGACCAAACCTATCCCCTCGTATCTGTACTTAACAACCCTTGGCTTTTTGCCACAGGGTACTGTAACTCGACTGCGACAACTTACCTGAAAAAGACACCAACAACACGTATAAGTGAACTATAACACCGTCAACCACAACAGCATGCAACATTCCATAACAAAAGACATGGAAAGTTAAAAGTCAAATCTGTTTTAATGCAAACATCATGAACAAATGCCCCCCCCCACTGCAATATTTATGTACCAGCCATTTATCCATATAATGCCATGCTTACCAATACTAGTAATACAAGATGTTTATTAAATCTAGTGAGATTATAAAAAGTATATCAAGGTCCATATTAAATGAGAAACCCGCTTGATTAGCCAACATCGACAGCACCAATGAATTAATAAAAATTTAGTAAATTTTTAATCTGATGATTTTAATCATTTCATAATAATCAACATTTTACTGTGGTAATACTTAAGGTCTTTAGTTTAAATACATAAATTAATGATTTAAGAATAATGATAAACTATATTAATATCTTCATATCTGAATACCTCGCTTGTTCCATTTTCCAGGGTACTGCTTTCAATATTGTTGTTGTTAGAATAAACAGGTTTCTCCTCCTCTGCCGATTTGTTTATTTCCACATTGCCTGAATCTGTATTGGCATACTAAAAACACACAACATGCAAAACACATGCATAATACAATCATGCATGTTAGTAGAGTCGTAAAAGATTAAAAACACCACAGTGGATAAAAATTCTGCTTTTGCAAAGAAATTCTTTTCTCTCCAGCTTAAAATTCCCTTCTCAATTAATTTAGTCCATCATGAATCAGATTTCAAATCATCAAAAGAATTGCTTTTGATCATTAGATCGAGTGACTTGTGTTATGTTTTAGTACACAGAGGTGGAGCAACTTTTTGGCAGATTTTTGACTGCGGTCAAAAATAATTTTATTGTTTGTACAATGATTTCATCAAAATTAAATAACACACTTACACAAAGAAGTTAACAAGTCATAATGGATACTAGACATGTTCACTTTTTGGGAAATGATGGTTAACAAGCTGAGCCACAAAATCAAGTTGAGGTGGGATCTTTAAGTTCATTAACTGTGAACCAGTTCTTCTGATGAATCTGCTAAGCATTTTCATCTCAGTATGAGGCAGACGATCTAGGGCCTCGTGGACAATTTAGGGCCCCACTTGAGTTGTAAAAACAAACAACTGGCACACAGGGGGGTGGGGGGGCGGGGTGAATAATGCTGACCCCGTGCTATGATTTAGAAACATTCCTCAAACTTCTGGCATAGTCCTCAGTAGAGGACTATGCCATAAAGTATTATGAATGTAAAATGTGTCACCGTAAAATGTGTCGCCAAACACTTACAAACCTCTTCTTTGGACAACAGGGTTACAGTTAGTATGCTATATAGTGTTTCAGGTAATCATATCCATATTCCATGAACCGAGCGAGGGCAGAAGACCAGAATCACTCAGGAACAGCATTAATTTTATTACTGATTAAAATGACTTTCCTTTTTATTACACATTATTTAATGAAGGAGGTGTTTATGTTACACATTTACTACAATGCTGGCAACACACAAATAATATCAATCAAAGTAGTTGCCATCCATGCCAAAACTAGATTAGCTCCAATATATTTTTTAGTAATGTCATTACCATAGACACAGTTAGCTCTTTAAAAGGCCATTGTTTTCTCAGAATAAAACATTTACCATTACTCCCCATATATACAAGCTCATCATAAAATATAATAATTTACATACAATTAAAAATGTTTCGTGATGTAAGGTAACATATTTGCAGAATGTTTGGTACTCTAAATGCAAAATGTACAGAAAATTATATAATGGGTTACATAATGAACCAAGTTTTGGCATGGATGGTTATAAATGCACACAGAGAACTCAGATCAGGTTAATTCACAACAAACAAATGCTGCTCATATATACCCAGTACTAGTTGATGTGAAAATTCAATTTTGAGAGCAAGCAGAAGTTTTGCTATAAGATTTAAGCCTGGGTACTTTTATCTTCAGGACTTCGACATTTCAATGATTTCAAAATACCCCTTTAAAATGTCCACGAGGGCATTCACTGATTCAAGTTGCTACTATCCCTTGTGATAACCTACGAACTATCTTAGTTCTAAAATAATAGGCAAAACCCTCATAAAATAATTATTTCAAACAATAACTCTTTTCGGTAACCTTGATGCAATCTTTATCACCTTATTGTGAAAAAAATTCCTGTTTAAACATTAAAATAGGGTAAATCCGTCTTCAGGGAATATCCAGTGGTTGAACGTTGCCCCACACAGTCATTAAATTCTAGGCTATGGACTCATGCAAAAGGAAAACATGAAAGTTCAAGTGTAGAAAGCATTTCGCTTGGAACTTACCTCTCCAGCCCTGTAGATGGCGCCAACATCACATGGAAGAGAAAACAGTATATTAGCAAAGAATAAAAATAACAGATCATTATAACAAGTAATCAAATACTATTATTTGTACTGTGCAGCCATAAATATTTGATTATATAATATATGAAAATATCATGTACCATAAAACTAACAGTGCAGCTTTGCAACCTTCATTCATTTAATTCAGCAAATTTGAGCAGTGAAATAATGCGACTCTCCCCATTTAATTAAACTAATTAAATATGACTAGAAATGACAGACCAATCACAGAATCACTTGTGTTCACCACCAGTATTCATAAAACAGGATTGAATAAATACATTTCATTGCAATTTGTTGCATCCATTAATAATAATAAAAATTTTCCAATTCAAAAATTTTAGCAAAATAGCATATTGTGATAAAACAATATTTTAAAACAATTAAGTTGGGATGTAGATATACTCACGAGCCATATGAAAGGTTAACAAAATAGCAGCCATACATAATATCACACAGGATAAAATATGTTATGTCGAACATAAAACAAGATAAATATAAACATCAATAAGTAAGGATAAAATATCGCTGCAGTGAATTAAGTTAAAATCACGCATACCTATGCACAACATTAGTGCAGAACCAAACATTGTTTATTTGACGGAGCAGTCAAACAAAATAAATACACATGCATTTGTCTATGTAATAAATAAAATGTCAGCAAACTAGAATCAGCTGTACATATTAGGACCACACACGTCAGTTTATTCATTCCACAAGATTAAACAACAAGCAGAAGCTGTTGAGGTTATCAAGAAGAAAAGCAGCTACCAATTTAATATGGTTTTAAATATGTTTAAGCTGTTCAGGTACATAATTAAACAAATACTTTCTACAGCAGGAGCTTGTACATTTGTGTGGTTTATGGTTTCATGTTGGCACATAAAACATGCAGAACAAACATTGTTGTATTCAGATGAAAAACTTGGGTAATGAATGTAAATTGCACAGTGTTTACGACTACAACAATTACTCTGCTGTTTGGGATCACCAGTAATGGCAGAGAGATCTTATCTGTGCATGAGCATGTAACTCTATCTGAGGCAAAGTTAATGAACCCTGAAAAATGGCAATTTCTGTAGCCAGTGGGAGGAATTTATTAACTAGACACCAATACAGGCTATTACAGTGAACAATGTAGTAATCTTTATAAAACATCCAAAATATTCATTGGGGTGTGTGTTTTACTAATTAAGTAAATTTAATTTATAATTTCAAACTTACATTAAAACAAATTCTACAATGTATATTAGTGGCAGCCGGTTTCGTATGTGTTAATAATATGAAATCACTATGCAATTGCATACATATATATATAGTAGTTATAAAATTAGTATGTTTTTATAGACTTCAGGAATTAATAAAATACAGATGAATTCAGAAGTTGTGTGGCTACAGATTGCAACTAAAATGCCTTTGTTCCCACTTCCTACACTCCTAGTAAAGTCCTACAACACGAGGGCCTGTATTGGCTGGGAAGGGCGAGATTGAAACCTGAACCCTTTTGATGCCCAAAACGTAAGCTGGAGTGAACATGCATGATATCACCACACCTGCACCCTAATAAAAACAATTTGCAATCACATGTTATACAACATTTCCTCATAACCAGTGTGAAACTGAAGTGTTATTCCAGCTTATTTAACTGCTATCTTGTCTAGACTATTTTGAAAGATATATCAAGGTTGTTTTCATAAATATAAAAGGCATGTAAAAAGTTTGACTTACAAATTTAATAATTCTTTGGAAAATGTGGGCCCAATTTGCCAATATTTATATAACAACTTTATTATATAACACAAATTAAGTAACTTTGTCATTAATTTATTAAATACCTTCTCTCGTTCTCATCAACTAATAACCTGTTGGAGAACAGCATAAAATAATCTACATTTTCCTGTGAAGTAAACACATATTAACAGCACATAACTTGGTTATTTTGACTCTGGAATAATAGCTTGCCTTTAGCCAGGACAACTATTCCTGCCAGAATCTATTCTAGCGCACAGTTAGTTGGTTATTCCCGAGTGCAGATGGGGTTAGCTCCATTGGCTCTGAGTTCCAGGGAAGTTTGGTCGGGAACTGGGATACTAGCCCACCGGTCTGCCATATATGGGGTGGACAGCGGCTGCCACTACATTCCCACATAGGCTCCCTTTCCTGTTATCTGATCCCAGTGGAGCATTAACCCTTGCTGAGCCAGAGCACGCTCTCAGTAGGGAGACTGCACAGAATTGTGTGGGAGGACAGGCCTGTGTATTATCCAATGCGCCTGTTAGCAGAGGAGGTTTACTGAATTAGTTTTGTTTAGATCTGGGCATCTGATATCATAATAACTTCCTGTTTGCAAGGCCCTGGTTACACATCTGGGGAAATTATTTGATTAAAGTGTTTGGAAATTGCGTTTCCTGTGGATTTAACCAGGAAGAATTTTGGTTCAGTGGGAGTATTAATTCTAAACATTATGTGAAAGGCATTAATCCTAAACCCTGTAGAAAATTGTTCTGGAAACCAGCTTTACAAGTAATGTTCTTGGGCCAGTTTCTCACAGCATTAGGATATTTTTAAGCTAACTATAATTTTTTTACTAATAATATTTCACAACCATATGCCAAGAAAGGACCAATTTGTAGAAGGGCAACTATTTCAAACATACTAAATGTTTAGCAAAACTGCAGAGTCACTGTCAGGTAATTAGCTATAGCTAAAATATACAGCTTGGAAACAATTGGAAATAGGTGTAGATATGTACAAGTGTAGTACACACAAATCTTCATAGTATGAAGCACAGGGAATCTTCAAGGAATATATTACAACTGCTAGCTAGTAACAAAACAAACGAACACCAACAATACTTTAGTGTCATGCAATAGCATCACACATAATGTTATAAGTGACAGGAAGTAGTTGGGAGATAATAAAAGACCGTTATATATAATTACAGGACCATGTATTCTCCCCACACGTCCAACAACCACCCAGTATGAACTTAGAAATGTGACCACTTTTTACCAGTACACAAAATAATCAGGTTAGTAGTATTAAACCTTTTGACATGAACTTCGGAATTAAGACCACATCAGAATTAAAACCAATTTTTACCATTTTCATGTGTGATCTTTCTTGTAACATCCAATGTTAAATTACTATTATTACTGATAAATAACAAGGCTACATTTATATTATTACAATCTGGGAAATGAGTCATTCAATAACAGCATGGGAGAAGACCGCCATGTATTACTACTGCACAATATCTGCAGCCTTCTCACGGCTAGAAAACACAGATTTCTTGGGTATCCACACCGACAAATAAAAACAAAACGCAGCACAGAAAACGGGTGATGTGAAACTGGGAATGCGCACGCACACACACAAGAAATGGCAACACTTACATTTTCTAGGAGGAATTTGGTAACAAAACTGCGAAGAAGATGAAGAAGATCTGGAGACCAGCCTACTGGAGCGAACGTGGCAAGTAACCGCTAGAGGAGTCGTCGCCTTCTGGGAACTACCAAGGGAGGGTCCAATACCGTGACCAGCAGGGGAGAAGAAGCTGTCGAGGGGAGGGAGGGAAGGTTGGCTGGGGCTATTTTTGGGACACTTTCGCTGCCGTGGCTGCTTGTGCCAGGAATTTCTAGGCATGGCTGTAAGCGATACCTGGCAACCGGTGGCAGGTGGGAGGTAGGTGGTGGGTTGGGACAGAGATAGCCCGCTGTAGATTTCGACAAATGGGTTTCCATGGCAACCATGATGTGCATGCACCCCATTAAGTAAAGAGCAGGGATCATGTCATAAATGTTATGCCAAAATGTTCAGTAACTCAATCTGGACAGTATAAATCAGGTCAAGTATAATAATTTAGTTCTGGATTTATATTTACATCGGTAATCTTTGTAGTTTTTACAATAATATATATCTTGCAAAATGCTACATACTGGATTTGAATGGAATTTATGTAATAAGAGGGATGTTGACTGATTTCCAGAGTGACATATTAGGTTTTTGTAGCCATTTTCCTTAAATAGGTGGTTGTTTAGACATCAGTATAGTTGATTTCACACCTATCCACTACGTGCAAGTATATTTGTTTCTAGTACTGGGCTGGGAAGTATATTTGTTTCTTGTACTGGGCTGGGAAGTATATTTGTTTCCAGTATTGGGCTGGGAAGGAGCCAGATTAGACAGCAACAAAACCAACAGTTACGGTCATTTATGCTTTCCTAAACACAAACCATGATTCAACTACATAATATATATCTATTATACACAACTTTCTGCTAGACGCATGTGTCAGCACCAGACATACATACATGTATAATTTTCTGTCTGGATTACTCAATTTATCTGGCAAATCATGTTAGGGACAGTTGAAAGATTGTGGTTTTTTGGTTTCAATTTTCCGCCAGCCAAATGGATCATTAACACAGCAGAAATGATGGATTTTTCATGGTAGTCGACAACCAATGAAACTAAATAACCTGATGATTTGCATAGGACTGTGCAACCACCACATATACATATACAGTCTGTATCAAGAAACTTAATTAACTTACAGATTACTTAGACAAAAACTGTGCAGAACATCAGGCAGAGAGACTCATGATTGTAAAACAGTCATTTGAAACCTTGTATATATACATATATATGTATATATTTATTTAAATGTGTCACATATTATATATATATGATGTGATATATATATATATATATATATATATATATATATATATATATATATATATATATATATAACTATCAAGATATGTTTTATTTATTTAAATGTGTCATAAATATATATATATATATATATATATATATATATATATATATATATATATATATATATATATATATATATATATATATATATATATATATATATATTATATATATATATATTTATGACACATGGGTAAAGTCACTCACTCACATGTACATAATGACCTGGTTTAAACGTAATTGGTACTGAATGTGTGTTCTATGTTTCATCCTGTTTACATCATCGTGTTAACTATTGTGTGTGTGACTACATCTTGTTAACTATTGTGTGTGTGACTACATCTTGTTAACTATTGTGTGTGTGACTACATCTTGTTAACTATTGTGTGTGTGACTACATCTTGTAACTATTGTGTGTGTGACTACATCTTGTTAACTATTGTGTGTGTGACTACATCTTGTTAACTATTGTGTGTGTGACTACATCTTGTTAACTATTGTGTGTGTGACTACATCTTGTTAACTATTGTGTGTGTGACTACATCTTGTAACTATTGTGTGTGTGACTACATCTTGTAACTATTGTGTGTGTGACTACATCTTGTTAACTATTGTGTGTGTGACTACATCTTGTTAACTATTGAGTGTGTGACTACATCTTGTAACTATTGTGTGTGTGACTACATCTTGTTAACTATTGTGTGTGTGACTACATCTTGTTAACTATTGTGTGTGTGACTACATCTTGTAACTATTGTGTGTGTGACTACATCTTGTAACTATTGTGTGTGTGACTACATCTTGTTAACTATTGTGTGTGTGACTACATCTTGTTAACTATTGTGTGTGTGACTACATCTTGTTAACTATTGTGTGTGTGACTACATCTTGTAACTATTGTGTGTGTGACTACATCTTGTAACTATTGTGTGTGTGACTACATCTTGTTAACTATTGTGTGTGTGACTACATCTTGTTAACTATTGTGTGTGTGACTACATCTTGTTAACTATTGTGTGTGTGACTACATCTTGTAACTATTGTGTGTGTGACTACATCTTGTAACTATTGTGTGTGTGACTACATCTTGTTAACTATTGTGTGTGTGACTACATCTTGTTAACTATTGTGTGTGTGACTACATCTTGTTAACTATAGTGTGTGTGACTACATCTTGTTAACTATTGTGTGTGTGACTACATCTTGTTAACTATTGTGTGTGTGACTACATCTTGTAACTATTGTGTGTGTGACTACATCTTGTAACTATTGTGTGTGTGACTACATCTTGTTAACTATTGTGTGTGTGACTACATCTTGTTAACTATTGTGTGTGTGACTACATCTTGTTAACTATTGTGTGTGTGACTACATCTTGTTAACTATTGTGTGTGTGACTACATCTTGTAACTATTGTGTGTGTGACTACATCTTGTTAACTATTGTGTGTGTGACTACATCTTGTTAACTATTGTGTGTGTGACTACATCTTGTTAACTATTGTGTGTGTGACTACATCTTGTTAACTACTGTGTGTGTGACTACATCTTGTTAACTATTGTGTGTGTGACTACATGGACCTATAAATGTATCATTGTATGTGTATTTGAGTCTGAACTAAAGAACTGAATTAATGAATGATCAACTTACAGACGGGCCATCCTTTCCTCTCGCATCTGTCGTCGGCGAGCGATTCTATCCGCCAAGGCATCATCGTTGAATGCGGTGGTTCCACCAGGGGCGTTTGATAGGAGAGCGGCTCTGAAATGACCCATTGTTTTATGCAGTCTTCTTAGATATGTCCCTTCGGGTCTTCTTAGTGACTTATCATTATAACTGTTGGAAGAAGTGATCTTTTCCAAATAAAAAATAAGTTTTAAACCCATTTAGAAAACTGCATTTGTAATAAAAAATATTATACAACAAGAATTCGTTGTGCTGTTTTTAGCATCACTGAAGGGGTGGACAGATTTGTACATCCAATTTCCAACTGACGATTGCATTTTGTATGTGAACATTTCAGTAATATATTATGTTTTACTATGAACTATATGTAAAAATTAAACATTCATGTTCATATTGATAGTTTGATCTAACCAAGGTGGATAATACAAGCTGTGTCAGAAGGAAAACACGTCATGAGACACTTACTCACGCTCAGCTCGCATCCGTCTACGAGCTTCTCTCCGGGCATCCAGATCTGCGAGACTCATACTGCCACCTAGCAGACTTCACTGGCACTGCAGCAAAACAGTTTCTATATCAGTGAATGTCTGTTGAATCAATACCATCTCCAATCAGTTCAGCAATAGTTTCCAAGTTCAGTCCACATTATATGCACAAACTGAATTATCCAGCAGGTGATGAATGCTGTATGACCAACATTCACGTCCATTTGGTTAATACTTCTAGTGAAAAAATGCTATTTGTCCTTTAGATACTTGTCCCTGCCCATCGATTACTGTAGGGATCCTACGTTGCATGGTTTAGCCCCAAATGCCAGGAACAAACGTTATTATTACCCCACCTCACATAGCTGGGGGAGGGGAGTCAGTGTCAAATCAGTAGCCAGGCCACCAGCTACTGATGGGTATACCCTTCTTTGACCTCTCTCTAAAATCTGTCAATATGTTTTACACTATCAGAAGTTTGTCAAAGAGAGCAATAATCCATGTATCAGCACACAGCAATAGGCCAAACAAGTGCTGCCCCCTATACACTCCCACCAAACTAAACTGCAAATTTATTGCTACTTGTACTTTGGTCAAACTGACGGCTGCAAATACTCCTGACATAGAACAGTACCAACAAATGTGCCTCTCTTCATGAAATATAACACTCAATTAACTTAAGAAAATGCCCATTTGGAAGCAGCAAAATAACTGTCTTCAATTAATTGATGTGTCAAAGCAATTTCCTAAATTTTAATCAATGTGTGGTGCCACAAAAGCATTCACATGCGAACAACGCTAATCTGAGTAAACACTTGCTTGCAAGAAGGCCACCGCAAAAACATCCTCCATGTGTCCTGGCAACGAGAAACCATAAATGGCTGGTCACTGGCAAAATGACACAGATAAAAGCTGACCCTAAATTGTTGTGTACACAGAGAAATTTAGTTCCGTATCACATCTCTGCTGCTCAGTAAATAGCTGGTTTATTACACCACTGTACATTAATAGCTGCAGTTATTTAAATGTTGACTAGAATCTTGAAAATGAGACTTTGTCATGCATCAACAATGACAACAATGCTTGACTTGACCTGACTGGGAATGCTACACCGAAAAAAAATTCTGGTTGGTCTCGGTGGAGAGATTGAACCACTCTACAGGGTTGGGTTCATTTGTAATTGCATAGTTTGTAGTTAATTACACTTATAGTGATATTTTAATTGTAATGTATTTTACATTGTGCGGTGTAATTGCAAACTATATTGCAGCAATTGTACTGAAAAAATATTTCATAACTGTAATTTCAAAAATCATCATTATTGTAAATGTAAGCATGAATTCACCTAAAAACCAGGCTAAAATGACCTGCAGTGATAATATTCTTTTATATAACAATGTATTTGTATTCAACCTATGAACTATTGTAACCGACCCATTGCGTAGCATTGTAATTGATTTTTTAACTACTGTAACTGATTTTTTTATTTCTGTAGTTGTAATTAAATATGTGAAGTGTGTGTGCCTACGTGTGTGCATGTGTGTGTGCACACGCATACATGCACACATGTGCATGTACATACAATAAATTAAGTTAACAGCAGTATCATATGCCAACATACTTCTTGAAGAAAGCTGTATTAAATTCCCCTTCTGTTAAGTCATATTGAAACCAACTCAACCACAGACAGTGCTTTGTAATGCACCAAGTGTTGTCCCAAGTAGTCAACATTAGTCAGGAAGTATTAGTCAGGAAGTATTAGTCAGCAAGTATTAGTCAGCAAGTATTAGTCAGCAAGTACCACCCCTGTTGAAGTCAAAGTCTACAACCTGGGCTACCTACCAGAACTAACTTCATGTTTGATGTGATCTGACCATTTCTGGGTGTCATAAATGTCTTAAAGTTATTACAGTGCTTGTGTGTATGTATGTACACATAATATAATTATACAATATTGTCATAAAGGTGTGACAAACTAGGCTGATCAATAACAACCCTGGCTGTGTCAGTGTCAACTCGACTTAGAAGTCACCAGTTATGTCATGAGATATGAATGAATCTAACAGAGCTTTGATTTTAATGAACCAATGGCTTAGCCTTATAAATGGTTCACAGGTTAGGTGTTGCCCCCCCACTGCCCCCCCCGAGTTAGCTTCACTGTATTTTTTACACTGTATCGAAAAAGAGTGGAAGTGTTTCACAGTGTTACAGCTCTGTGATGTTGACCCATAAAAGTTAGTAATTAGTTAGTAATGAAACAAATTTAAATAATATATTTAAATTCAAAGACGAACAGTTTGCTTAAAATCCTGTTGCATGTCAGGTTTTGACATTAAGCCTTTGTATGGATCAGTTGCCCGTCGGGCCAGTAGATTTGAAAAGTTACTGGCCCCCTGAGAGGTTACTGGCCCAAAACTTTGCATAGATCTAAATTTATTTAAAAACACATACAAACAATAACATGCATGTGACCAGTTTGATAAAAATGATCTGAAACTATGGTGGCAGTGTTAATGTCGAGTCCTTCATGTACATGTGTGTGGTCACGTGCTTCCGAGGCATGTCTACATGTCAGCTTACTGCGCGTGTCTCCATTAATACAGGACACTGATACTGCAGGCACAATGACCAGCCTTGCAGTCATGTTGTATATGCCTTAGGACACATCTTTGTCAACCAAATAACAGCCTCTGTCAGCCATCTGATAAACCTCGTCTCGCTCTAGTAACCACAACAAAGTAGTGTAGACAGACTACGATGGGGTCGATGGGGTCGATGGGGTCGAGGGCAGGGTCACTGGCTCCGTTCAACTGTCTTCTATAGTTTGTTCTACATGACACAAAAACGTCCCTTACTCACTGAAAGCCATAAACAGACTATGCACAGTAACTGAATGTTTATATACATACGTGCGTGTGTGCACGCATGCTATGCACGCACATATGTATGTACATACATACACATACACACACACACTTTGATATGTATATACATGTGTGAGTGTGTGCATGCATGCGCGTGTATGCACGTGTGCATGCGTGTATGTGTATAAACATTAAGTTACTCCAGTCTATTTATAGCATCAAACATATTCATACATACCCAAATACACGCAAACATACACATGCATACATGAATACACTCGCACACATATATGGATATGAACGTGAATAGAGGCTCTGTATATTGTTTTAACTACATAGTGAGTGTTACTTAAATAAACACAAAAACTGTATATATAACAACAACAATTTCATGTTTATGAAAACTGATGCTGTCTGTGCCTAGATCTTGGATAAGCACAGTTGACCTACTGGAAAAACTAGTGAAAAATAACATTTAACATGACTGCAGAAATTTATGTAATGGCTTTCCCATTAAAAAAATTATACATTGATGTAAACCTGATGTGCGCTGAACCACATTGCAACATAGAGAGAGAAGACTGTTTCACAGAGTATAAAAAAATCTAACTTGTTGCTGTTTCTTGCTATCAGTTATAAAAGGATGGGCTCTTTGCCTCTGCAACAAATACTTCTACATGACCCTGCAGCAGGTTAGACAGGTGTGACCATCTTCTGTTATCTTGATTATGATTTTGCCGACTTTCCACTCTGGCTAACCGGTTCTACATACTGCTATTGATATAACTAGGCCAATCAGACAAGAGAGCTGTTTGTGCCATGACCCTGTAGAAGTCCATCCAATACAGTCAATGTCACCTTTCCTTCAGGTCTTAGTGTCTCTAACTTAAGTTGACCAAAGTCTGCATCTTGCTGTATGTTATCCACTGTCTAACCCCGCGCTTCTTTTCACCTTTAAAGACCATAGAATGAGGTAATTTGCTGCTCAATAGGCTTTGACATATGAACCGTTGAAGGTTTAGTTGTATCATCAGACAACTTACTTTCATTCGTTACCATTGTTCAGTCAGATTTGTTTTATCAATGTGAAGTGCCTTAACACATTAGTAGAATGTGCGACTGTCAATAGAGGAGACCGAGGTATGAATCGTCTTGCTCCAGTTCACTTAGCTGTGTAGACGAATACCTGGCTATAGAAAGTGGTGGTATTATGTGAACAAACAGCTTTTGTGCAATAATAGTAGTTTAGCTGAATACTTCTAAAAGAAATTGCATTGTGTTCGAGTGACACAGGTCTGCTGGGAGGGGGAGAGGGAAGAGGGGGAGAGGGAGGAAGGGGAGGGGAAGGAGTTTGAAGCACTTAGATTTGCCCTAGATAACCATATCCTTTTGATAATTTTTCTAGCACTACGATAAGTGGTCAGGACATGAGGATAGACTCGATTAGTTAAGAATGACTGTGCAGAAGTTTTAATTAATTAGAACTATTAACATATTTAAAAAAAAACATGAATTGATAAAATATACCACAAATAATTTTACTTTCGATGATATGGATAATGAAAATAAATGTATACATTGATCAAAGACAAACAAAAATATGAAAATATTACACAAGAGTTTATTTGTGCAGTCTCTCTTAACTGACTTTTGAGCGGGCTGTGAATACAACTGATGGTAGATGTGTATTAATGCATGTGTATGTGTTTTACATAAAGTAAGACAACCATAAAATATTAATTACTTGGATGTTTTAATTACATCCTGTATAGGGTCTTTAAATGTTAGATTAATTAAGGATCATGATTGTACATATCCAGAATGTCACACCTGTTCATGGTATGTGTAACATACTGCTCTAGAAACTTGAATGTAGTGGGGACTGGGCATTGTAGGGACTGGGCGTTGTGGGGACTGGGCGTTGTGGGGACTGGGCTGGGGACTGGGCGTTGTGGGGACTGGGCGTTGTGGTGACTGGGCGTTGTGGGGACTGGGCGTTGTGGGGACTGGGCGTTGTGGGGACTGGACGTTGTGGGGACTGGGAGTTGTGGGGACAGGGCGTTGTGGGGACCGGGCATTGTGGGGACCGGGCGTTTTGGGGACCGGGCGTTGTGGGGACCGGGCGTCGTGGGGACCGGGCGTCGTGGGGACCTGGCGTCGTGGGGACCGGACGTAGTGGGAACCGGGCGTTGTGGGGACCGGGCGTTGTCGGGACCGGGCGTTGTGGGGACCGGGCGTTGTGGGGACCGGGCGTTGTGGGGACTGGACGTTGTGGGGACTGGGTGTTGTGGGGACTGGGCATTGTGGGGACTGGGCTTTGCAGGGATTGGACGTTGTAGGGACTGGGCGTTGTAGGGACTGGGCATTGTAGGGACTGTATGTTGTAGGGAATGGGTGTGGTAGGGACTGGGTGTGGTAGGGACTGGACGTTGTAGGGACTGGGTGCTGTAGGGACTGGGCGTTATAGGGACTGGGTGTGGTAGGGAATGGGTGTGGTAGGGAATGGGTGTGGTAGGGACTGGGTGTGGTAGGGAATGGGTGTGGTAGGGACTGGGTGTGGTAGGGACTGGGCGTGGTAGGGACTGGGCGTTGTACGGACTGGGTGTGGTAGGGACTGGGTGTTGTAGGGACTGGGCGTTATAGGGACTGGGTGTGGTAGGGACTGGGTGTTGTAAGGACTGGGTGTGGATGTGCGTTCATGCTGAAAGGCCTAGGTGTGCAAGTAGCTGGGAAAAGAAAGTGGAGAAATCCCTTTGTGTGTGAAGGCATGACTGGGAAAAGGCCTAACTGGGAAAAGGCCTGGGTGGGCAAAAGTTTGAGTGTATAAAGGCCTGACTATGGAAAGGCCTGGGTGGCTTGAGTGTGGGCTTGAGTGTGTAAAGGCCTGGATGTGTAAAAGCCTTACCAGGAAAAGCATTTGGTGGGTAAAGGCGTGAGTGTGTAAAGGCCTGACTGTGAAAAGACCTGGATGTTGAAAGGCCTTGGTGGGTAAAGGCGTGAGTGTGTAAAGGCCTGACTGTGGAAAGGCCTTATACGGAAAGACCAGCATGTGCATAGACCTAGGTATGGAAATATTTTAGTGGGAAGAGACCATAACATAGAGAGGGCTGTGTGTGCTAGAAATCATGGCCACTTTAACTGTTATGACCACCCACTATTAAACTCACCCGTATGCAATTAGTTCAGTCACTTACCATTGTTGATGTTTTGTTTACTGTGACTTAACCAGAATGGAAGGTATTGTCCTGGACCACTCCTCCATCAAACATGACAGTTTCACCCTTCAGTGCATTGTCATACAAAGTGGGGTACTGGCCCTGGAGGTCATGACCTGGGTCCAAACATGTACTGCAGGTGATGCAAATGGCACATAAATTCTGCCACCGTTACACATAAACTAACGTGTATGTTATTCCATCTACGTTCTGTATTTGTCCTGGCATACAATGATACACAATCACAACTTGGATTTAGTCTTTTTGGTACAAGCTGAGGAAATCCAAGACAATTTGATAATTTGTTCTCACGATTTAATACCCCAGTGGTAAGATTGAACAAAACTAGTTAAGGTTAAAGTACTAATTATGTGATTATTTACAGTGTTTATATTAATCCCAGCCAGCCTTAGGTGCAGTAATCTCATATTATATTCAAGGACAGGAGTTACAACTGGGCTAGTAAACAGACACCCTGGGCATTTTACGACATATTTTTCTCCCATATGTGTGGTTACTTTTTAATATTTTAGTAAAGCATCATGCATAACATTTTAATAAATTTAATGTGTAATAACAAACAATTAGCAGAGAACGAATGTAATTGACCTTGCCTTGAACTATGTACATTTCACTTGATTGAAACTTCATTGAACCTCAGAAAATCATAACTATTTTATTTGAAAGAAGTCAAAAAAACATTGTGTAAAACACAACACAACTGACAGGACACTCTACCTAAGGTTTTATGATCCAATAATACTTGTATATTATGGATAATTTTTTTAATATATGTAAATGCCAGGTAACAAATATATGCGACACATATTGTACAGATCGAATGTCCACAAACATTTGTTTCACAAACTGCAAATGGATGCAAATTGGTATGAAACATTTTTTAATGAACGAAGGATGCTGTCCTAACTACAATACAACACATACACCATAACTACCATACAACACATATACAGTGTACCATAACTACCATACAACACATACGCCATAACTACCATACAACACATATACCATAACTACCATACAACACATACACCATAACTACCATACAACACATACACCATAACTACCATACAACACATACACCATAACTACCATACATAATAGTCAGAGCGTAGTTTCGAAGAGACGATGCTGATGCGCCCTGTTGTCAACTTGTAAAATAAAAAAATTTTGGCAGTGTCCACTGTGGCTGTGAAGGTCGATTCTTGAGTGGCAGTCCTTTCCGCAGCCAAAGCAGATGAAACAGGATGACATTGGTGGTAGTG
This sequence comes from Lamellibrachia satsuma, assembly GCA_033239005.1. Taxonomy (NCBI): domain Eukaryota; kingdom Metazoa; phylum Annelida; class Polychaeta; order Sabellida; family Siboglinidae; genus Lamellibrachia; species Lamellibrachia satsuma. The sequence continues at coordinate 1,324,051 of BSQZ01000060.1, read as the reverse complement.
CTGCTTTTTGCTTTCACCGCATCCTCTTCTCAGCCGCATGCTGGTGTTTCTTTTCATCTGCCCTTTCAATGCATCTGTGTGTTGCCTGACGCCAAGCAGTGCGGTCTTCGGCCATTGCTTCCCAGTCTTTGGGGCTGATGTCACAGGCCTTCATGTCATGATTGCAGGCATCCTTGAATCTGAGGGCTGGGCGTCCCACTGGCCTCGCGCCACTGGTGAGTTGTCCATAGAGGATGTCTTTCGGCAAGCGGCCGTCCTCCATGCACCATACATGGCCCAACCAGCGTCTCTGGCTCAGCAGTGAATATATGCTGCGGATACTGGCATGGTCCAGTATGTCGCTGTAGGGGATACGGTCCTGCCAGGTGATGCCGAGGATACGCTTGAGGCACCGCATGTGGAAGGTGTTGAGGCGATGCTCCTGGCACATGTATGTTGTCCACGATTCACTGCCATAGAGGAGGGTGCCCAACACACAGGCCTGGTAGATTCTCATCTTGGTGTTCTCAGTGAGAATCTCATTTTCCCATACTCTTTTGGTCAGCTTGGCCATAGTGCATGTGGCTTTTCCGATGCGCCTGTTTATCTCCGTGTCCAGCGAAAGGTTGTTGGAGATGTTTGACCCGAGGTAGGTGAAGTCTTCTACTACCTCCAGGGTGTAGTCATTGATCTTGACGGAGGGGACTTGGTTGGCATCCCGTGCAATGACGTTAGTCTTCTTCAGGCTGATTGTGAGTCCAAACTCTCTGCAGGCATGTGCAAAGCGATTGACCAGCCTCTGGAGGGCCTCTCCTGAGTGGGCAGTGAGTGCTGCATCATCCACAAACAGCATCTTCCTGACGTATACCTCTGTCACCTTTGTTTTGGCACGCAGACGTGCCAGGTTGAACAGCTTCCCATCAGATCTGGTGTGCAGGTAGATACCATCTGAGGAAGAGTCGAAGGCATATGACAGAAGGAGGGAGAAGAAGATCCCAAACAATGTTGGAGCAAGGACACAGCCTTGCTTGACACCGCTGCAGACAGGGAAGGGCTCCGATGTCGAACCATCGTACACAACTGTACCCTTCATGTTCTCACGGAAGGAGACCACCATGCTGCGTAGCTTGGGAGGGCAGCCGATCTTCTCAAGTAGGCGGAAGAGTCCCTTCCTGCTGACAAGATCGAAGGCCTTGGTTAAGTCAATGAACGCCACGTAGAGGGGCATTCCCTGTTCTCTGCACTTTTCCTGGAGCTGGCGTACTGAGAAGATCATATCGATGGTGGATCTTCCTGCTCTGAAGCCGCACTGGGATTCTGGGTAGACACGTGAGGCAAGTTTCTGAAGTCTGATTAGTAGGACCCGAGCGAAGGCCTTCCCCACAATGCTCAATAATGATATGCCCCTATAGTATGCCCATACAACACATACACCATAACTACCATACAACACATACACCATAACTACCATACAACACATACACCATAACTACCATACAACACATACACCACGCTAGCATAAGACACAATGAGAACATCAGACAGATTGATACATGCTGCAGTAACTATATATTTAAAAAAAAATCATAACCCAATAAACTAGCAGGTATATCTAAATAACAGTTCCCAGTCTACAAGCATTTTGGTTCCAGAAAAAACGTTAAAGCCATTTAGATTCTGGTGCTGCTGACATGACAGATTGGAGTCAATGTAGTGGGTGCAATTCACCACAATACAACATATATAAAAACATCAAAACTGTTTGAAGTTTTCAACTCCTGCTGGGTAGGTGTCACAAATGTTGTTTTTGCTACATAAATGTGTGTGTATCTCTTTGTGTTGTCAAGGATGGTACATTCATAACACACGTGGCTGGTCCCCTTGGCACAGCGTGATCCCCTTGGCACAGAGTGTGGTCCCCTTGGCACAGAGTGTGGTCCCCTTGGCACAGAGTGTGGTTCTCTTGGCACAGAGTGTGGTCCCCTTGGCACAGAGTGTGGTCCCCTTGGCACAGAGTGTGGTCCCCTTGGAACAGAGTGTGGTCCCCTTGGCACAGAGTGTGGTCCCCTTGGCACAGAGTGTGGTCCCCTTGGCACAGAGTGTGGTCCCCTTGGCACAGAGTGTAGTCCCCTTGGCACAGAGTGTGGTCCCCTTGGCACCGAGTGTGGTCCCCTTGGCACAGAGTGTGGTTCCCTTGGCACAGAGTGTGGTCCCCTAGGCACAGATTGTGGTCCCCTTGGCACAGAGTGTGGTCCCCTTGGCACAGAGTGTGGTCCCCTTGGCACAGAGTGTGGTCCCCTTGGCACAGAGTGTGGTCCCCTTGGTACTCAGTGCATTGGCAGTATACCAACCATTACTGAGACAAATTCAAAGTTTTATGGCTACGTTTTCTGTTTCCAATGCTCATTAACGCACACATTTAGGGTATAAAATCACAAATCACACTTTTTGGGAAAATATTTTGACACCTCAAAATGCGTTTTTACAATGAAGGGTAGAAACTGAAAGGTTCCATTAATCTATACATAAAATAATTTAATGAATTAATCAGCATCATGCTACTATGCATATTTTACACATTAAAGGGTATATATTTTAATCTGCTCAATGTAAAAAGGATATTTTTTTGACAGATGTCTAAAATGCATTTAGGGGTCTATTAGATATATTCTCAATGATGGTATACTGGCAATGTATTGGGTGACCCCCAGGATTAAAAGCCATAGGGTGTATCAATTGTTAATACATTTTTATTATTATATATTATTTTTTATTAGTATCTAAAAATCTGCTGTAGATATCCTGGGATTTCTTCTAATTTTGCATTAGGATTCTCACCGGATTTTAAGGTTTTCCAAATTATTTTATTTATTTATTTCTAAAGTAATTCTATTTATTTATTCGGCGTTTACACATGTGTGTTTAATAATAATAATTGTTTTAATAATAATTTTATTAAAATGGCAACTATAGCAATTGAATTATACAATTGGCACAGTAAAACAACCAATGATAATAAATTAATTAAGACAAAAATATGATTTAAATATAAAAACTTAAAAGGTGCATGTACATCTTGTTTAAAGTTATGTTTGTATATAAACAAGGTAAATATGAAGGACATAATCATAAATTAAAACTTAAAACAGGCAATACTATAGTAAAATAAATTATATGGTCCACTACTATTATGTAAAATAGTATAGGTGTTAATACTTATAGTTAAATAGCATTTTATACTATGTGAATAGTATTTTATACCATGTACAGCGCACTGATCCATATAGTGAGAATTAGCGCTTTTAAAAATGCTGTATTATTATATTAGAGGATCTGGAAGTACAGTTCCATGTGTGGGCTATCAGCTTGTCTATTTTGGCATATATCCATATAATATGTTTATAAGTTGATAAGCGTAACATAAATAGGCACAATATGTTTATAAGTTGATAAGCGTAACATAAATAGGCACAATATGTTTATAAGTTGATAAGCGTAACATAAATAGGCACAATATGTTTATAAGTTGATAAGCGTAACATAAATAGGCACAATATGTTTATAAGTTGATAAGCGTAACATAAATAGGCACAATATGTTTATAAGTTGATAAGCGTAACATAAATAGGCACAATATGTTTATAAGTTGATAAGCATAACATAAATAGGCACAATATGTTTATAAGTTGATAAGCGTAACATAAATAGGCACAATATGTTTATAAGTTGATAAGCGTAACATAAATAGGCACAATATGTTTATAAGTTGATAAGCGTAACATAAATAGGCACAATTTCATGACAATTGGTTATAATCGAAATGTTCATTTCTGAGAGATGCTGAAGGCGTAAACCTGGAACGACCAAATGTCTGAACCTTTGTGGATTTTAACAGGTGTTAATACTAAAGGAATTCAAATACTAAAATAATCACTGACTGTAGAGGATACAGACAATGTAACAAGAAGGACAGGGTGGATGTTGTTAGTTAGGTAATAAACCTATTTTACTGCACCTATCAAAGTTTAACATCGGAAACATGAGCTGGAATGTGATCATGTGTTCACTGAAATGTCTGGTAACATGAAATACAATCTATGTGTAGTCAAGAAGAAAACATAAAGGCCCCTCAACTGATTTAGCGCATCATTAGTCAGTGTCTTAAAAAGATCCTATGAGAATAATTTAAAAGAAGGAATTAAGCGTTAAAACACAATGCACCGTAGTCGGTGCTGGTGAATTACAACTGACATCCAGGGACAATTGATAAAAATGACATCTCCTTGTAAAGCGACCCCCTTGTAAAGCGACCCCCTTGTAAAGTGGCTTACCTGGACTTTAATGTATCGGCTTGTACCAATCTGAAACTATGAGGCAGCTACTTTCAAACTGCATTTTGCTCTGTATCTACTTCTCATTGAGAACTAAACCATAAAGGTACTTAACAACTATGTGGTATTGCTTATGTATACACTGCCCCCCCACTACCCACACCCCCACCCCACCCCCACCACCACCACTCCCCACCACCCGCATACCCAAGTCTACCAGATGAGTGTGTGGCAATGAAAAGTAAATATTTAATCAAGAAGATATTATCAGAACATTGTATCCGAGTCAAATGGTTTGGAATGATAAGTATAAAACCAAATATGTACACTCAATTTAGACTCTTAACTGGACATGCGAGCAGTAGTGGCCTGGTGGATAGCAGTAGTGGCCTGGTGGATAGCAGTAGTGGCCTGGTGGACAGCAGTAGTGGCCTGGTGGATAGCAGTAGTGGCCCGGTGGATAGCTTGTGGGACAAATGAAGTCTAAGCATTTAAATAAAAAATAGCACAGTACATAAGAATTGGTCAAATCAGTACACATCACTGAGTGTAGCCAACCTTTAAAAAGCATTCATTCAGAAAATAATGTTATGTCTTTGCAGAGGATCTCTGTAACAACATGATGTCTATTTGTTTGAGAACCCCTGGATTAATGGTGCTTAATCAATTAAATTTTTTTGCTAGTGTCATTTAAAAAATTTTTTGCCAAAAAACCAAACCTACCTAGTATCCATTGCAACATGCTAGCTCGTTTGTGCAAGCTTTGTATGTAGTTTTTGTGAAATCATCAGATAAACTATTAAATGAATTAATGTTGTTCAAGCACTAACTAAAGTGAAAATCGAAATGCTGAAAAATCATGATTTTCTTCCTTGGTAAAATGTTTTAACTTTGTCATGTGATCGGCAAGAGGATGGAGTTCACGCCCATAATCAGCATTGACACACACAGTGTTTATCATTTTAGATATCCAATATTTTGATCCTTACCAGATCTAATGACCAAAGTCAATTCTTTCGATGATTTGAACAAAAATAGGCATTTTTTTATTAAACAGACTGCGCATATTATTTAAAGTAGTCACACACTATATGTCTGAACATAAGTGAATTGGATTTTGCAATGGGCTGAACCATTTGAGGAAGCAGCTTTAACTTCCCTGGTATAATAAATACAATAACTGTAAGTTTTACTTTATCAACATTGTTACGCAGACAAAACTGTAGTTGCTTGAAATTCTGGGTACGTGACCTTGATGCTATCAATTCCATGAATTGTTATAGAAAAATACCATAATGTGACCAGGCCTCATTATCATGAGATGGTGAAAATTAATCTAAGATGTTAGGGTGATAAAGTGTGAGATAGTCACATCAAGAAATGACCCACCTGGTCAAGATGTATATATTCACTAGTGTGGGCAGAGACCTCTGGCTTAACCCTGGAGGGACATATTGGGCAGAGACCTCTGGCTTAACCCTGGAGGGACATGTTGGGCAGAGACCTCTGGCTTAACCCTGGACGGACCTGTTGGGCAGAGACCTCTGGCTTAACCCTGGAGGGACATGTTGGGCAGAAACCTCTGGCTTAACCCTGGACGGACCTGTTGGGCAGAGACCTCTGGCTTCAACCTGGAGGGACATGTTGGCAGAGACCTCTGGCTTAACCATGGAGGGACATGTTGGGCAGAGACCTCTGGCTTAACCCTGGAGGGACATGTTGGGAAGAGACCTCTGGTTTAACCCTGGAGGGACATGTGGGGCAGAGACCTCTGGCTTCAACCTGGAGGGACATGTTAGGGAAACGTTAAACATTTTATAGAGCTCTAGAAACTAGACATAGCAACAGTACATGACAGGTGAATTGATATGCCAACAAACGATATAAAAAATGTCACCTGACCAAACATAGAAATGGATTTTGTCAAAGTTGGCACATCAACCAAGGAGGATTTTTTATTTCATCAGGTAAGTTACTTTTTGTAATTGCTTATTCATGGCAGATCTAATAATTAGTCATATCTGGCAAATGTAAGTAATCATTTAAAATAGACAAAATATTGTTCATTTATAAAAAAATTCACATTTCTGATACAACATGTAGTTTGTGTTATGAAAACTAAAACCCTTTTGGCTATGTAAATGCTTATGCTGGAAGATGATTAAAAATACAAATAAATTTCAGAGTATCCAAAGAAGCTACTGGTAGTGCAAGAATGAAACGAACTTGACCAGTTAAAACAGTCTTAAAGACTGGATACTACAAGGTGTATCTAGGGTGTAGGAAAGACTGGATACTACAAGGTGTATCTAGGGTGTAGGAAAGACTGGATACTACAAGGTGTATCTAGGGTGTAGGAAAGACTGGATACTACAAGGTGTATCTAGGGTGTAGGAAAGACTGGATACTACAAGGTGTATCTAGGGTGTAGGAAAGACGGGATACTACAAGGTGTATCTAGGGTGTAGGAAAGACTAGATACTACAAGGTGTATCTAGGGTGTAGGAAAGACTGGATACCAGGGTGTAGGAAAGACTGGATACTACCAGGCGTATCTAGGGTGTAGGAAAGACTGGATACTACCAGGTGTATCTAGGGTGTAGGAAAGACTGGATACTACAAGGTGTATCTAGGGTGTAGGAAAGACTGGATACTACAAGGTGTATCTAGCGTGTAGGAAAGACTGGATATTACAAGGTGTATCTCGCGTGTAGGAAAGACTGGATACTACAAGGTGTATCTAGGGTGTAGGAAAGACTGGATACTACAAGGTGTATCTAGGGTGTACGAAAAAACTGGATACTACAAGGAGTATCTAGCGTGTAGGAAAGACTGGATATTACAAGGTGCATCTAGCGTGTAGGAAAGACTGGATACTACAAGGTATATCTAGGGTGTAGGAAAGACTGGATACTACAAGGTGTATCTAGGGTGTAGGAAAGACTGGATACTACCAGGTGTATCTAGGGTGTAGGAAAGAATGGATACTACCAGGTGTATGTAGGGTGTAGGAAAGACTGGATACTACAAGGTGTATGTAGGGTGTACGAAAGACTGGATACTACAAGGTGTATCTAGGGTGTAGGAAAGACTGGATACTACCAGGTGTATCTAGGGTGTAGGAAAGACTGGATACTACAAGGTGTATCTAGGGTGAAGGAAAGACTGGATACTACAAGGTGTATCTAGGGTGTAGGAAAGACTGGATACTACAAGGTGTATCTAGGGTGTAGGAAAGACTGGATACTACCAGGTGTATCTAGGGTATAGGAAAGACTGGATACTACAAGGTGTATCTAGGATGTAGGAAAGACTGGATACTACCAGGTGTATCTAGGGTGTAGGAAAGACTGGATACTACCAGGTGTATCTAGGGTGTAGGAAAGACTGGATACTACCAGGTGTATCTAGGGTGTAGGAAAGACTGGATACTACCAGGTGTATCTAGGGTATAGGAAAGACTGGATACTACCAGGTGTATCTAGGGTGTAGGAAAGGGGAGGCCAAAGTATGGGTCATTGGTCAGCCATCAGTTTACCATGCTGTCAAGAAGCGGCACAATAGGTAACATAGAAACAAAATAGAAAATGTAAGCCTAAGAGGTGTAGCACAATACCTGGGTAACCCCTCTAAATATGCACCTGCTTCATATCATTCTCCTCAAGTTTCTGTCTAGCAACTCAGTAAGCATTAGGGGCACCACACAAATAGTACCAGGTTACCTCTGAAAACACCTTTTCCTCAATCTCCAAAACCAGCTTTCTGAGGCCAAGCCCAGACCGGGTCATAGTCCATGTTTGATGGGGCAGAACCGACATTGACCAACACAGTAACATGGTCTACTTATGATGAGGTACAGTAACTTCAATCAAAGCCGACTGATTCATATATGTAGACACTTGGTGCAGATTGCTGCCAGACACTAACACCCCCAGGAGACAATACAGCAAACACTTAACAGCCACTGGACTCGAAGGGCAGATATATCTATGAGTGTTTCTTTCACCCACACATTGTTTTCCTGGTGACATTTAGTGAAGAGAAACCCCAAATATTGAGACATATGTCCGGAACCATCCCAGTCATACTCTTGAGTGCCGAATAAGCATCCCTATATGTGTATTTATTTGATGAATAATGCCACCCTATATGCACCTTATTTGGCATTATACTATTATTAAATTTAAACATTAAATTTTGTGCCAGCCTATATTCTCCGGTAATCGTGGCAAATTATGCAGGGTATAATTTTTAGGAGAGCAATTGCCCTCGGAGCGGTTTACTGTTTGCGCAAAAATCACTTGCTCCCAACTGGAGCTGCACGTGGCTCCTTCTGACGGCAAAGTTTTCATCCTTTCGAATGACAGTCATGGATTTAGCGGGATCCCGTGCTTCTGAGGATCCTAGATTTTGATCCTGAAGCATTTGATTTCCATGATTAAATGAATCCGTTAGTTCTCGGGAGCTCGACATGGTATATTATTAGTTATAACGCCATTATCACCGCGTAAATTGACCGTAAATGGCTGCCGCGCAGTGCCTCAAACCGGTCGTAACCGGTTGATGGCGGTTTCCCCCGAAATAGACTTGCATATTCAATTCAATAAAAATGTACATATAAAAACGGAAAATTCACTGGTTTTTCATAGCTATCAAATGCGATTACTATATCTGCGGTGACGCGAATACGCACAAAGTTTATGCATATTCAACAGGAAAAAACCCAAAATACACGGCGATCCGCGTAGTTTTGTAGGGACGCCTTGGCTTCTGCCTTCTCGTCTAGTAAAAAATCGCTATGCCTACAGTGCTAAAAGACAAATATACTAGTGACTTTTTTCGCACTGTACTATTATTTGTTTTGAATAATTTGCCCCCCTATACTGTTATTCGGCACTATACTATTATTAAATTTTAATGATTTGCCACCCTATACTGTTATTTGGCCTATACGTTTATTTGGCACTCAAGATTAGGTGAATACAGTTATTTAAATCATAAGAATCATAACTATATCATTTGTTCAGTTAAAATTACATATTAAAATAAATACATAAAATACACATTCATAAAGAGTATTCTTATTCAAAATTTACTCCATTCCTCTTGCAATTTACACAAATTTAGATCACAGTCCCCTAACGATAGGCAATAGGCTCCATTAGTCAGACCCAGAAACAAGGCTGAACAGTGATCTGCCTAGACATCAACAAGTTGTGGTTTTAGCTAACTGCATGTGGAATTATGATCGATGGTGAGAGTCAGTCACCAGACAAACAGGACGTTGTGATCTGACTGCCTGTGGAGGAACAACAGAGTGGTCCACAGACATTGGCTGACACAGATGATCACTATCAGCACACCACTGCTACAACTGTGTGTACAGGCATGCTACAAAATATCACCAGAAACCGTTTGTTGTACACTAATGATGCAGTTGTCTGACAGGACTGACAAACAGAAAAATGAAAGATTTTAATAACATGTTGGCTCATTGTTGAGGTAACCATCACTGGCTACATTTTACGACATTTCAATAAACCTTCACCATTCTTAAAAGCATTTCATATCATACAGGTTATTTATAGTTCAAAATATATTCATCCTATTTGGTTCTATGCTATTTGAGTTTGTTGTAAGCAGGTTTGTTCTGTTGGTTCTATGCTATTTGTGTTTGTTGTATGTGGGTTTATTCTATGTTAGTTCTATTCTACTTGAGTTTGTTCTATGTTAGTTCTATCCTACTTGAGTTTGTTCTATGTTAGTTCTATCTTACTTGAGTTTGTTCTATGTTAGTTCTATCCTACTTGGGTTTGTTCTACGTTAGTTCTATCCTACTTGGGTTTATTCTATGTTAGTTCTATCCTACTTGAGTTTGTTCTATGTTAGTTCTATCCTACTTGAGTTTGTTCTATGTTAGTTCTATCCTACATGGTTTTGTTCTATGTTAGTTCTATCTTACTTGAGTTTGTTCTATGTTAGTTCTATCCTACTTGAGTTTGTTCTATGTTAGTTCTATCCTACTTGGGTTTGTTCTATGTTAGTTCTATCTTACTTGAGTTTGTTCTATGTTAGTTCTATCCTACTTGGGTTTGTTCTATGTTAGTTCTATCTTACTTGAGTTTGTTCTATGTTAGTTCTATCCTACTTGAGTTTGTTCTATGTTAGTTCTATCCTACTTGAGTTTGTTCTATGTTAGTTCTATCCTACTTGGGTTTGTTCTATGTTAGTTCTATCTTACTTGAGTTTGTTCTATGTTAGTTCTATCCTACTTGAGTTTGTTCTATGTTAGTTCTATCCTACTTGGGTTTGTTCTATGTTAGTTCTATCTTACTTGAGTTTGTTCTATGTTAGTTCTATCCTACTTGGGTTTATTCTACGTTAGTTCTATCTTACTTGAGTTTGTTCTATGTTAGTTCTATCCTACTTGGGTTTGTTCTACGTTAGTTCTATCCTACTTGGGTTTGTTCTATGTTAGTTCTATCTTACTTGAGTTTGTTCTATGTTAGTTCTATCCTACTTGGGTTTGTTCTACGTTAGTTCTATCCTACTTGGGTTTGTTCTATGTTAGTTCTATCTTACTTGAGTTTGTTCTATGTTAGTTCTATCCTACTTGGGTTTGTTCTACGTTAGTTCTATCCTACTTGGGTTTGTTCTATGTTAGTTCGATCTTACTTGAGTTTGTTCTATGTTAGTTCTATCCTACTTGGGTTTGTTCTACGTTAGTTCTATCCTACTTGGGTTTGTTCTACGTTAGTTCTATCCTACTTGGGTTTGTTCTATGTGGGTTTGTTCTATGTTAGTTCTATCCTACTTGGGTTTGTTCTATGTTAGTTCTATCCTACTTGGGTTTGTTCTATGTGGGCTTGTTCTATGTTGGTTCTATCTTACTTGGGTTTGTTCTATGTTTGTTCTATTCTATTTGGGTTTGTTGTACATGGGTTTGTTCTATGCTAGTTCTATCCTACTTGGGTTTGTTCTATGTTAGTTCTATCCTATTTGGGTTTGTTCTATGTTGGTTCTATCCCGCTTCGGTGTGTTGTATGTGGGCTTGTTCTATGTTGGTTCTATCCTATTTGGATTTGTTCTATGTTGGTTCTATCCTACTCGGATTTGTTCTATGTTTGTTCTATCCCACTTGTTGTATGTGGGCTTGTTCTATGTTGGTTCTATCCTATTTGGGTTTGTTGTACATGGATTTGTTCTATGTTGGTTTATCCTACTTGTTGTATGTGGGCTTGTTCTATGTTTGTTCTATCCCACTTGTTGTATGTGGGCTTGTTCTATGTTGGTTCTATCCTATTTGGGTTTGTTGTACATGGATTTGTTCTATGTTGGTTTATCCTACTTGGGTCTGTTCTATGTTGGTTCTATCCTATTTGGGTTTGTTCTGTGAGGTTTCTGTCATCCTATTTGGGTTTGTTCTGTGGGGTTTCTATCCTATTTGGGTTTGTTCTGTGGGGTTTCTCCAGCTCCATGCTAGCAGCGCTGATCATACAACCACAAGCCAGCAAGAATAATTACCAAAAAAGACCATTTCAGTGTGATGTTTTTTTCATAAAATCACCCCCTGGTGAGCAGAAGCTGTAAATCAAACAAAGGAAAATAAATGCATGCTCCAGAAAAAGTCCAGATGCCAGGAGGTTATAGACATCACACCACTAGGGTAAAGGGGGTAATTATGATTAAAGAGCAGGAGTGGGACAGTTCACAATAAAGGGGTGTTTCACAGTCACCCCAATAATCCATAATATTGACATCAAAACTTCCGTCGCCAGTGGGAGGTCTGTCTGCCTTATGATATCTAGTTCAAAGGTATGTCTTTATCAAACCTTTGCCAGTTGTGTCCATTTATATGAACCTTTATTTGACACAATAAACAAATGCTATGAACTCTTTTGTATAACTAAACATTCATTGTTCATTTAGTAACACAATTAATATGCTAGTAGGTACCGAATTAATTTTTGTTACACATTGGACAATCGTACTTCATGATAATTTTTTATATATTTTTTACATTTATCACCAAGTAAATTTCATAATTCATAAATTGTTGTAAACATATACGTTTATCTAAATTTACAGTAACATTTTATCAAATTAAATCAAATTTATTTATACACCACACCTCTCTAAAATGTTACTGAGGGGTGTTTATAAAGAATGTAAATTGCCACTGGTTAAAGCTTTGACCAACACATTGTTTACCATATTGAACAGTCAATTCTTTCGAAAGTTTGAACAAATATACCCTTTTTTATTAAATCGACTGTGGATATTACTAAACTATTAACACACTACATATTATGACATAAACGAACCGGATTTGTGACAGGCTAAATCAGTCGATGATGGAGGTTTAATCTGAAATGCAAAACTGTCTTTACAAAAATAATGCCCATAGTACTTTATCTTAATTGTGTACTTAATTAAACAATTTCAAACTGTCTTTCTGCTTGGAGTTGACTTTCCTGTGTGGTCATAACTAGACACTACACTGTTACTGATAAATTAGTCTTATGGCAGAACAAATATACCTCTTGGCCAGTAATGTCCAACTGTGTACATCTATTTGATACACTTTGTAAATGGACATCAGGTACACATGAGGACACAGAACAGACATCCAGCTGAGATGACCTTTCATGGCCTAGGGTTGGGGGAAGTCCAGTTTAGCAGGTCAAATTGACTCAGCTGGTAGTGAGTCCCACACAGTGGCACTATTTAGTGGCAGCCAGCTGGTAGTGAGTCCCACACAGTGGCACTGTGTAGTGGCAGCCAGCTGGTAGTGAGTCCCACACAGTGGCACTGTTTAGTGGCAGCCAGCTGGTAGTGAGTCCCACACAGTGGCACTGTTTAGTGGCAGCCAGCTGGTAGTGAGTCCCACACAGTGGCACTATTTAGTGGCAGCCAGCTGGTAGTGAGTCCCACACAGTGGCACTGTTTAGTGGCAGCCAGCTGGTAGTGAGTCCCACACAGTGGCACTGTTTAGTGGCAGCCATTTACCTGTTGGATAGAGCGTGATCATTTGATGTCTGGCTGTAATTTAGTTAGCTTCATGGTCATTTAGGAGGTGTCATACCAAACTGTCCTGGGCTGCAAGACTTAGGTATTGCTCTGTTAGTGGGACTGTCACTACGGGGTGCACGGTAGAACCACAGGTATGGGGCACAGCCCCAGGTTATGTCCATGTCATGTTACCCTAAGTAAACGAATGCAATAAAATGCACCATTTAAAAAATTATATACAGCTGTATGTTTATTTATGTTTACACCAATTTCTGTGATAAACCTACTTTTACTTTACACTAGTTAGCATACAATAACAATCACTTTATGCGTAAAACTCCTGGCTTCAAATGTTGTAGGAATTGTTCAATGGTAAGCATGCACTGCATCGACCCATCTCTTCTAAATAACTAATTGCTCCACTTTCAATACATGATTTAAAGCACTTAAAGTTATATGACTAAACCTGAGAGTAAACTTGCACAACTGCACAGTTTTATGTGTACCCAACTAGCAAACACTACTAAACTTCAACTTTTTAGGAGACTTCTAGACAAGAGGTCAGATGGTGCATGCCTTACTTATCCAACAACATGTTTATCTTCTAGTGCACTTTGCACTTGTGGAAATATAGGTTTTTAACCAATGTTTTTTCTTAGATGCTGTCAAATTTGATTTAAAACAGGTTTCTTGGAATTTGTAAAAACAGTTTAAACTCTCGAACTGAACTAAGATCATCTAAAACATTTTCTTAAACTATTCTACTCATTGACCAGCTGCTGTACACATATATGTCCACATTTTCTTTGGACACCATATCTATATAATATTTTTCAGACAACCTACATTTTCAGAAAAATATATGGATCTAGAGACAAATGCTATCTTCTGCATTAGACTGCTTTTCGTGCAAATTATATTATATAACTAACTCAAAAGCTTTTATTATAGTTAACTCACCAACAAATGTCCTTGGTACATAAATCTGATACTACATATATATTTATACAGCTGCATTTGGCCCATTTTCACTAATAATATGGACACATCATTTGAAAACAAGACAAAGATTGTTTGATGTTTCTTATAATTTCCACAATTTGATCATTAAATAACTAATATTGATGACATTAACACTGAAATGGATGTGCCTATAAATGATTTAGAATTAGGTAATCCGTAAAGCCAATGAAAAAATTAAAAGAAACCGAACTATGTAATGTACATATATATATATATATATATATATATATATATATATATATATATATATATATATATATATATATATATAGTGGCATCATAACTGCAGAAAAGATAGACAGCCCAGCCCTGCTCCTGAAAAAATACTCACAGAAAACCCCGTCTAATTTATCTTATCTCTCTCTTCAAAAGGACAAAAGTAACCAGCACAGGATGTTACACAAATACACAGCCAGACACAGCCACCTCTGTGACTAGAGTCAGGCGGAGTGACACAGGAACAAGGCCAAGTCATGTGCAGTGAACCGATGAGGAATGCCACAAACACAAATAACAGTCAATTCAGAAGAACATAACCTCCGCCGCAGTAAATACTGGAAGCCTCTGGTGAACTGTGTTATCACTGGTGGTTTTTACTGCGGAAATAAAAGACGAACACTGGATGAACAGGCCTGGCGTGCATGCAAGGCAGACATGAAACACTGAGCTAGTTTGAAACCTAATAGAGCACAATTGTTGAAAAGAACACAAACTCCCAAACATACTTGTGATAAAACAGTACATATCTGCCTAGTCTAGGTTGCGTTTCTATATACACACACACATAATTGTTAACCCTTGTTATCCTTCAAGCTGGATGACTATGTAAGCATTGTCTAGCTACCTAGTCCAAGGCTTGACTGTCTGTTGACATTTTACGACTTCTGACCCCTCCTGGTGCGGAAATCATTACAGCACTTTAATTCTGACCATAAATTCATGAGGGCAGTTTAACAGGAGGGAACTAGTGCAAGTTGTTCCCATAACTACGTTCCTGGTCAGTTCTACAAAGTAAGGGTCTCTTACAAAGCAAGGGTCTCTATATGTGCAGTTGGTCATGCAGAGTCGGACGTTGACAGAACAGAACAAAACATTTTATTTGAGCAAAGATTCACTACATGGATGACCCATATAATGCTTTAGAGTCAGGAGATTCCAAACAAGGCTACTGTCGCATGTCAAAGGTTTCTGGACAGTAATCAAATATAGGTTGTTATCACAAATATACCCTTTCAAGTTTGTAGAGAATGTATTCAACATCCATTGTAGTGACTGTTTGAAAGAAGCTCATAAATACACATCATTTATGAAAGCCATTATCCTGTGACATTCTACACCATGGCCTGGTGCTTACTGCCCCCCCAACCCCCCCCACCCGCCCTGAAGGGCATCAACTAGATGAAAGTACAGCTTATTAAACACCCAGGCTTTTAACTGTACAAACATGTAGGAATGTCTACTGTACATTAAAAGGAAGTTACAACTTTATTAATGGACATGTCAGAATAAATGTTAACCCTAGTGTCTGGCGGCATGTAAACCGCAGTGATTAATAAACAAAACTTCTTATGTTGGCTGCATGAAAATTAATAATTTACTTCTTCACATTCTGATGTCATAACAGGAACAACTATAACTTGATTAAACAATGCAAACAGAACAGAAATAACTCCTTCCATGTTTATCAGACATTGGTGAGAAATTGGTGACAAATAGATTTTTCTGGGTGGGAGACTTATGGATACTTTACTGAAGATTTTCTTCTACCTTTTACAAAGCACAGGTTGATGTCATAAATGATTTATAAGGCGGTTGTGTGATTGCTTTTTACAAAGCTGGCTCATTTAATTCTCAAGACAAGGCTACTATTGTGATTAAATATCACACACAACCATTCTAATTGCTAGCAAGTCTGTATCCATGAATGCAAGAACCCGTGCACTGAAATGGAGCCAAACTGATGTTTTGATTTTCAATTGATATCAATTTATTTTCAACAGTCAGCAGGACTTCATGGAAGGCTGCAAGTCAAACAAAATTACTAGGGATTCCTAGAAATCCAGACAGAAAACCAGATAAAATTCCAGATTTCCATATATTGATGGGAGGTTGAAACCTGTGGTTGAAACATGGTTATGTACAGGTGCACATGGTTATGTACAGGTGCACATGGTTATGTACAGGTGCACATGGTTCACATGTCAGCAGATAATCTGTTTCAATCATCTCTTGTCGCTGGTGTAAGACTGAGTACTTCCTTATATACACTGTATAAGGAACTAACTCACTGTTAGTGTTAGGTCAATGCTCAGGAAACATACGTAAACATTTGCCGTTATCTGAAGATTATCTTTTTAACCATGCTCCCTTGTATTATGCTCCCTTGTGTTGCGGATGCACCTCTAGACTCGGTTTTTTATGATTTTGGTGCAATAAAAGGTTTGTAATTATTATTAATATTAGCGCATCTAGGCAATTTTCACTGTCCTTCTACTAAGTTTATGATCGGTTGAACTAAAATCTGTGTGCCAACTCTTTAAACAAAATCACACTTGTCTAGCACCATATTATTACATACAGTACATCATGGACAATAAACACGAAGATAGAAATATGAAATTAAATTTATTAGACCAGTAATTACAAGTACATATTATAATTAGTATATACAATAGGTCAGGAGACCCCCGTTAAGGCATTTAAATGCCCTACCATGAGAGCCACCTTGAATAATAATTGTAGTATAATAATAGTAATAATACATTTACAGAGTAATTTAGCTAATAATACATGAACGTGCCATAGTAAAGATTACAATCAAAAGTTCATATTACTGACATATACATGTGAACATATACACATATAATAAGCAAAAAAATAAATAAAACTGATACTGTGTGGACAGTGGAATCTGCTTAATAAATTACTTTTGGCCAGAATTTTTTTATTGTATTAAGTGGCTGATTCATTTAAGTGGCATATTGTAATACAGCAGGAATAGGGAATGATTCTGTCCCAGACATTGTAATACAGCAAGAATAGGGAATGATTCTGTCCCAGACATTGTAATACAGCAGGAATAGGGAATGATTCTGTCCCAGACATTGTAATACAGCAGGAATAGGGAATGATTCTGTCCCATACATTGTAATACAGCAAGAATAGGGAATGATTATGTCCCAGACATTGTAATACAGCAGGAATAGGGAATGATTCTGTCCCAGACATTGTAATACAGCAGGAATAGGGAATGATTCTGTCCCAGACATTGTAATACAGCAGGAATAGGGAATGATTCTGTCCCAGACATTGTAATACAGCAGGAATAGGGAATGATTCTGTCCCAGACATTGTAATACAGCAGGAATAGGGAATGATTCTGTCCCAGACATTGTAATACAGCAGGAATAGGGAATGATTCTGTCCCAGACATTGTAATACAGCAGGAATAGGGAATGATTCTGTCCCAGACATTGTAATACAGCAGGAATAGGGAATGATTCTGTCCCAGACATTGTAATACAGCAGGAATAGGGAATGATTCTGTCCCATACATTGTAATACAGCAGGAATAGGGAATGATTCTGTCCCAGACATTGTAATACAGCAGGAATAGGGAATGATTATGTCCCAGACATTGTAATACAGCAGGAATAGGGAATGATTCTGTCCCAGACATTGTAAT
The DNA here is from genome assembly GCA_033239005.1 of Lamellibrachia satsuma. Classification (NCBI taxonomy): domain Eukaryota; kingdom Metazoa; phylum Annelida; class Polychaeta; order Sabellida; family Siboglinidae; genus Lamellibrachia; species Lamellibrachia satsuma. Next base: position 1,306,021 of record BSQZ01000060.1, on the reverse strand, counting down.
ACAGCAGGAACAGGGAATGATTCTGTCCCAGACATTGTAATACAGCAAGAATAGGGAATGATTCTGTCCCAGACATTGTAATACAGCAGGAATAGGGAATTATTATGTCCCAGACATTGTAATACAGCAGGAATAGGGAATGATTGTAATACAACAGGAATAGGGAATGATTGTAGTACAGCAGGAATAGGGAATGATTCTGTCCCAGACATTATAATACAGCAGGAATAGGGAATGATTGTAATACAGCAGGAATAGGGAGTGATTCTGTCCCAGACAATTAATTTGATTTTACTAAACCGCTGATTCTGCTATCAACAATTCTGAGTCCACTGTAATTGCAAACAGATCATTGCACCCCACATGTGGCAACACTGCAGTCTTGATAGATGGAAGACAGTGATTAAACATGTACCCTCACACCCCTCATTCATTTGATTCCCCCTCCCTGGGCCATGGTTCACCAGGGAGGTTAAATGCTGTTTCCTAAAGATATTAATTCCCACCTGACCCACAGGACCCTGGGACACTGCCATCGTGGGTCTGTCAGTTTGTCAACAGTGTTACTTACACAAAGACGCCACACCACACGCTGTGGGAGGTTTTCATGGTAATGACACTAAATTAGTATTTCATTGTAATGCAGTTAATCCTGACATATGTACACCGAGTGCACCAGAATTTGTAAAGGCTGGCATTCATTACCCAGTGGGTGACAAAGACAGGTCATGCTTGGTATCTTGGTGGACTATTAATGGTCTTCACACCACTGTAAGTAAAACTAGTTAGTGCTACATATCATGTTTTATATGTGCTGTATTCAAAACACATTGTGAAGGTACAGTTCTTACACATCACTGCTGCTAGTCCTTATGGACTGAGTAAAGTGCTGTACACTTAACACACTTGCCAACCTGGTCATGCAAACACCACGCCGACTTCCGTGAGAAGTATTGAACCATCAGCGTGTATAATATTTGAACCAAACAGAACTAAACAAGTTAAGCAAACACCAGCTTAATATCCATGGGAGGATTTGTAACACATTTCAGTAGTAACAGCACCAGCATAAACAGGATTAAGTATGTGTGTGTGACTGTGTGTGCTCTGCAGGCCTACTGGATTTCAATCTAGAACCATCAACAAACATCTTGGTGCTAATATATCCTGGGAGACTAGTGTACAAATAGCCTGCAAACAAAGGCAAAGTTTATATTTGATTTGTGGCTTTATTTTTTTATTTTATTTTATTGCAAGCCTACGGTATTTAAATTTAAGACCATCAACAAATGATGCTAATATATCATGGGAACCTGGTGTACAAATAGCCTGCCACAAAGGCAATGTTTATATTTGACTTCTGGTTTTATTTTTTCCAGTTTATTTTATTGCAAGCCTACAGGATTTAAATATAAGACCATCAACAACCGATGCTAATATATCATGGAAGCCTGGCCTACAAACAGCCAGCACAGCGGCAAGGTTTATATTTTACATGTGGCTTTTTATTTGCAAGCTGCGGGACAACTGTATGAATATTGCATAATAAGGAACAAGCCTACAACAGTGCGTGGTCGACAGGGTGCTTTGGTCGACAGGGTGCTCGACAGGGTGCTTTGGTCGACAGGGTGCTTTGGTTGACAGAACTGGTCTATAAAGAGTACACCCATTCAGCTGTCAAAATATGTTTGTGTGATAAGTATACTAGTAACAGAATGCATATTTAAATTTTGACAATTAATTGTTTACAATACCAACAATTAGTTTAACAAGCTGAGTTTAATTCTTTAAAACTGTGGCTTGTAATTTGGGGAAGAAGTCGGCAGCACTTGATTATACAAAACTGACAAGTCATGTTTGTCACTGTACACAACATGCCTATAATTATTATGACCATGCCTACATATGAATTATGACCAGGCATAGGGATTCCCACAGAGATATAGAATAAGGCAAGCTAGAGTTTGCACGAATCAAGTATGATGATGTAAGCACAGATTTCAAATATAGCACTGAAACAATTTCTACAAACAAATCATCTCATCGATGGAACTTTAATTTAAAATCATATGCAATTCTGTATTTATTATTCTGAATTGATTACAAATTAGATTGTGTTGATGTTTTGCAAGTTCTATTTGGCACAGATCGCCATAAGTATTTTGTTAGTATAACGCTAATTTTTAAACATCCCTCAGAGTACTTGGATTGAAGATTATCATGTCTGCTCCATGATGCACAGAGATGATGTACAAAGTTCAATTTACTACTTCATGGAGTAAACAATACACGATATGTAAACATTTAACAAAATCCAATATGCACACAGCAGTTGAAAATAGTTTCTGGAATGTCTAGTGCTAATATCCAGTTAACATTGCATATTTCTATCGACAATCTAACTTTATGATAGTTTGCAATACTATTCCTGCAACATTTCATATACAGTACTGTAAAGCTGTATTGGTTTTTGCTATTTATACTGTACAAATGTCAAGTTATGCAAGTTGTGAGGATGTATTTTCATGTGCACATTTTTCTGAAGTGTCACTACAAAACATTTTCCTGAAGTGTCACTACAAAACATTTTCCTGAAGTGTCACTACAAAACATTTTCCTGAAGTGCCACAATGGAACGAAGTCAGTAAAGATGAAGTTTGCACTTAACTCGTAGACAAAGGGCACTGAAATCAATATGGCTTACATCCTGTATGACTAATCATGAACTCGAGTGATATAATACCAACTGTCTGTTTATCTTAAAAAGCAATTGTATAGCTAACCAACTGGCAACAGTTGCTCAAACAGGTCTGTTAAATGTGGCGTATGAATACAATTATAATTGCTGTAGCCATTATTTATGATATTTAGATACATTAACTGCAATTAGTGTTCAATACTCGGTGCATTACTTTAACGTGCAGGGTCTTGGATATCTGCATGTATAAAGTAGTGTATTTTATAACTGACATTACAATGTTACTTATTTAGTTTGTAATAAGTAGTTTGAGTGGCTACTTCAAGAATAGTATTACTATATATCATACATCTATGCAAAAAACATCTGCTTTCACTGAACTCCTTAAACTTCTAACATTTTAGCATGCGTAAATATTATATTAATCATCAGTAGCCTACATTTGATGTCAATTCCCAACTTTTTAAAGCCTAAACTAAGGACAAAGGTATACGTTTGACATAATCTGGAGTAGTTTGGTCTTTCTGAAACGCGCCTATGGAGAATACAATATGACATCTGAGGACTGTCAGCTATGCTGTGTGGACGACAGGGTCCCGCCCATTCCGACGATGACAGTCGAGTCATGACACGCGGCGTGTCCTTTGATTGTAGTTATTAGGACGATAGATAGTGCGTCTTGACCCTCCCCAAACAACCGAAGTCGTTACACCGATTTACGACCTTGGGCAATCCGAAGCGTAATCTCTTCGTGGTTAACTGAAAGACTTGTCAACGGGGTAGGTATCGGCTTACCCAGGCTAATGACGCGACGAGGCTGTCACGGTTCAAGTCAGGTCACTTACTACACTAAAAAAACACCAGTTGACCGCTGTTCATGAAAGCGTGACAAACACGATACACTCATACAGTCGTGTCACCATGCTGAAACGTTTACCAAGTACTGATTACGAGTTGCGTAAAATCTCCTACCTGTCCTAATCAATCAACAGGTGTGCGCCAATGCCTAGGAGTTCAGGCACTTACTTTGCAATGTCCGTTCACAGGTGCCTCTGTCAATTCGCTTGGACAGACGACGAAACACCAAACAGCCACTCCCACGCCGAGCTGGATATCAGTACTCGACGAGTATCGCCGCGGGGAGGGGGGGGGGGGCACACCAGCCGCCGTAACGCGTCCCAATTGGTGCAAAGTTGAAGCATTCGTCCAATCACCGATGAGATCGTGAAGCGGGCAACGCAGCCGGGACGTTTGCGGTATAATTTTATAATGACGTAATATTATGTTCTTACTAGTCTAGTTATTTGTTTGAATATAAATACATATATTTTGTATGTGTTAATACTATTCGATGTGTCAAAACAATGATTATATGTGCGTTGAGCAGGGTTTTTCCCGGATAAATTTGTTTAAGGTACATTGTAAGTTAAATAAATGGTAATTCCACACATACCTGTTGCACGGATAACTCACAAAAAGAATGCTGGCTGTATATTTCGGAAAACGTTTCAAATGGAACATATTTTCGGCGTAAAGTAATGTAGTATCACAATATTCAGGAAACGGTGATAAGGACTTTAAAAGTGCCACACCCCGCCCCCCACATACGCGAACCTGCCTTTATAATAGTTGCCCCTTCCACTCACCAGGCGGCACTTATTTCCGAACTGCTTTAGCAAGGAATCACCGCAATGGTAGCGGCCTCTGGCGGATTTGTCACAACTAGTGAATCCATTCACTTTACTAGTTAGTGCATGATATAAGAATAGGCCAACATAGCATTATTTATTCAACATATCGACATGTTGTGCAATAATTTTGTGAACATATCAATAATTTAATTAATTGCAAATGAATACCAACACAAACATTTTACACCTATATTCTAAAACATTTATTTATAAACTTTCAAAACCACTTTGATCAGACAAAACAATCCTGCTTTTAACATACCACGCAAACAGCAGTAAAAAGATAACTGTGACTTACTACAAATAAGGGTGCTGTGCACAGATGTAGATTGATGGACAGATAATCAAAACAGCTTTTAATAAAAATGCCAATAAAGCTAAACTATTTATATTTGTCAAAGGTCTGTTTGAGTTATAATTCATGTGTATGATGTAGTTAAGATTTCCAGTAGTAAACCTTCAGGCAAAATGTCAAAAAAAAACTACATTAACATCATTATTTGGTGTTTCAGAACAACGACAATAGATTGTTACATCGACTGATATTGCTTTCAATGAAAGAGCCACAATTTGCACTACAGTGAAAGCTGCACCTTCCTGTGCATGCAGAAACATAACTAATATTGTCACTGTGTACACAGTGTTTTGTAGCATTTCTATAATCATTGTCTGAAGTTGGAATGAGTCACGGACGAGAAGTGTTGGAAGTGAGACTGGTGGTGTAGAGCAGAACATATCTCAGCTTGTCTCCATCACTTCATCAACACCTGTAACAATCAGTGAAGCAGACGATACAACAATCATTCTACTCTTTAGAAATTATGGTCAAACCTGCTCAAGTGAACACCTGCATTAAGAGATCACCTGTCAATAATGACCACAGTCAACTCCTCCCAAAGTACCAACTGTATTAAAATACAACCTGTATTAAGAGTCCACCTGTATTAAGAGACCACTTTATAACCATGAGTAGTCACTTCAGATAGGTTTGACTGTAGTTCTGGTACATTGCTGTGGCTGCATTGCTAAGATCTGCAAACCTGATACATGTTTAAATGGGTGGCGCTGCTACAAAATTGATGTTTGAAAATTCTTGAACTGTTTAGTTCGGTCAAGCAGTATGTCAAAAGGTGAAACAATGTAATCTGAAAAGGATCCTGAGGGAAAGATAGAAACAACATGGGAATTTGTTGAAATATAAATGCGCTGACATCATAGGAAATAATATGAAGGAAGCAGATCCCACAATTTTGGCAATCTCCTTGGCACAAGTAATGGGAGCACATTAGGGAGGGGGACGATACAAAACATAGATGGTCAGTTCGCACAGGAATGACAACCCACACAAGGGTAAAGTGAACAGTGAAAAACACATGTCCAGTACCAGTGGTAGCACATAGAACACATGTCCAGTACCATTGGTAGCCCGTAGAACACATGTCCAGTACCACTGGTAGCACATAGAACACATGTCCAGTACCAGTGGTAGCACGTAGAACACATGTCCAGTACCAGTGGTAGCACGTAGAACACATGTCCAGTACCAGTGGTAGCACGTAGAACACATGTCCAGTACCAGTGGTAGCACGTAGAACACATGTCCAGTACCAGTGGTAGCACGTAGAACACATGTCCAGTACCAGTGGTAGCACGTAGAACACACGTCCAGTACCAGTGGTAGCACATAGAACATATGTCCAGTACCAGTGGTAGCACGTAGAACACATGTCCAGTACCAGTGGTAGCACGTAGAATATTACACAGACTATATTAGGCTTAGAACACTCGAGCCACAATATGACAACCATACACAAGGATGACAAATGTCTAAAATCACAGAAATCATGCACGGCACAAAGATTTCATTTCACAATGAACAGGGATACTTACCAATTTCGTGAAACATGAACTCTTGCTGGTATTCTTTGAGGAACTGTGTCGATCGAGACTCATCGAGGAACAATGAATAGACGCGTTTTATGTCTTCCACGCTCGTCTCTGTGCCCTAGTGATCACATCAATAGTTTATGTTATAAACTGCAGCTGGAAGATTGAATTGCTCTGTTGTGCTACAATCACGGTTTGGTGATAAAATATATTTAATATACTTATAATAATCGGGGTGTAAGGGGTGTTTATGCGCTCAACCGTAAAGATACTCAAGTCAACCTCACCTCCCCGTGGTGCACCCTGGTAACCAGTACATTGTGCTGGGCTAACGAGGCTATGGCTAAGGGAAGGAAAACCCTGAAAATAAACTTACTGCGGAGGGCCAACAACCCTCCCAGCTCAAACGATGTTGCAGAAACCAGAAGTGAATTTCAAAAGGCAGCTCATGCTGGAAATGGCTACAGGAAGGCGATGGCCCAGATACCAGCAGATGATGACATCATTTAATTGGACAGTAGGACGCTTCCGGATCAAAGCCAAACGGAAGTTCGGAGGCTGACAACGATGTTAACCAAGCCAAAAGTTAATGTAAATATAGGATGTTGCAATGTGAGAAGGTTGTACTCTATAGGGAAATCAGCCCAGCTTGCAAGAGAAATGGATAAATATAAAATAGATGTCATGGGCATTAGTGAGTGCAGATGGATGGGACAAGGAAAAGTCAAGATGAACACTGGAGAGAGCGTAATTTTTTCAGGGAGAGAAGACAACATATACAGGCACAGAGTGACAATAATGATGACAAAGAAAGCAGAACAAGAATTGATATAATGGAAACCTATCAGCGATAGAATTATTTTTGCTAGATTCTTCTCTAGGTATGTAAAGCTATCGATCATACAAGTCTATGCACCAACGAATGAAGCCAATGTCGAAGATAAAGACAATTTCTACGAACAGCTTCAGACAGTTGTAGACAGTGTTCATAAGGATGACACACTCATAGTAATGGGGGATTTAAATGCCAAAGTTGGAGAAGACAATGACGGATATGAAAACATAATAGGAAGCCATGGAGTAGGTGAAAGAAATGACAATGGAGAAAGACTTGTTCACTTCTGTGGACTCAATAACCTCATGGTAACAGGTACCATTTTTCCACATACACTGATACATAAACAGACATGGACTTCTCCAGGAGGAAGGACAAAGAATTAAATAGACCATGTGTTAGTGAGCAGGCAACACCGAACATCAGTAATGGACACTAGGGCCATGAGAGGAGCAGACATTGCGAGCGACCACCAATTAGTGTGATCAAAAATCAAGCTGAAACTAAAGAGAAAACAAAAGAACAAGGTGATCAGAAAGAAATTTTATATAATTAAGTTACAACAACCAGCTATTAAAGCCCAATTCTCGCTGAAGTTGCACAACAAATATGACATATTACAAGACTACGACAAAACAGATGAAGAAGAAGTTGAGAAACAATGGCAGGACTTTGAGGATGCATACAAAGAAACAGCTCAAGAAGTACTGGGGTACAAAAAGAAAGGGCAAAAACCATGGATCAGCGAGGAGTCGTGGGAGTTAGTAGGAGAGAGAAAACGACTGAAGAACAACATCGAGCAGACAAAGTCAGACAGGATTAAGCAGAATTACATGGATAGGTGTAAAGACAAAGAAGTGAAGAAGAGCATGAGACAAGACAAGAGGAAGTGGGTTGACCACCTTGCCATGGAAGCAGAGGAAGCAGCACGTAATGGAAGAATGAAAGAAGTGTATGATATTACAAAATCCCTCAGTAATGACAAACGTAAGACAACAAATGCAGTGAAAGACAAAGGTGGAAACTTAATAACGGAAGGATTGGTCAGAAGGAAACAATGGAAAGAACACTTTGAGGAAATCCTTAATAGACCTATACCTGATGACCCTGTAACAGATGTGGAGATAGATCCAATCATAAACGAAATCAGCACTGACCCAATAACAAAGGCAGAAATTAGAACAGCGCTAAGGAAGATAAAAACCGGGAAAGCAGAATTATTAAAACACACATGAATACAACAGAGAAATGGCTTGTAAACTTATTCAGAACATTTTGGGAACAAGAGAAAGTGCCCAAAACATGGAAGTAGGCGCTGATCGTTAAAATACCGAAGAAAAGTTACCTTACAGAGTGCGGGAATTGGAGAGGAATTACTTTGACATCTGTTCCTAGTAAAGTATTCGAACGAGCTAAGTACTCATTGTCAGAATAAGATATGGAGTTAACAGCAAGTTTCAAGCAGGTTTCAGAAGTGAGAGAGGCACAGTAGAACAGATATTTATTTTGCGAAATATTACAGAACAGGTAGTGGAATGGCAGGCAACTCTATACATCACGTTTGTGGACTTTGAAAAAGCATTTGACTCAGTGCACAGAGAGAGTCTATGGAAAATTATGGACAGCTATGGAATTCCATGCAATATAATCCACATGGTACAGATGTTATACGAAGATAGTGAATGTGAAGTGTTAGACGAAGGTGAGGAATCTGAGTGGTTCAAGGTCAAAACTGGAGTTAAACAAGGAGATGTAATGTCTGGATTTATCTTCTTGATGGTAGTGGACTGGATAATGAGATACACAACAGCAGGAAATAAAACAGGAATAAGATGGAACTTCACATCAAAACTAGAGGACCTGGACTTTGCCGACAACATAGCACTGATGTCATCATGCTACACACACATGCAAACAAAGACAAGACAACTGAATCAATTTGCAGCAAGGACAGGACTAAGAATAAATAAAAAGAAAACTCAAATATTGAGGATAAACAGCAAGTGCAAAAACAGAATACTAATCGATGATCAAGAGCTAAAGGAAGTGGACAAGTATAACTATCTGGGTGCTAACGTTAGTAAGCGAGGAGGCGGCGATGACATTGTTAACAGAATTCGTAAAGCTAGGATATCCTTCAAGAAACTAAAGCAAATACGGAGTTCAAATATATACACATTGAGATCTAAATTGAGGCTTTTTAACACACTTGTTAAACCAGTGTTGTATGGAAGTGAAACATGGAAAATTAACGAAGGAGACAACAGATACATTTTTTTTCAAGTGCTTAAGACGAATCAAATTTGACGGCCATACATTGTATCAAATCGGGATATTCTTGCAAAAATAAAATTGAAGACAATCAGCACTGAGGTCAAGTTAAGAAGATGGAAATGGGCAGGACATATCCTACGAATGGACAAGAACAGCAAATGTGAGACGGCATTGACCTGGACGCCTGAAGGTAGAAGAAAGGTTGGTCGACCAAAGACAACGTGGCGATCAACTATTGAAAATGAAAGACGCATACTGGGGTGGAACAGCTGGAATGAAACGAGACGTGTAGCAGCTGACAGAGCGAGCTGGCGGAGATGCACTTCAGCCTTATGGGCCACTGGGCCCGAAGAGGATAGGTGAGGTGAGGTGAGTTGATACTTATAATTTATACATATACTTTTATCAAATATGTTTAATGTGTAAGCATGTTTTTATTATATCGGTTACATTCTATCAATGCATCAATATACAGCATTTTACAAATAAAACTTATTATTATTTAAGTTATTATTTTAACAAAAGGTGACATTTCTGATACAGCAATACACGCAACATTTGCCGTTTCTGTTAATAACAACGTAAACACATTTTGTGGCCAACAAAGCTGTTCGTTTTATATTATTGTTTGCCAGCTTGATTGATAAGTTCAGACTAAAATGGCCCAATTTGTAAAGGTTCCCTAAAGTAAATTGTTTGTTTTGAGAGCTTTCTTGAAATGAATGTTGATTATAATATAAGTTTGCATTTCCACGAATAATTTGTTATTAAGGATAACTCACTGACAAAACACACACAAAATTACAAAATCAGAAAACATGAATTTGCTTGCTGAAAGGAATATATAAAATATGGTCAAATTGTAAAAAGATTAACGCATATAAATAGGAATGTGTCTACAAACTGACACAATATTAGTTTGGACTAACCTTCCTCTTGCGACAGACAAGACTGGCTGTAGTGATAAGTTGGATGGCATATCTGAGCGATGTCTCCATGCCGATACGTGTCAACACCATGAGGGCGTCTTCCGTCATCTCTACGTCCTCCTCCTCACACCTACAGGTGGCGCCACAGTCACACTATAGTAAACGTTTATTTACCTCTCCCCTTTTACATATCATCAATATCGCAGGGATTTCCAAACTTTCTCAATTCAGGGCCCCTAAAATATCCACATTCCAGCTTTGTGTTTTACACGTAATGTGTCATTCTGAAATAACTGTGCATGTTTGCAGAGGACTTCTTAGAATTGTACAAGGGTTCTTAACCCCCAGTTCGGGAATACCTGCAGTAACTGTGGCGTAAACATAAAATATCCATATGTAACTCATTTTATATTACGGTGTGTTACAATATTACTTTCATATATTATGTCGTATATATGCATGTATGCAAGCTAACTTTTTTCAATTCAGTACGGCCGTGTACAATGTACAAGATTTACGGGCAGACTTTGTTTTTACTTCTCATCTACTCCTTTTCAAGCAATATTTATTTGATTACATACAACTTGTTTGTTTGTTTATGTTTGAAACATACAAAGTGAATGAGATTGAACAATCTTCTTTAAAAACTTACTAAAAATCATATGTTTACATCATGAATTGCCCAGTGTTCACAATCAATATGTCAAGGTCAAATAATTCCATCTCACTCTCACAAGCAGAAAGACCTTTTGTTCTTGGCATTAGGAAAACACCCTGTCAACTTGCATAAGAAACAAAATAACCTGAAACTGAAAGTTAGTTTTACAGTTTTTTTATATGTCATCGTTTTAACGAATGTACCTGATCTGCAGGATCTGTTTGATCTCTTTCTCCTCGTATGGTGAGGTTGAGATGATGAGGAGTCTGTCAAGGAGATCTATGGGAATGCCGTGAGGACTTTGGTAGTTTGTTCCCCGGATCCTGCAGTGGGTGACAGTAAACTATGCACATGTTCATCACAGACACATCCACCAATTCACTGCGTGTCAGTGTATTAAAACTGAACTCTTTTACAGCATTTCACGCTTGTCTTCAAAAATACACAATACAATACACATTTAAGAGATGAAAGATACAGAAAAATTTAAAAGACAAAAGCAAATGACATTATTAACAATACACAAACATACACCTTTACGATATAGAATAATTATATTAATGATATTATGTCTTTGGCTATTGTTAAAAAAATAAAAAATAGTTCGCTTTCGTCAAACAGACGTTGCTCATTAAATTTATGTCTAGAATATTTCTGTCCTCATTATTTCTACAGGCTTTGATATTTGCAATTTGCTACTACTAAACTGATGAATTTCAATGTATCGACACAGCAGCCAAATCAAACTGGTAGAGTTGGTAAATCAGTGACAGCATACAAATTGTGGACAGCTACACACACACACACACACACACACACACACACACATAATTGTGGACAGCTACACACACATAATTGTGGACAGCTACACACATATAATTGTGGACAGCTACACACACATAATTGTGGACAGCTACACACACATAATTGTGGACAGCTACACACACATAATCATTAACAACCACACTTAAAACACTAACCTTGTGATTCCCCGGTTTGTTGCTATAATGAGGATTGGGGCCATGTCCGTCTCCAACGCCCGGTTGAGAAACGAGAAACACTCAATGTCGAGCATGTGCACCTCGTCTATGAACAGTACCTGCAGCGCCACACTGTGGTTAGAGTTGAGTGAAGTTGGGAACAATGAAATATCACCTAGCAGTTCTAATTCTGAGCTGCTGTCATATTGAATGTATTCTCATTCATACTTTTCCTGCACTACAAGCGCCTTTCATGGCCAGTCACACCTTGAAACATTTATAAAGTGAAAAACTAGACAGAAAATTTAAATGAATATGATATAAATGTGCATGCTGTATATATTTGTTATTGTGAAAGGAATGTGATGACTTGCATGGATTTCTTGCAAGCACATTTCTTATAGGAAAGCATAAAATTAGCTTTGATTTTGGAGCATTACAGTTACTCTTCTGGGAACAAATAATACTGATTTCACAGCAATAATGTTACCTTTCTTGTAGGCAGACATAAACAATACAGATTTCCCTACATTACACTCATGTAGACATTCTGATAGACCTTTTTGGGGAGAAGGGTGTGTTTCTACTGATCAGAGTTGTGGCCAAAAAATATATGGACTTAATGAAATGTAGTATTCATTTAGTCAAACTACACCAAACATATTTACCCCTGGCACAATAGCTGCCTTGCCCTCCTCCCGCCACTCTGCCACTTTCTGGTTGATCTGTTCTCGCACTTCGGTCTTGATCTCACCCGTGTCACCTAGGGGGAGCCACAGGCATGACGAACATTATGATGGAGATAATGCAGAGATTCAGGTACACTGTTGCTAGCACGTTGACAAGCACAGGCAAAGGCGTCATTCAATGGTACACTGTCAGTAACATATTCAGTGAATAATGTTTGATTTGCGCAGTCCTCTGTAATTATGACTTTACCAATTCTAATATAAATCTAAATATATGGTTAGTGTATGGTGGACCATTTATCATGTTACTGAGAGCAAAGGATTGTGGTTTGGACACTTGCTCATACATCTTAGCATCAAGCGATTTATCTACAAAATTAAGAAATAACTACTGACTGAATTAAAATTGTTCACTTAGAAAAAACAGAAAATGATTTTTAAACGGAATACATGGCTGTTTGACACAAGTAAATTTGTCAAAGAAACAACCACTAACCAGAGAACAGAGCGAGAAAGCCCTGTGTGCGACTATTGATGACATCAATCTCATGCAGACTGACAGTGTGTACGACCTCCTTGCGTTTCTGTAATTCTCCCTCAGGACACTGCACAAATTTGGTCTGTAACACCACAAAACACGACACTGAACACACCACCCAACTTCACGATGTCATAACAGCAAGATCCAAACGCTTTAATATATCAAAAAAGCAGCAACATGGAATCTACATTTTTCGGTTGGTAAACAGTGTTCGCAATTACTGCTGGTCCAGAGGACCGAGACTATAAAATCTTTGGTCGGGCTGCCAATTCTCATAAATTCCCGGTGATATGCCATAGTGTCGCCTTCATAAATTTTTATTTTATGTTAACCAACTTTTCAGCTCAGATGTAGATCACAGTTCGTAAACTTTGCTGATGTACCAGGATGCTATTTGTACATAAAGGCTAAGGATGGGTAAACAATTAACTGTTGGAAGACACCACTTTGGTTGCGTTCAATAATACAAAATGTTGTCATTTATGTATACTGAAAGATTAAAAACCTGTTTTCAGTCATTCCAATCTCAGAAAGATGTTTAATTACACACATTCATGACTAGAAGCATTATGTCATTCCGCTGTACATTGGTTTATCTTAACCATTACATGTGGTGCAAGAAATGATTTTGTATATCTGAATCTGATGGGACTTCTCCTTGACTGATCAAAAGTAAAACATCTGTGGTGCATCCAGATGAAAGGTTACAAACCTGCGCTGCCATGGCATCGTAATCCCGAGCCCGCGTGAAGGACCTCCCAAGTTTGGTGATCTTCCCTGTAGCTTTGTCTATTGTGACAACGTCCCTGCAACAACATCATCAGTGTAAATGTAATCAGTATTAACAAGTTTTTCCATAGCACTGTATCCGGTCCTTGGGACTGCTCAAAGCACTTTACACTTCCACCCCGGGTAGACCTCTTCAACCAAAAGCCACTTCTCTTGGAAGAATTCAGTGTCACTAAGGAGTACTATATTCATGTATTTTACTATATTACAATATTTGGATGCTCTGTTCAAAGTTAACTGCCAAGTTAAATTATCTTGTAGATACAACATGACAACAACATGACACATACATGTTTAAACAATCCATGTGTGCAACTCAGAAGAAATTATATCAGCCCACTAAAATCAGTGCTGTACAAGTAACTGCCAAGGTTACTTGTCTATCCTGATTGGGGATAGAGACAAAGTCATGAAAGCCCAACAATGGTGTAATTTAGGAGACATGGCAACTCTCCCTGGGCCAGAAAAAACATTGCTAAAATAAAGTAGACTGTAGTACAATAATCAAATAATCCAACAAAACAACTTCTCTCTAAGGGAAACACCACCGATGCAACTGAGGCCAAATAATGTACAACTATTCAGCTACAAGCTCATACAGCCATACACAATTATACCTTGACCAGGGACAATCCACAAATGATTACCCATGACCTCTGCACAGTCTTTCCACCCTACACCCCCACATACCCTGCCTGAACCTTCTCCTTGGTAAGGGACTCAATCATCTTCTGGCCTAAGTCGTAGATAGTCTCCATCTCTGTCGTCTTCAGGGTCAGCTTCCCTACCTTGGCTCCCTGCAGTGCAACAATACCACATGTAAGCTAGAATACTCATTCCTACAAAGTACATGACACACACAACAGGTCTGACTGCTGGGTGATTAACATTCATATCCAACACATGACTTGCTATTACCCTTCATCACAACTGCTTCCTTAGGATCAACATAAATGAGACAGATAATCAGTTTTAACAAGCAAAATTGGTGGAAATGTTGGGATCTGATAATCTGGATTCATTACTTCATACAAATACTTATGTAGTAAAGCTGCAACACTCAAGCAGTCGTTATGGTTTATGAAAACGTAATGTAATGGCAAAAACATTTGTAACAATGAACATATCGTCTGTGGCAACCTGTGTAAATGTCCTCATCTTTCACACAGTACCTATCACATACCATTCATATTCAGACGTCATAACACAAAACAGCAGCAGCAGTTCAAATCAGCAACTTTATGAACTGTGATTGGAAACTAAATGAAACTTGTGGAAACACATTGATGTACAGTGCTAAACAATACATTGATGTACAGTGCTAAACAATACATTGATGTACAGTGCTAAACGAAACAGCTAATGATCACAAACCAATTTTGTGCTTTGTTGAACATCCACCTTTTACCCATTACTTACAGTGCCTGATGCTGGCCGGTCAATCTGTATCTCAACCACCTCTCCCTCTATAATCTCCGTCTCCTCCCTGAAATGTACAAGTCAGCCTCAAGAACTGGCGCACACCAAGGGAAAGGAAAACCTGCTATTACATGATTACTATCTTAAATTTTCCAAAAAAGATAACTAACTATAATTATTATGATAATTATAATAATATGTTTGTATAAACATGGGATGTACAAAAAACGTCTACAAAATTATAAAATACCAACATTACAAATACAAGGTTGTGTCATATATGTAGTCAAGTTTGAACAACAGTTTAGTGCTTAGGATACTGATAAATTAATCATGATCAAATCACAGACCTAGTAATTGCCGATTCCCATATTTAAGGCGTCACTTGGGTCTAAACATGTTATTTTCTTATTTCATTATCACTGAACCTACAGAGATGAAACTTTCAGAGATTTCAAGCCCAGGTAACAGTAATGTTGTGAATTTTTTTCAGACAGTCTCGTACAGATTTTCCCACGGTATGCAGACATCTTGGACTGAATGTTGCGTGTTATTTATATAAGTAACCATTGGATTTAGGACTCAAATTTGGCGTGTAGTTACTCCACATAACCCCAATGAAAACAGTCAGTTGACTTTCCCAGTTTTCAAAAAACTTGTTTTCATGATTTTTTTTACATCTGAATGTATTTTTCATCATGAAACTTTACATTGATAGTTCATTATATATATATGTAATGTTTTCTAAAAAGTTACTAAATAGTTTTCAAGAGCATACTATCAAGAAACACTGTAGAAAGTTTCAAGCAATTATGTCAAACAATAGCTGAGATAAGTGACACAGGAGGCAGTAGGTGTGAGGGAAAACATGTTTTTGAGAAAATTGCATTCAAAGTTTATATACATTGGCACATACATTTTTTTCAACATCTGAAAAGCAACCTAGATGATTGAAACTTTGCATACACATTACTGAATGTATAATCTAACAAAAGGCAAAGTTCAGAGTCATTGGCATTGTAAAATAATAAAAATATATGACAAACTAAGCCACTTATCACAACAAATGTACCAAACAGAAAAACGTCTGGAAAGTAGCACACCAGTCCATAGTTCATACAGATAAAGTTCACTGGAGCATACATAAAGTTAACTGGAGCATACATAAAGTTCACTGGAGCTTAAATAAAGTTCACTGGAGCATACGTTAAGTTCACTGGAGCACACCAAAATCCCTAAACCGCCCCAGGTGCATAGGTGGATTCATCTCGAGCTGTTGTTCGAGCAACCTTTCGTGCCTCACATGCTGGCCTGCACTTGCCGCACAGACTCTCGCCTGAGTCCCATCGATACAGTCTGATGACAGAGTTGCATTGATGACCTTGTCACAACTGGTGCAGAAAGTCTTGAGGCCACACACCATGTCGAGGGTGCAGTCGACAGCTTGGATGGAGAGTGTACACTTCCTACACGTGCATGGCAGGTTCGCAACAAGAGATGGCAACACGGCACAGCGTACAAGTACTGTTGAAAGATCTCCATCAGCATCTGTCTCATCCACAACCAGGAAGCGCGGGACACCTATCTACTCCAGAAGATCTGCATAACCAAACTTCCATTCAGTGGCAGACAGTCTCCGAGACGGATCAACTGGTGCTGTTGATGGCCGCTTTGATGCCTGGAAAAATAATTTTTTTTTAATGTATTTCATAAACAAAAAAGTATCCAAGACATGTTCAACAACAAAAGCCCCCCTCCCTTTACTACGTATGCAGGATTATGGCATTGAATGCAATTTACTTTATTGGCATTGCCATATTATACACACACCAGCACATGCGTGTGTGTGTATAGGCTATGTATACGATAATTACCAAGGCAAGTTGTAGTAATATAATAAACCATAGTTACAACTCTGCCTCTGATGTGTCTGGATGGCCCCTGGGCCTGAATGTCAACACAACCACGAACATCAACAGCATTAACTAGATCAGCGTCAAATCGTTTATACAGTAATAGTTATGCCACAAAGTCTAACGATGTTTGGATAAAACACATATGTATATAAATATGAATCATAAACTTTACCTTAGTGTACATATGAAATATCAGAAATTAAACTTACACTGAGTGTCATTCGCCGCAGTTTCATTGAAGTATTCAACCCTCGATGCCTTTGCATCGTGCGCTAACTGCAACGATGCAAGCTTTCGCTGCCTCCCAGTAACGTAACAGTCCACCCGCTTTCGACCAAACGGTATAATGTTGTTTTACAAAGCGATACAAATGAATGAAACGCAGGGGATAAAAAAGTCAATCGAATCGAAAGTAGCTGGCATTTCAAGCTGACGTCAGAGGATGGAAATTAGTATTACAACCAATCAGAGCACTTGATTTGAGGGAATCCGACATCACATGATACTGTCCAGCGAATCGTTGTGGGATTCCCCATTCCTTTGTCGCCGAGATAGTTCAAAGGCAGTCATTTATAATTGGAATTATACGGATACCCGCCGTGCACATTTAAAATCTGTTTGTACCGTCATGCAGAGCCAATAGTGGGGCTTTCCCGTGTATGTGCCATGTTGGAATGGCAGCGTTTTTCGGCATGGAATTGCTTGCGGAAAATCACCTAATGTTCCATTAGTCTCGGTTCATTTGACAAAAACAAAGACTTAGGCAATGATAGGCATCATACAAAAGACATGTTTTATGACAGAAACGTGTTTATTTCGACTGTGCAACTTACATGAATGGCAAGTTGAATAATATTTATACACAGAAATGGCAACAACTCGAAATTCATTTTATTGTCAAAAATCTGTCAAATCCGACCCGAGTCTCTCGTTAAACTACAACATGCGCGAGTAATATAAATTCTAATGACCTTCATAAGTAATTTAAATGAACGAAAAGGAAAATAAAACATTTCATCCTTCACAACCACCTACCAAATGCCACATGGGCATAATATGAATGTGCTTACTTGATTCTAACACCTATTGACTTGCGGAAAGCTTGAGTCAAAGCCTCAGTTTTGCCCATTTCCAGAGAGAAGATTTCACTGCCCGCAATTGATGTGAATGGGGTGTCTTGGCCAAGTGCTTGTGCCATTCCTACAAGGGACAAGAAATACAGTTTGTCACAGCAGACCTGCCTACACCAAAAATGTCAGGTCAGTAATCCTGCTATGTCTTCATACTAATTTTCAGGAATATAGGCCTGTTGTCAGTAATAGTTCAAAACCGTGTCAAGTATTGTCAGGAAAATGGCACCACTGTCAGTAATACTTTAATACTGGGTTGTTCCTATGGCGATGGTTGCCCCAAAACAGAATTATCATTAATAAACCACGAGAGGTGTTCAGAAGCATTCAGTTAACAGATCAGTAATGCAGATACTCATAACCAGCATTGGTGGTAATGTGCAGAAGTGTAAATGTGTTTAATGTAAATGCATCTATAATCAATTTACACTGTCTACAACTGCTGTACTGTGCTGTACTATCTTTTAAAGTCGAAGTTTAAGCAACTGAAAGAACCTCAATAATTTTGTGTTTTTTAATATTAAATTACCTTTGAAATAAGTTCAGAATCGACAGGTGAAAATTGTAATAAAGAACTTTACATTGCACTCTGTGGCATCTAGTTTTGTCAACACAAGACCCGTCTGATTAGAGTGCTGTCAGCCTACTTCAGGCCTGGTCTTCTTAGAGAGAGACCTGTGATAACTAGCATGGAACCACTTTGATGACAAAATAGGCTAACGTTAGTCGTTACTAATTTCGCATCCGTAACCGTAATTTATAAGCCAAGACCATGTCATTACGATACACTAATGTTAGTTGTCTAGTCATCGTCTAATCTACTCTAGTATATATTAGCCTACCCCAGCAAAGTTTCGTATCAACTCGCTACTAAAAACACTGACATAGACATAGTGAGTTAGTCTTAGACTTAGTTGGACAGTCATACCATGTGGTATCGAAAATTCGATTTCTAAAATCTGGCAATGCACAAAGCTGACCCCTTCTTTGAGTTTGATTGCTGTAGAGGCCATGTCTGTGTGTATTCTTTCTTAAACTTTTGAAGCACACATTTTTTCTTGGCTGGTGGTACCGATTCAATCTCCGCCATTTTTGTCTCTATCTCCTTCCGTTCGTGTCGCGTTCGCGTCTTTCCGTTTGAGCGCGGAATGCGAATTTATTGTAATGTTGTTTTCAATTGGTTAAATTACGAACAGCAACAGCGAATGAAAAATCATGTCACAACACACTGCAGTATATATGCTGCCACCTGTTGTATACAATGGAAGCTAAATTCGGGTAAAACAGAAATTATTAGTGATCGTCGTGACCAATTAAAATTCTGTAATATTTTTATCCCTCGCCGTAATACCGTAATTTGAGGTGTATTTCCGTAAACATTCCAGACAATCCGGAATGGTAGGCAGGTCTGTCACAGTGGTGCATGGATATTCATACCTATATTAGATGTCACCAGCATAAAGCACCAATTGTTAAAATGTTTGCACAAAGAAAGAGAATGGAGAAGTTGCATGGGTGATGTAATATTTATTTTAAGCACGTTGTCGGATCCCATATATGCAGTCTTACTTATATTCCAGGCGTCTTTGGAGCATTTTCATTTTTGTCGTTTGTACCAAATTTTTTCAAACCCACATGTCCTAGGTGACCCTTTTTAAATGGGAACACCAGTGGAAGAACACTGAGAGGCAGTGAAAGTATAAGGAGGAAGAGATCAGGGAGAGTATGACAATTACATAAATTAATATAAATTATCTTTAAAACAATTGTTTCTAGTTAAACACACAAGACTGTGACACCCTTCAGTATCACACAAACGTCACTGGAGACTTTAAAATAAGTGAACATTTAGTGAGCTAGTGAGCCACTTGTGGTAAAAATATCTAGTGGTGAACATGTGTAATCAATTATAAATCTAAAGTAATTTTAAGGTTTGTCATCAAATTGCCACAGAACAAGTAAAAGCAAATCCAAATTTAATTAAAAAAATTAACAAATATATAAGAATTTTTTATTTCACCTACTTTAACCAAATAGTTAACATTTATAAATATAAAGAACAAATGGCAAGTTGACACCAGAGTCCAGCATAAGTTGAACTCTGCACAAATAGTTAACATTTATAAATATAAAGAACAAATGGCAAGTTGACACCAGAGTCCAGCATAAATAAGTTGAACACTGCACAAATAACAACTCACCCATGGCAATAGCTGTCTTGCCAGTGCCTGGTTGGCCGGCAATGAGAACGGCTCGGCCGGCTATCTTCCCCTCCTTGATCACTTCAAGGATGATGCCAGCCGCCCTTCTGGCCGCTGCCTGTCCCACCATGCCCTGGGACACCTGTCGCGCCTCTAGGGCATCGTCCAATCCCAGACCGCGGATGTGGGAATGGGCACCTGCAATTGGTTTTAATGTTAGTGAAACGTGGAAACTAGATTTTGCTTTGTGAACCCATGCAAGACACTTTGACTGTTACAATACTGGTTATTGTGCAGATAAGATGTCTTTTACAGCAGAAGTATGAGGTTACTTATAAATTAAATTAAAATTGTCAAATTTACATGACGCTACTCCAACAAATGTTGCTCATGATGCTGTTTCACTCAAACAGGCAGGTTTTAAATTTTTTTTAAAGTAACATCCGACAATGCTGCTGGTGCATCGTGTTGTGGTAACATGTTCCACAGGTTCTGTGATTTGTGCACCATCAACTTTTATGATGCGCAGTCAGATATAACTTGTCTTCAAAAACACCAATATTAACTTCTTTCACCCTAACATGTTTCTAAAGCTGTAGAAATTTACCAATGCGCTCCATCCGCGTCACCTCACGCACTTCTTGCACTTTCTGCATCGACGGCTGTAACAAAATGGGCACTTATATCAGAAACAAAAAAGCATCGTTAAAGCCTTATTTATATACTATATATAATTATTGTAAGGCACACAGTATATTATACTGTCTGCCTCACAAAGACACAATCTTGGATTCCTAGAATTGTACATCTGATAGTACTGTTGAGTCATGGTGTCCTCAGAGTTCATATCTGCCTCCTATCTGTCTCTTGGCATGAACATACGGCAAAAGTTTCTGTCACACCCTGGTATAATCTCTGTTAGTCTCTCATTTAAGGCCTAGCTCATCAAACCACTAGTATCAAGAACTAACCAACTCATTCCTATACATCTTAGCCATCTTTTGACAAATTAAACCTTTCACATATCCGTTATAAATGGTTAAGTTTAACTATTTCCGTCATTCATAAAATTAGTGTTTATGTTGAAATTTCTCCAATTAGATGAGTTTTCTAAAAAAATAACAAATACTGTGGACAAATTTTGTCCTTCAACTTTTTAGAGAGTCTTTGCCTGTGGTGCTCAGGTTTGCAGGTTCAACTTTGTTACTGGTGTTTGTAAAGATTGTAAATACCTAGACGCTGGCTCTTAAACTCTTAATGTCACATATCTTTATTGGTACCGATAAAATAGCTGAGTTATTCTCGCTGAATCCTTGCATCTAGGCTCTTGCATTTATTCTAGAAATTGTCTGTTTGGTGGGCATCACTGAGAGAGTTCAATAATCAATTACAATAAACACTGTAATTGCTTAAAAATTACACAATTAAGAGCTGCGTCTTAGGTTCTACTTAAAAAAGTATTACCAACGACTGGACAAATGCTAGTATAACAATTACAATGTAGTGTATTTTTCGTATATGAAATGTGTATGGTTTGTGGTAATCATTTTAGGCCGCATTAGCTGTGTTTTCATAAGCTTCCAATATGGCGCATTTACAGAATGAGCACTAATAATACTATATTTGCATCAGAATCATGAAGATGTTTCAACACACACACAGGGGTCATTATAAAATTTTTTTTATTAAAAACAACGAAGTAATAATGTACTTTGCTAATAATGAAATTTTTTTATATTCCGAACAATTTTCACATGAAACACATTATTTGTAAAGCACTACCAATCACTTAATATTGAATATAATTATAAGTGCATTTTTCTCAAAAACAAACCATATGGATACTTAAAGGCTACGTAATACAAATGGATATTCTGATAAATTAATATTTATATACATAATTCATAGATCTATATATATCTATAAATATATTTGTATATATCATATATCTATCAATAAATATATATACATCTATAAATATTAGTTTTATCATATTATCTGTTTGTATTACGTAGCCTCAATTCAGGATCAACACAGCTAGCAATTTAAGTCTCCTTATGGTGGTAAAAAAATGCACTTATTATTATCTTCAATATTAAGTGATTGGTAGTGCTCTACACGTAAGGTGTTTCATGTGAAAAATTTTCAGAATATAATTTTTTTTAATATTAGCAAAGTACATAATACTTCGTTGTTTTTAATAAAAATATTGCTAATGACCCGTTTGCTTTGTGTGTTGAAACGCCTTCCTGATTCTGGCGTAACTGTAATATTATTAGTGCTTATTCTGTAAATACATCATATTGAATGATATTGGAAGTATATGAAAACACGGCAAATTCCGATAGCTAAAAATGCCCTAACCCACAATATTTAACAATCATAAGTGCTGTTTGTGCACCTAAAGTGATGTAAGCAAAGTCAATCGCCATAAAATTTTTCTATCTGGCTGTTGCTGTTGTAAGGCGAAGTTCTCGCTTGGCTAAAACGTAAGTATTTTCATGAAACGTGAAACCTTACAAAAACGCCATAAACCCGTCTTTCGTGTCTGTATGCATTCTTACATGTATATCACTAAAGTTACTTGACAATAACCATGTAAAAGTGTGAAATTATTGCCATTATTTGTCAGAACGCATGTGCTTGTCAACATTTGTATATAACCGGATGTTGTTGTGAGCGAGATTACCAAACGGGATTCTCGTTGATCTATATAAGGTCACACTAAGAATTGCCATCTGCTGGCCATAGAGTTACATCATTAATCATCCCCCTATAAACTACTAACTAATGGGTGTTTTATTTATGCCTGTGCTGCTGGCCCACTCTGGCCTCATTCTACACGAAATCGCGTTTGATCATGTGACCCAAAGGCAACATCACATGCACAGTATGGCGGCTATTTATGAAACCTTTTGGAGCACATTTCTTCAGTTTCTTGACACCCAATTGTCGGTTGTATGTCACGGAATACACATATGAAACGGTTAGTGCGTATCGGTTTTAAAACTTAAGTTATTAGTTCCGTAGCCATTTGGCTAAATAAATCGGCGAGTTGAAAAATTACGCCCTCGACCTACGCCCTTAGACCAAGAGTGGGGCGGACGACTATGCCTAAAAGTGATGTAGTATGATATAACGTCTCAGGATAGATAAAGCGAGGTAAGAGTGAAATACAAAGCCGTAATAATAAGGGCCCTGTTTATGCAAGATAACCGTTTTTGTCATTGTATATTGCGATTTTTTTATAGCACTCTTCCCAGTATTTTTATGTTGACCAGTGCCAGTGGTAAATACTAAATATAGTTCTGATTCTGTTTTTATATTGTAATATTCGTTTGACAGCAACCAATGCTAATCAAGTAGAATTCTAGGCAAACAATGCCCATTCTAGAAATTTCGGGATGCAACCCACGAAAACAAGCTCAAGCACATGCCACATGCTAGACTACGACACCGCGTCGCGTGTGCATCGGTAACAACCAAGTAACTTGCAATGTTTATTATAAATGTGTTCAACTGTTGCTCATTTGAACACAATAAAATAAACTGCTCTACAATGAGCTGACACAATACCCGTGATATACTATCAACACACATGCTCATAAGCAAGATATATAAGATGTTATCTCCAGAATAATTGAAGAACACGCTTACCGTTGCCATTTTGATTGTTATCGCCCTCTGTTGGTAAATTGTGTAACTATACGTATACAAAACGGGACGAACTATAAGGAGGGCAGGAAAGGGCGGACAAGGTGGAAAAGGCGAGCAAGAGTTAACAAGAATTCATGCGATCTATTTTGTTATGTTTAATCTACCTTTTGTTTATTTTTAGGTTATGTCCTCTTGTGTCAGAATCATTGTCTCTTAACGTGACTAAACTAGATGAAACCGATACATTGGATTTCCCTGTTAATATTTATATAATTCTATAATGTCTCCTCTGAGTCGTCTGTAAGCCAGAGTTGGTAATTTTAATCTATGTAAACGTTCTTTATAGTTAGTCTTTAAAACTAGGAGCTCATTTGGTAGCTCTACGCTGTACGTTTTCAAGGGCTGTCGTCAGCAAACAATAAGATGCCTGAGCTGTCTACGACGTTAGGCAAATCGTTTATGAATATGATAAAAAGTACAGGGCCAATCACTGACCCTTGGGGGTATTCCATTTATTATGTCTTGTCAATCTGAATAAGACTTGTTTACTCAAACATGTTGAGTTCTATGAGGCAGCAATGCTGCTCCAGTCCAGTATGTTTCCCTTTATTCCATAGTTCTCCAGTGTCTTTAAAAGTCGGTGATGTGGCACTTTGTCAAAAGCTTTCATAAAATCACAATATATTACGTTGACACATGCTCCGTTGTCTATTGTCTTGGTCCATATGTCAGGTACTTTAAGCAGCTGTAGAACTGTGGATCTACCCTTAATAAAACCAAGTTGTTTGTTGCTGAGCAGGTCGTTATTATTCATATGTTGAATGATAATGTCTCTGATTATTTCTTCCAATATGTTCCCTATTACGCTGGTCAGACTGACTGGTCTGTAGATCTGAGCTTGTTCTTTGTTTCCCTTCTTGTGTATTACAGATGTGTTTGCATTTTTCCAAGCTGTGGATAGCGTGCCTGTTGTCTGTGATGTCTTAAATATGGTGGATAGTGGAATATTGATAGTATCTGCCAATTCATTTAGGACATGAGGATGAAGGCCACCAGGTCCTGGTGATTTGTAAATCTTCAGCTTCTTTAGCTTCATTACCACCATCAATGGGTCGATAGCTCAAGTCTCAATATCGTTTAAAACATCTTGTTGCGTCCTCAGTAATGTCTCCGTCTGACTCTCTGGTAAATACCGAAGAGAAATAATTCCAAATTAATTATATAGGAGTTTTTTCTAAGCAAACGCATGGGATAATAGTAATATGAAATTGTAATAAATTTTTTTTCTGTAATAGTAATATAGGAACTTTTTCAAAAGTAATAGTAATAGATGCTAAAGTAATATATACTAATCTATTACTTTTCCATTATATCTATTGCTGCAAATTTACAAAATACCAGGTTAGTTTGCATGTTATTCCAACTGCTAGTAATTTAGACAATATACAGACAATGGCTGATCCGTTATTTAAACAATATGAAAAGACCAGTAGGCTGATCATTTTATGGTTTCAGAAATACCTGCTCAATGAAATAATGCAGGTGTAGCAAGCCAATTACTAATTTGTTGGGATGCCCCACTGAGGTGGTTATGGCCTCACTAGCACACACAAAGGGCATGGTTTCAGATATGTGCAGGCAGACAACAAATGTTATCTTAGAGCAGGAGCTGCAACCTGTATTGAATTCAAATTAAGCTCATCACACTCCACCATAGTTGGATTTGAGATTCTGAGTTATTTTTTCCAATTGCCACATGGCAGACCCTTTGGTAAAATTTGGACAATTGTTCTCACCACAGATATTAAAATGGTGTACAAATGTATGTTTAGCTGCTACAAAGACTAAGTTCATATACAATTCTAGGGTTGTATTGAGGATCACATTGGAAATAAAACCAGATCGCACCAGCCCTAGAAAATGAGGTTCAATTAATTTTCTTTCAATTCAAAATCTAATTCCAATTCAACTTACTAAAATTCTTTACATTCCAATTCAACTTGTTCAAAATCTTTCAATTCAAACTCAATTCAGGAATTGAATTGAATAATTCCAATAATTTTTTTAATTCACCCCAGCCTTGTTACCTAGTTAGGTATCCCTATTCTTATTTTAATTTTTGCCTGAGCATACAGCCAGAACTTCTTGGGATTCTGCTTGATTTGCTTTTGATATCCTTTTCATATAACTTCTGTGCCTTTCTTGTCAGTCTCCTGACCTGATTTCTGAGTCTGCATACTTTTTTTTATAAATTTGAACATCTTTGGTTTTGTAGATATTTTTTCCACGATTTGTTGTTTCTCTTAATTTTAGCCTGGGGTTTGATGTCCAATGGCACTGGGTATTTTCTGGCTCTTTCCAATACTTTCCAATCTTTGGATTACACTGTTCTTCTTCGTCTTTAAAATTAGATGTAAAGATATCCCATTGGGCTTGCACATCTACTTTTTGGTTTGACAATTCTGCTGCCCAGTCAATATTTAGAATGTCATCCATTTTGTTGTAATCCCTTGTCATATCTATAAACAGTTTTACTTACTGGATCGTAGTCTGGCAAGCAACATGCGTTGTTGTTGTTGTCGTGTCCTACTGTGCGTGCGTCTGTACATTACTTGTGATTAATTGTGATCAACAGTTTAACAACTATGAAATAAAGGCTAAATAAACAAATATACATTTGTAGTTAGAATACTACCGGTCTATTAAGGGCAGGAACGGATATAATCACTAACGGTAAAGTTTTTTTATGGAACACCATTTTTATTTAATACAATTACCACACAGTAAGGTGAGGAGTTTGTTGCTCTGCTCTTACTACTGTTTGCATTACAACCGAATGCCGCACAATAAACCATTCTGCCGCTCGCTTCTAAACAACCGCTATCATTGTCCACGGTACGGTGAATGAATGGAAAGTCCCAGTCTCATAGCACTTCCTTGTTATCAGTGACGTCACTTCGAAGTTTGTTGATAATCGCGGGGAAAATATGAATAATCGAGGCAGGCCGGTAAAACAGAGTATTATTTGGAATTATTAATTAATTGAATTCTAATGAATTTTTTGGTGTTACAGAAATGGAAATATACTACAATACGTAATATAATATGATTTCACACAATCGTTGTTTGTATTCCTTTTAACAAGATAAAACATAATTTTTTTTAATTTTTTTATAGACAAAATGGCTAAACTTTGGGTTGGTAACTGAAGATGAACAAATTTGTGTGTGTTAGTGCCCTGCGTGGGCCTAGAATTTGATCCCAAGCCCGGCCCGCAATTAGCAGTTAAAGTCCAGGCCCGCAATAATTTTTCAAGCCCAGCCCGGACGAGGCTCGCAAACTAGAATTTAGCCACAAATAATTATGCACGACAGTGGTGTTTACAAATGTACTAGACAAATGGTGTACACAATTAACTTTACTACAACGTGATCTTTTGGAGACTGGATTATGTATAATTAAAGTTGCCTTCTCAATTAAATTTTTTTGCTTGTCCTTTTTCAAGTACATTTTGCGAAAATGCAAGCCTACCTAGTATTCACTATGACTCCACAATTAAATGACTAAAAATCGAAATTCTGAAAATTCACAATTTTCACCTTTGGTCAAATTTCATAACTTTATCACGTAATCGGCGAGAGGATGGAAGTCATGCCCATGATCTGCACTGACTCGCACAGAGTTTACTATTTTGGATATCCACTATTTTGAGCCCTACCAGATTTATTATTACCGTCGCGCCTCGTAGGTATATCAACAAAAAATTCAAATCGATCAGATGATAGAGTGTCCTATAAAGTTTATAACACTTTTGAATTTTGTTGATATCTACATTATTTCCGAAGTTATTCCACTTTTTGATCTCTGAAAATTAGCACTGATGTCTACAATTTGGTTCCATTTCTTGTGACCCGGAATGCTGAGGACTGTATTTCATTTATATGAAAATAGCAATAGTTTTTAATGTATTGAACATATTGATGTGAAATAAAAAGGTATATGACCCAGAAACTAATGTTAATAATATATGACCTTGACATGACCTAATTAGTTGATCTACATTTAACCTTTGACCTATTTACATGGAGTAATGGGATTATTTGGTTGTAATTAATTAGTAAATGAGTTTATTAAACCTTTATGGGATGGAAATTGTCAATGTATCTACTTCAATGTCATGTGACTTGGTAAATCCATATTTTGATGACCTAATTAATTGACCTACATTTTACCTATTTATGTAGATTAATGGGCTAATTTAGCTGTTCTTTAATAGGTAATTGGCCTATTTAACTTTTAATGGATGGAAAATGTCAATTTATCAACTTGAATACTATGTGACCATGAAATTTTACATTACCTAATTAGTTTACCTGCATTTCACACTTGACCTATTTACAGGGAGTAATAGCATAAGTTGGTCCGCCCATACAGGGCTAGGGGCATCAAAATAATTGTATGTGTTTAGATTATATTACAGTTAATTGTACATATTTTACCATGTATTAATTATGAAAAGGCTAGATGTTATTCAAAAGCAACCATTTATTTCTATATGCACATACGTTTCTTCAGACAATGTCAATGCCTATCTATGTTCGTCATATTTTTTATTTCTTGCAGGCAAATGCAATAGTGTGTCAATGTTCCACAAGCACACTGTCTCAGCATCAAGCACATGATTTTGTTTATCATGTTAGATGAGTGCATGGCAATAATTTCCACGTGTAAGAGTATAATGGTTATCGTAGACGACAGCACATTTGTCAAAACCAGAATTGATCACTTTGATGTCGCTCATCGATGGACGATGAATCTATCTCAAATCATCATTGAAGAAAGGAACAGTTGTCCTGAGATGAAGTCTTATATGATGTTGCAATAGTGCATGCAGTGTTATCTCCAAGGTGTTCATCATTCAATTCATTTGTAGCATAACAGCCGATTGTAATCCATATAAATTACAAACTAGCTGAAGTCTGTACACACAAGTTGCTGTTGAATACCTTTACCTGTAACACAAAATACTTTTGAATAATTAAATTAATAATTATAATATTATATATATATGATATAATCAGATGATAAAATATCAAAAGTACATTTTATAACAGTAAATGTTGCACAAATAAAAACTGGATCTTCTAAAATCCAAGATGTCAAATAATGTGTAAAATAAAATAACGATAATTAAGAAGATATTCAAGTTGGCATAAATGATCACTGCAAATAAAAATTAACAAAACACAAATAGTGACAGATATTAAGTATAACATATGCATAATGAAATATTAAAGTGAAAAGTATCTGCAGCTTTAAAAAATGATTACTTGGATTTTAACAGTAATCACTGGAAGGCGACCGAACATATAGGTATATACAAATACACAACAATTTTGTTATTCATCATAAAGTATTCATTATCAATGCATACCTTAGAAACACTCACACCAGTTATTACAATTTACAAATTATATAATCAGTAAAAAAGGTATGCAGTAAAACGCACCAAAAAAAACAATAAAACTTAATTTCTGACAACTAGTAAATACTGCTACACAAACTACAGAAATACATATATAACAAATGCTATAAACAAAATGTGCCAGCAATTAATTGTTGAAATGTGGATTGCTCGGATTCTTCGAAAAGATTACAGATGACGTCATGACGATGTCAAATCATCTTGCAGTAATTTACCTTTCGTAATTTTTAACATAAAAATATTGACGCATAGACAACAATAATACATTTATAATAACTTTTATCAACAAAACATGCAATAATTTAATCGCAGAAATACGGATGTCAACGGATTACGATGCGTCGAAAGGTCTTTACAATAATTATACGTTCACGCGAAGCCACCGACCGCAGCTTCCGAACGACAAAACATGACAAATTAGCGCGCACCGGGTCATGTTGCCCACGTTTTTCTGAAAAACGGCAGTTGTCCACTGCAATAATATGCACATCATTTTAAAGCTAAGTAATTATTGTACTGTTCTTTTTTATTCCTATAAAATTCTTCTTTATATTATATGTACTTTTTAACAAGTTTAAGCAAAACAAAATTTATTTACCTTTGTGCAGTCATAAAAGCGTCGGAATGAAAAATTCTCGCGCCCATAATGTAAAGAAGACATTCATTGGTCGATATGAAATTAAACAAACTCGGCAACGTCATTTGCATACCGAGTATTTTGGCTTTTCCCGCGACCATGTGATGCGAGCGTCACGCCTTCGTACCAAATATGGGACACATAAAATGACGCTATTTTCGACGACAACGAAAAAGTGACGCCATCTAGCGGAACTTGAACCCTGCCGAAGCCCCGTGTGCTTGCAGCATTGTCTTATACAGCAATATGCAGTTTATGGAACTTATTAAACATGTATACTAGCATCAACGTGTATTATTTTTAAATGTCACACCCTCTTGACTCTTGAACTGAATAAAACACGTACGTATGGAATAGATCTACTACGATAACGATGTACTGGACCAACA
The DNA here is from genome assembly GCA_033239005.1 of Lamellibrachia satsuma. NCBI lineage: Eukaryota > Metazoa > Annelida > Polychaeta > Sabellida > Siboglinidae > Lamellibrachia > Lamellibrachia satsuma. The sequence continues at coordinate 1,275,216 of BSQZ01000060.1, read as the reverse complement.
GGCCTACGAATCGAAAATTATAACCTGGACCTGAGCAGCCGAAAACGTATGATTTGACAAACGTAGTATGCAAGCTGATAAAACACAGAAAAAGACAATAGGTAGAATTAATAATTGTTTCACTTCGTCTTTCAACCGATCTCGACCGAAGCATAAATTTATTACGCACCACTTAACATCGATTCATTATTTCATATGCGGATGATGAATTCGTATTTTCGCCACCGGTAGCGCCTTGGGTTAGGAATTTGGCATGTTGGTTTCGCGTCGCGAAAACGATCAAATTTACAATGTAACGGAAGCATGTAATTTCACCCAAGTGTTATATTGGTACTGCATGTAAAATGCATTTAAAACGGTTGATCTGATTCTTATGCGAGGCATATTTGTGAATCTCGATTGCAATTTACAAACCGTCGAAGTGAAGCCAGCGACAGCGATTGATGTCGGCGGCAGCGCAAAACAAACAACACGTTGATACTCATTCATTGACATTGTTTTTTTTCGATGATTTCAACAAAAATACACACTTTTTAATTAAACCGATTGCAGATATTACAATTCACACACTATATATTAGAACACAAACAAACCAGATACACGATGGGCAAAATATGTAGAATCTGTAGTGTTTACTGTATAATTACAAAGAACACCAATATATTCTTGCATATGGAAATAATTGTTTGAAAAAACACAATTTATCATACATTATGGGAGCTTTGTAATTTCCCGCATGCATAATGTAACAATATTTATAGTCCAATGTCAAAACTGGTTTACAGTACACCGCAGGCCCAGTACATCAATATTCATATTTCACTGTGTCGTGAAATAATATCCTGTACTTCAACATGAAGTAATGTTTATTTATTGTTCACTGTAGGCTGATATGAAGACGTGGAAAAAGACAATACCCAAAGTTGGCATACACAGGTGTATAAGGAAGACCATAATAACAGTACAATGCATCAATATTCACAGTTCACTGTTTCATATATCCAATCCACATCAATGTTCACAGGACATTATAGGCTCATTGCAGCAAAGTGCATAAGTCTATATGACATTGTTGGTTAAGTATACACATGTTCACTGTTTCGTAAATCCATGCATGTGTAATGTGTGGATTTCACAGCCCGATGTACAATATTTGGCTGATCTAGTGAAGCTGTCATGCAAAGTTCATCCTGGATGTCGATCCTCTTGGCTGGAGTAACTGTTGCAGTCTTCACGGAAGTCACTGGCCCTACAATAACGAACGTAAAATAGGAATAGGAATGTAAAATAATTAAATTAGTAGTTATTATTGTATGCACTATTTACTACAAGGTATGGTTATAGGAAGTTACTCAAACACGTCTAGTTGTAGTACCCATTGTTACATTATGTAACAGATGAATATCAATATTGATGGATATCAGTATTGTTCATTGGCACAGGTCAAAGTGTGATAAATTTACAAATGTGTACAATCAGCCCAAACAAGACCTGACTGATTGAAACTTATAGGTGTTGCAGAAAGTAGAAAACCAAAACATGTTTATAATATAATTTAATCAAACAAAATGCATACTGTACACATGCACAAATTGGCCACCATTAATAATTGTTATTTCTTATTTAATTAGACATGTTGATCAATATTATTCTTCATGTGTATTATTTTACATCAGAACATAATTTATCATATTTTATGTGTGTACAACATAACAAGTGCCCAATGTGTTAAGTTGGTGGCATACAGGAATTAAATTATTAAAAACAGATCTTGTTATCAAGTAATACTTGCCATAATTGTTGTTGTTATGCTTTTTTCATACTTGTCTATGCAGCATTGCACAGGGAGGAAGGTGTATACCATCCACTCATTACCACCATTTCTTCCCTAACATACAGATACACAGCACACATCTAATGTAAGTGGATCAACCAAGTAAAGTTAAAATCAGACTTTTACAGGGGTTATGATTTGTTAATGATTTTCATTGAAAATCAAGTTCTCATTGAAACTTCACATCGATGTTAATAAGCATCACAAATGATACACATTCATGTGCACAGACACAACGCCAAGTTTGGAATGTGTCTATACATGGGCCACCCTTAATATTTTGTATCTGCTTTTAATTGTAAGTTGTGGAACTAAAGTTCTCTATCATGACAGTAATATCCCATTTAGTAGTTATATCAATGTAATGAACATTATAAAAAATATAAATTAAAATAACATAAACTGAATTATTAATGTATAAAAAACAATGAAGAATTGCAGTCAGTGTTTTTGTTAATACATTGTGGTTCAAAGAAATGGTAATATGATACTGTTGATATAATTATGAAAGTTTCAATTACCATTCGGTAATGCAGTGAGCCTCATCAACTACAATTGTATGTAGTCTCTCCTGAAAAATCTCATCTGACATGATGGCCCTCCACTGTCCTGCAAAGTGCTTTGGGATTCGGCAGCATAACTGGAAAGTCACCCTGTTTCACCCTTTCACTTGTCTCTGAAAAATAAATTTTTTCATATTCAGAAGATGCTATTAAAATAATATATCGGTATCTAGGCTGCTGACTGAAGTATAATATCAATAAGCAAACAAAAACTATCGACACAGTAGTTGCTTTTGTCACCGGGCAAGTACAAATTCACTATGCAGTTGTCATGCATATGCAGTGAGTGCGTGTTTATAATACCATGTTAATATTTTTATAATATATATTATAAACATGGCCAAGGCTGCATATAATTACACAAAATCAAATCAATTACGTTTCATTTTAATTACACTAGTCCTGTTTCAATTACATGAGCGTTATATGGATCTCCCCACAGAAAGGCAAAAACGGCGCACACCAAAGAATGACAAAAAAAGCACATTTGAGCATGGTATAATTAAGATTAATCTAATTTTTATTTCTACACTTCAGGAACAAATGTAAATCTGAACTGAAACAAATAAGAAAAAACTAATTAAATTAGAATTGAAGTTGCAAAGTGAGGTGCATTCAGCAGATGAGATACATTTTTCAAAAACTGACAGTTCAGTTTCTGCAAATTGAATGCCTCTGAAGCCATAAAGAAGTGCTCATCTTTTCTCTGCTCAGCAAAAACGTGTACTAGTTGCAATTTCAGGCCACTGTCCACTTGTGGGTGCGTTTTTGGACACTTTCACGTTACATACACAATTTGCATGTAAATGCTTTTGCTGAAGTGCTCAGACATAGCTATTAATCATCAGTTAAAATTTAAACAAATTCTGAGGCATCAACTTTTAAAATTTCCTAATAATTGGTTGATTTGACATGGATTGACCCATATATTAGTCAGTATAGGAAAATAACTGGTTATGTTTGGCTATGTTTACAAATTACATATAAGAAACAGAGTACAGAGAGGAAAAATGTACTATTTCGGTTATTTGCGTTACATTTATGAGGGGTATATCTTTGGCTGAGAGCTACATCAATACCATATTATATTAGTAACCGCAATACCAAATGGGTGTACCATATAGGTACCAGGTAAGCTAATTAGGAAGTAATATAGGCATATGCAAGTTTGATTTAATTGTATAAAATATAATCAATTTATTAAAATAATGCTTTACTAAAAACAAGGGGTAATAGCCCCAAATCAAACTTATTTTCACCTGTTTTCAGGTGCCTTTTTTTAGAACTAACTTTATTGCAATGCAAACATGAACCACGAGTGACATGAGAAATCTGCGTTACCGTAATAGTTAGCCATATATGTATGTATGAAACTGAAATCAATACAATGGCTTACCGGTATCAATAGTGCTACCGCTCAGGTTCGGGTGAACCGTGCCACCAAGTCCAAGGCCCATTGTGTGTAGTCTTTCTTCCGATAACCAAAACTGGCAACAGTAAATAAAAGGCAACACCATGTCAACTAGGCAAAGTCAATCGCCATACAATTTTTTGCTATCTGGCTGTTGCTGTTGTATAGGCGAAGATCTTGTTCGGCACAAATGTAAGTATTTTCATGAAACGTGAAACGTGTGAAATTATTACCTTTTTGTCAGAACGCATGTGCTTGTCAACATTTGTATATAACCGGATGTTGTTGTGAGCGAGATTACCAAACGAGTTTCTCGTAGATCAATATAAGGTCATGCTAAGAATTGTTGTCTGCTGGCCATAGAGTTACATCATTAATCACCCCCCTATAAACTACTAACTTACTAACGGGTGTTTTATTTATGTCTGTGCTGCTGGCCCACTCTGGCCTCATTCTACACGAAATCAACTTTGACCATGTGACCCAAAGGCAACATCACGTGCACAGTATGGCGGCTATTTATGCAATCTTTTTTGTGTGACCGATAAATGTACTCATAAATAATTATTTGGAGCACATTTCTTCAGTTTCTTGACCCCCAAATGTCGGTTGTATGTCACAGAATACATATGTCAAACGGTTAGTGCGTATTGGTTTTAAAACTTAAGTTATTAGTTCCGTAGCCATTTTGGGGTAAAGGTGCATTAACCTGGCCGAAATTATTAACGCTATTAAATGACATTTTTACCTAATTTTTTTGATGTTAATGTGTACTTTGCATCACTCCCCATCGGATCAGGTACAAAACGGACGTACATTTGTAAAAAATATTGTGTTTGAGCGCACTTTTAGTGCCCAAAACAACGCTATACCGGCAATAGCCGGTGTTGTTAATATGGCGATCATCCGAAATGTGCTGTAACAATATCACGGTTGGCATCAGAACCGGAAAGGCGATTTCACTGTCAAATATTTCGTACCGCAGTGTAAGAAAATAAAAAATAGAAGAAAAAGTGCAATTTAATGTTACGAAAAACTCTAAAAATCGACAATTTAATGTTAAAAAGCCAAAAAAAGTCGAACCGGACAGGTGATTTCACTGACAAATATCTTGTACGCAGTCTAAGAAAAAAATAGAGTTCAATTTAATTGTGAAAATCCAAAAAAAATCCACCGACAAATATCTCGACAAAAATATAAGATAATGTAAAAAAAGCAAAGACATCGCACATATATAAAAAAAATAATTAAAAGCTCACATATCGTGCAACTATCTTTAAATTTTATTCATAAGTCATAAACAAGTGTCTTGCTTGTCCAAATCACACAATTCAGTATTAAATAAATAGAGCAAAGAGGAAACTCCGGAGACGGTTCGGCCCGGCGCGACCTCTGTTAGTCACGTACCAGCACATGAACCGCCAACGACGTCTCTCGTCACGGCTAGTGTGTGTATTCGCGACCAATGCCCATGAACAAATACTCACTAGCATTGAACTTCGCCCAGCAGTCGCCCGAAGACACAAAACGGCTCTTTTCAGAGCCAACCATACTTTCACAAAATAGTTGCTACATTGGGTGTGAACGATGTCTAGGTTTGAATAATTCCATTGTAGGGGAAATGGAATATCGGGAAACGCAACTCCAATGGCGAGCTTCTACTGGCTTTGTGCTCTGAGTTCGAACTGATAGTGACGAGCACCATGTTCAAGCAGAAGGATGAACGCAAGACCACCTGGATGCATCCTCGTTCCAGACACTGGCATATGATCGACTTCATCATCACGAGGTGTCGGGATAAGATGGACATCCACAGTACTCGAGCCATGCGTGGAGCTAACTGCTGGACCGATCACCTTATGCTGAGGTCAAAAGTGGCATTTAGAGTACGACAAAAGCACAACAGGCAAGGGGTAAGAAAACCGACCAAGCTAAACACAGCAAAACTACGTACCATCAGTCATAGGGAGAGCTTCGAGCAGGAGATGGACAGCGCTCTCGCCCAATGGGAGGAGAAGGAAAGCTCAACACCAGATGAGGAATGGGCAGCTCTGCAACAGGTAGTATACAACACAGCTAAAACATTTCTCGGCAAGCCAGACAGAAAACACCAGGACTGGTTCGACCCCAACGACCAGGAGCTACAAAATCTAATAAGCAGAAGAGACCAATCCCACCAGAGAGTGTTGCAGACCAGGAGTACTAGATCCACCACTGCAGCGTACAAAGATGTCTGCAGACTGCTACAAAAACGCACCCGTGCCCTGAAGTCAGAATGGTGGGAAATGAAGGCAGAGGAGCTGCAGAGATCTGCAGACAGAAATGACATGAAGGGCTTCTACAATGGACTGAAGGAAGTGTGGGGACCCGCGAAAAAGGGACCTGTTCACCTGAAGTCAACAGATGGAATGGAGACCTTCTCTGACAGCAAGAGAGTTGTGGCAAGATGGAGTGAACACTTCCAAAAACTACTCAACGTCCCTGGCGACATAGAACATGAAGCTATTGTCAACATCCAGCAGCGCATTACCAACACATGCCTTGATGAGATTCCAAACATGGATGAGATGGCTAGAGCAATCGCCGGCCTGAAAGATGGCAAAGCACCTGGGGGTGATGGAATTCCTGCTGAAGTATGGAAGCACGGAGGAGACAATCTGTCACCAATTAATCACCAAAGCCTGGGAGGAGGGTTCTGTACCACAAGCGTGGAAGGATGCCAGCATTGTAACCATCTACAAGAAAGGAGATCGAACAGACTGTGGGAACTACAGAGGAATCTCTCTTCTTTCCATAGCAGGCAAGATCTTCGCCAGGATCCTGCTCAACAGACTATCTATTCACATAACACCAGAAGTAGTTCCGGAGACACAGTGTGGCTTCAGATCCAACCGGACCACAGCGGACATGATATTTTGTCTTCGACAACTACAAGAAAAGTGCATTGAGCAGGACCGACCACTATATATAGTATTTGTCGACTTCACGAAGGCGTTTGATACAGTCGGAAGGACTAGGCTATGGCAGCTACTGAGGAAATATGGATGCCCAGAGAAATTCACAACCATGATCGAGGCTCTACATACGGGAATGATGGCGAATGTGAGTGTTGGAGGGGAAGTCTCGGAAACGTTTGGTGTTACCAATGGTGTCAAGCAAGGCTGTGTACTGGCCCCCACGCTCTTCTCCATCTTCCTATCAGCAATGCTTGTCGAGGCTTTCCGAGGCATGGGAGATGGCGTCTATATACAGTCTAGACAGAGCGCTGACCTATTCAACATCGCACACTTCAGAGCGAAGACCAAGACTACCCAGATACTTGTGAGAGAGCTGCTATACGCAGATGACAGTGCACTGGTCGCCCACTCCGCTGAAGAGATCCAGAGAATAGTGGATGCTTTCTCCGATGCATCAAAGAAGTTCGGCCTGAAGATTAACATCAAGAAGACGGAATTGCTGTACCAACCCAACTCTACAAGAACCCGAGAGGAGGATATCATGGTTGATGGAAACAAACTGAACTCTGTTCCGGAATTCACCTACCTCGGAAGCACTATATCAAGTGATGGACGCATTGATGCTGAAATACAGAGGAGGATGGCCAAGGCTAGCGCATCTTTCGGCCGATTACGACAGAGACTCTGGAACAACCACCATGTGTCCACGCGGGTCAAAGGCAAGATCTACCAGGCAATTGTGCTATCCACCTTACTATACGGAGCCGAGGCCTGGACAGTGTACAGACGACAGGTGAAAAAGCTGCATGCCTTCATGATGCGACATCTGCGTTCGATCATGAGGCTAACCTGGAAGGACAAAGTGACAAACAAGGAAATACTCGGTCGGATAGGGCTGCCCTCTATGGAAGATCTTCTGATCAAAAAGAATCTCCTGTGGACTGGACACCTCATGAGGATGTCATCAGACAGACTACCAAAGCAGATCCTCTACTCTCGATTGTCTTCTGGTCACAGACAGAGAGGACGCCCTCGTCTCCGGTTCAAGGATACCATCAAGAGAAACCTCAAGCTGAGAGACATAAAGACCGACTCATGGACATCACTCTCACAGCAGAGAACTAAATGGAGTGCGGCGGTCAAGAAATGAAAGCAGTCTTTGTCGCATAGCGACTGACAGCATGATGAGATATCAATTAATGAAAATATCTCGATAAATTTTTTCCTCGAAATTCACCATTCATTCCAAAACGACATCTTTTTGTAGTGAAATGTCCAATTTTCCTCATAATACGGTCCAAACATTAGTAATATCAAAAATAAACACTTCAATGTCCCCTGAAGAATTATTTATTACTGAATTGTGTGATTTGGGCAAGCAAGACACTTGTTCATGAGTAAGATTTAAAGATATTTGCACCATCTGTGAACTTTTAATAATTTTTTCATATATATGTGCGATGTCTTTGCTTTTTTTTTACATTATCTTATATTTTCTGTCGAGATATTTGTCGGTAGATTTTTGCTGTTACTATTTTGAGGTATATAATTATGCTGTCATACGATTGTTGTGTGGTATATATATATATATATATATATATATATATATATATATATATATATATATATATATATATATATATATATATATATATATAATAAAATATCAGCTACAACACTAACAGAGCCGGGACTTCTTGCCTGTAATATTATATATGTATGTATGTATGTATGTATGTATGTATGTATGTATGTATGTATGTATGTATGTATGTATGTATGTATGTATGTATGTATATATATATATATATATATATATATATATATATATATATATATATATATATATATATATATATATATATATATATTTTCTTCCTAGTATGTTATGTTTCTCCTAATCAACCCAAGAATTTGATTACCCTTTGAAGCTGCAATATATCTCTGCTCTGAAACTTTTAGTAACAGTAGTATCCAGAACAGTATCTCCCATTTTATTGTTTACATCCAAGTTCCCATGTCCTGTATGTAGGCATTTGCATTTCCCAAAATTTAGTGTAGATCATTTTGTAAATGTTGTTTATCACCACCAGTATTAACCTTTCTAATCTGGGATATAAAATGGGAGTAAAATAATAAATCAAATAAATTAAGGTATACAAGGGATTAAATAAGACAAAATAATAATAACTAATATCGAATAAGATTAAAGCCAGTAAGTCTATTCTATCTTGTATATTCCTTTCGGAATAGGGAAGTATTTAACTGCCATTGAAAACTATCACAACTGTTAGAGTTTCTAAAATACATACGATGACGATAAAACATATCCGATTGACCAACTGATGTGAATCGGGACTAATGACCTGAATCTGAGTATGGAATGATCGATGGCCTTTTAATAAAAATAAGAGATCAATGACGTTAGTGACGCTTAGCATTATCTGCCGATTGGTTGCACCTCCTATCGGTCGGTGGAGAGACCAATCCACAGTCATCGAGTCTCTTATAGTTGCTTATCGAGCAGCTCTCAGGGGAGAGATTTGTCGGCCCCCAGACCATTGTAGTCCTCCACTCAAACTACTGACAATCCCTATGTGTTGAGCTAGCAACCTCTTATAACAACACGTCTACCCGTTTATATAGTATGTACACCCTTTTCAGCTGAATTTGTGGTGTGAACCCTTGAAATATATTCACTTTACATGTATCGGATATAACAACATTTAATTAAACAATTTATTCATTAGAATGTTTCTTATATGGCATAGTTCAAGTTGTAATGCAACAAAATGTATAACATGCATTAATAATATTACTAGTCTATGTTATTGATATTGAATTATGCAGATTTAGTGGTGGTAATTATGCGCATGCGCCGGAAGTGCTCACTCTAAGATGGCGCCTACAACAACGTCAGCCGTTAACTGTCATCAATAACCCTACCTTGGGAATGCAACACACTACAAGTGGGAAAAGGTTATTATTTTGCCAACAGTATCATCGAAGAGTTGTATTCACTGGTATTATCTTTTTATTATCTATGAATCTAGTCAATCACATCGCCGCTACTTTGTGGAACAAATGCGCACAACAGACACGTTAACCAACAGTCAGTCAAAATGCTTAGAAAGTGTATCGTCTCCATCCCATTGAAGAACAAATAATATATCCATTAAACATAGGGCCTACATTAACCTGCTGAACTACGCAAATCCGACATTCTACCTAATATAGATTCGAACTAGGGCTACGTCGGTATCTCGCTCATCCTATTCTTCTTGAGCTGGATGGAGGCGGATTCTGATAGGAGCAGTTGCTATAGACGTCGAGGAATGGAAGTAAGTTGGATATCGTCGAATAAGACACAGATGTACTTGGGCATCGGCTTGCTGCTGTCGATCGCCGTCGCCAGGTAGTTCGCTGTCGTCGATGAACTCTCGAATCAAACACACGACTAATTTGTCGCTATTGTCGAAGTTATGCATTTTAGAGACGCGGACCTCGTCGCGATCGCCGAAGTAGAGACGCAAGCCCCACTGGTCCTCTTCGCGTGTCACCAGTTGCATGCAAACATGCGACGCCGCTGTGGTGGCCGACAAGGTTGGCGGCGTGTTGGAATTAGATAACAATAGCGTTGTAGTCTCTTTCTTGTGCCCTAGAAAACAACATTCCCCTCGTTGCCAGCACAGAACCAGGTGATAGTTGATGTACCAGCGACATTATCAGTATTACACCCACGGTGACAAAGCAGAGGATATTGCCGTGACACCCGGATTCAAGTCGTTCCAGCACTACGAGGATCAACCTGTCAAATTATAAACTTCCTCAGACCAACCCACAGCGATAACATGCCACTGTTGACAGGTTCATATCCTCTAACCGGCTCACGTAGGGAAATTGTATAATAATGGTGGACTACACATTAAATTAAACCCCGGTCGAATCTACTGACAGTCTGATGTTCTTCCACAGAGCCATCATGTCCAACAATTATAATTCCACATGCACGATATTCGCTTTTTTTCTTGCATTGAAATAAATATTAGATTAAATGGAATAAGATTGTTTTAAAAATGTAAACATAGACTAGATTAAAGTAATTATTAAGAGTAAATTGTTTCTACTATAACTGAAAGTGGCTGAAAAGATAAGTAAGTAGTGATCTCGAATTGATTTGAGACATTACACAAAACAAACATCATTTACCCTCAGACCTCCACAGATCGATGTTCGAAACGATTGTCCAATTTTGAAAACGGCCCCTTTTATATCTTGATATATTCAATTTCGTAACGCAAGTCCGATTTTCGTACGCTGATGACGTAGCATAGCAACAATGTCAACGCGACGTTGAAGAAGCTATCAACTGATTATTAGTGGCCACAGTCGACGATTTACACAACTGATGACGTAGCATAGCAACAACGTCAACGCGACGTCGAAGAAGCTATCAACTGATTATTAGTGGCCACAGTCGACGATTTACACAACTGCAAATTACTCTGGCAGACATATTTGACGACATTGGAATATAAATGGTCATTGCAGATGCAAATGACAAACTAACTAAAGATATTATATTAGCTGTGTTCCTTGACCTTTCGAAGGCATTTGATACAATTAATCACAAGACACAACGTTTTGTTGTATAAGTTAAATTACTATGGAATCAGAAGTATAAGCAATAAATGGTTTTGTCAGTTACCTATCTAATCGTAAACAACATATTGAGATCAACAAAAGCATCGTCAATGAAAAGCATAACAAATGGAATACTTTAAGGATCCATAGCAGGAACTAAACGTCTCTAAATTTATTATATTTCGCTGATGACGCAAAGTTTTACCAATCAGGTTCGCAGAATGATAATTTAATTAATAACATGAATCACGAATTAAAACAATTGTACGATTGGTTCTGAGCAAATAAATTATCTCTAAGTTTTAAAAATAATATTTTTCAGTTCTAAAATGTCTAGAAAAATTTTTGCAATTAATAAAGTGAGACATATCATACCACACAAAGCAATAAAATCACCGCTGTGTTATACTCAAATCCATAGTCATATAACTTACGGCGTACAAGCATGGGGCAATGGAAACACTAGTAAGCTAGTAACTTTACAGAAACGCGCCATACTATTAATCAACAATAATGGATATAGAAATCACACTGACCCCATATTTAAATCTCAAAACATACTAAAGTTTCGGCATGATGTTGACAGAGTCCTCTCATACATGACGGTATAACAAGAAGTAGATCTAAATTAATGTAGCAAATATATTTTAGGGGCAGAACCTACGGACAGTAATGTTAAGTTAAACTCTAAGCACCGTTTGATGCGAAAGTCCACAGAACTTACGTCGAGCACTTGGTGAAATATGAATGCACTAAGGATATCGAGTGACCATGCTGCCAATCCTGCTTCGCGTCACGATACCTTATAGATGAGATCATATTAAAATTTTAAAGATATTGAATGGGTATAGAATTTTTTTATTTAAGAAAGATAGTAGAACTAGAGGACACGAAGTGAAAAATCAGTACACATGTAAACTGGATATCAGAAAGTACTCATGCTCACAGAGGACAATGAATTAATGGAACACATTTTCTACAGATTGTTTAAATGCTAGCAGCGTGAATGTTTAAAAACATTTACAAATACATCAAAAGGGCGGGTTACATGTAATGGACGACGTAGACATAATTTGTGATGATGTCAGGTCATGACGAGCTAGCCGTGCTCCCAGTTTTACGGTTCTTGGAAACAGTTACGCTTCTGCCGGTTCAGTCACGTGATTGCAAAGAATTGCGTCATAAACACCACTATGTTATGACATATCGTAAAGCGTATTACCACCTGTGTTCAGTTGTCTTGCTGGAGCGAAACACAGAGAATATTTACAAGAAATGTTACGAATAGTTCACAAAACAATCCAACGGTTTGCGCTGTGATGGCCAACTCCGTCTTCTGCATCGCCTGATGTGGCTCAGTGACTCCACTCTGCGAAGGCAGTCCTGCCGCACTTACTGCGGGTGAAAGCTGTGGGCTGGGAAGGTGCAGGATTTGCTGACCTCTGGTTTCTATGGTCGTTTTTGTCAGGCAGTTTCAAATAAGTAGCAGGGCCCTATAGCTTGCGTAAATATTTATTCAACTGTTGAGTCAATTTAGCTTCGAGGTCCCATCTGGAAAAGTTGGAAAGACACCAGCGGTCCTGTGTCACAGCGGTCCTGTGCCACAGCGGTCCTGTGTCACAGCGCTCCTGGGTCACAGCGGTCCTGTGCCACAGCGTACGTACATATCTTCATTGGATGTAATCACTTTAGGCCAGCCCATGCCCAATAACGATCGCAGGTGGGTTATGTGGCAGACATCTAGCTGGAGTATAGTGGTTGTTACTGCCCAGCTTCTGCAGTTGTACAGCATAATTGGGATGACCATCGCATTGTAGACTAGTATATCCAGTGGCATATTAGGCCTGCGCATCCACATCTTTCAGAAGGACCGGAATGCGACGTTGCCAATTATGCGTCGAGTTTGCACGTCTTTGGTGCTGCAGAGTAGAGATCCTAAGGTCTTACTGGACCGCCACTTCTCGTTTCCTCGTAGCATGTTACCAGCATCGTCTGTCTCAGATGTGTTCGCGAGGAATATGTGGACGTTGTCAGTCTTTGCCTCGTTGACGAAGAGATTGTAATTGGCTAGCTCGGTGCGTCGACAAGACGACGTCCAGTGGCTCTCGCTCTTCGTCTGCAAAGTCCACATCGTCTGTGTATTCCCACTCCAGTGGCATGCCCCGGGTCGAAATGAGTGGATTAGGCCTGGTTGTTTCTGTCTGACCGCAACCAGAACCGCCGCAAGATGACACGTGTACAGCACCGGTGATAAGCTGTCGCCTCGCGGGGAGCCGAGTGTCGCCTCGCGGGGAGCCGATTTTCGTCTCGAACCAGGCTGATTGGGCGGATCTTATTCGAACCATCGAACCATCTACAAGATAACGTCTGGGACGCAATGAACTCCATTTCAGATCAGCACGCATAGCAATGGCATCGCTTGTTATAGTCGCCAGCGACACAACGGAGATGCAGGACGCTGCACTTGACCTGTGACCTGCCTTGGTGTGGCAGGTTCGGGTACTAGGTGAACAGGAGGAGTTTGTATTTCACTGTAAACAACATTGTCTTCAGCGTGCAGGCGCATTTACGAGTCCACTCCTCACATGATGTCGTTGGTGTATACTAGAAACATTGGTCCCAGCACTGTTTCTTTGATCCATTGACGACAATCTGCAGATTGTGGGGACCGAGCAATTAATTGATTCGGGCATTTGTCGTTCGGTCGATTCTACAGTTCCCGATCTCGTCGAAGAGTGTTGTGTCCGGAACTAGAGGATACTTCTACGGAACCACTAGCCCCAGGACACGACTTCTCTCCATCAAACTACGAAGACTATAGTTTATCGGTTCGTGTGGATGAATTGCATGGGGCAAAATGTTATCCCCGCAATCCCACAACATGTCCATGGGAAACTGTAAGAGCTAGAGGAAATACACAGCAGTTATGTTTGGTTGTTAACGAGCAGTATTACGGTTGTTTTATTCTAAATTATATGACTAATTAATAAACGGCATTTGTCCCGCAGAGGCGCTAAATAAGGACAAGGCGCTATTCGCTTTGTGAGGGTGGTTGATCAAGATCTGGCGTTGTAGAGAGTGTGGAAGGAGATTCTCCATTTAATTCAGGTTCATTGTCTATATGAAATGGTGGTTTGGCGATATAATTGGGTTCGAAATTAGTGTACATTTAAATTTTAACCTAGAAATTGTGGTTTGACAGTAGATTTTGGCTCGAAAGCGGTAGATCGTGAAATTCTAAAAAATTAGAAAGCGGTAGTTCTACAACCGAAGTGAGCAGCTAATAATTAAGGTTTCTCGTCATTGTACACGAGCTTCTAACATAAACGCTCAAACTGTTAAACATTTACGATGGAACACGTGGCCCGAGACGTGTATCATAAACGGCGGCGGCAACCTGCATGAGAACGCTGTCGTCCCCCGAACGACGAGCGAGCTGCGACGCTGATTGGGTTGTTCGAGCCATGTCGTCCGCCACGGCTACGTGAATCTCGCCGACAGATGCCCTCCACAAAACTTCCAGAGTTTTGTGGAGGACACTTTTCGGGTAATATTTGATCAATACTGTGTGATTTCAAAACACACAAAAGAAAACTAAATATTTCTTAGTGTTTACTCACAAAAATCTTGTCACAGAAATAATCCATAAAAGGGTATGCCCTCCTCCGGCATCAGTTGGTGTCGTTTTCGCCTACTCTCAATCAAGTTGATAATACCAATCAAGTTGATAATGCCAACATTACTTCCAAAATGTTTAAACTAATGTGATGATTAGATCCAGTTAACAACGACGAATTGCTCCAGTAGCGGAATGAGCCGCGATTTGCCCCGAGCGTATTACCCGTAAAATGCGAAAAAGATTGATGCCAGAGGAGGGCATACCCGTTATTTCTGTGATGAGATTGTTGTGAGTATGCGTTGTAAACAATAATAAATTCTTGTAATTTGTTGTGTTTTGCAATTATTTCCTACACCAAATAGTGATTTGTTGGCCAAAACCCTGGAAGTCACTTTGTATAGAGTCAATAGTGGATCTATTGTTTTGAACCTTACAGGTAATTTCCGAAGGGTGTGCGGGGATAAAGTTTGTCTCACCAGGTCTAATAATCAAAAAGCGGGGTTTAACCAATGTCCTACACAGGATCCAGGCCGGGCCGATGGCAGCTCTGTCGCTTCCTTCTTTAAATGGAAACAAAAGTCGTGGTCTGTGCCTATGCACATGTAAGAGTTACTAAACCATAACCATTTGCAACTACAATAATATCACGACATATGTTTATTAGGAAAGACTTGTTGAATACACAGCATCTTAGTATCATGGGCCGCGCAATACTATTAGATAACCCTGCATCAATTGTGCTTGTAGTCTGGCAATATTCACTCACAAATGAAAATAAAATAAATTTGTAAACACTATACTCGTATATTATAATACTTGCCAATAGTATATGGTCATGATGTTTGCGTCTAAGCTCAACTTATGCAACATATTTTCACATTTGTAAAAAAATATCCCAGTCTGACTTAGCAGCGCGCTTGACTGAGAACTTCCGTTGATTCCGACTGCCTTAAATTTTTTTTAGGCAAGGCGCTTATAATAATAATAAACATATAAAGGTCGGCTTGGCGATAATATTGTTGACATTATAATCTACCAATGTCTGAACACCATACAGACTTCCAGCTGAAGCTCGGACACATGCAGGGTGTGCCAGTGTTCTATGCTATCTCTGATGCGTGTTTTATTTGAAGAAGTAACACCCAACTACAACATCCTACGTCGATCGCCCTCATTATCGCCCATCAGCCACCATGCCGCAAAGAAACGACACAGATTTGAAAACTGACATCGCTGATATCAAGTCATCTCTGCAGTTTCTTTGTAAATCGGTGGATGAACTTAAACAGAGTAACACGACAAACGAAAAGAAAATAAACGACCTTCTAAAATCGATCAAAGCCAAAGACGAACGAATTGAACAACTGGAACACCGTGTCAACGATCTTGAGCAGCATTCTCGGAAGCGAAACATGATTGTTACTGGCCTGAACATGCATAGTTATTCACACACAGCCACCCGTACCAGATCTGCGAGAACATCCACACAAATGAATGACGGAGATGACATTAGTGAGTCCTCAGCGATGAGGAAAAACTTTGTCAAATTCGCGCATGAGAAAATGAACGTGTCACTGGCTGAGATCGAAATCACAGCTATACACGACCTCCCTAAACGCAAGGATGGGACGACGCCGCTGATCGTTCAGTTTTTGTCAACCGACAAAAAGATTGAACTAATGCGCAAGCGGAAAATGCTGAAGGGTAGCAATGTCTACCTGAACGACCACCTCACTCAGAAGAACAACGAACTATTCGCTGAGGCTCGACGCCTCAAGAAAGAAAGCAAGATCTACAGCACTTGGACGATGAATTGCAACATCTATGTTAAGAAAACTGAACAAGCAAGCAAGATGACGATCAAATCTAAAAATGACTTGGACAAATTCTAAGATGGCTGCACTAGTACAGACAGTTCACCCACAGTCCATGAAGATCATGCGTGTTGTGAGAACAATTACATGGAAACTTTTTGTATTTTGCTTTATTATCTTGTTTCTTATATTGCACTATTGGTAATGTTCCCACGAAGTGTTATCACATATTATTGTAATGGCTAATACTCGTATACAATTAGACTCATGTCTAAGGTGTAATCAAATATTACATAACTATGCCGTAAAATGTGAGCTATGTGAGGCATTTTTTCATAAACGGTGTGCAAAAATAACATCACAACAATTCAGGTTAATCCGCTGTAAAAATATAAATTATCGTTGTACATCATGTTATGAAGTTTTTCCATTTCAAAATATTAGTGATGATGAAATCATATTTGAAAATTCTTCTGTTGAAGTTAATTATGACATTTATAAATTAATGGATAACTGTTCACAATTTAATTTCGACTCCTTTAAGTATTCAGATTATAATCCCTATGATTTTGGAAATGATATTGACCCAGAAAACAATTTCTATAATAATCTATCATCAAAATGTCAGTATTACACAGATGTGCAATTCACTGAGAAAATCAGTAAAGTTAATGGATTATCCTTTATACATTTTAATGCAAGAAGTCTAAAAACAAAATTTCAAAAGATTAAACACTATATACTAGAACTTAATCTTCAATTTGATATAATTGCTATATCTGAAACATGGACTGATCCAGATTTAATCGATGAATTTAATATAAACAGTTATGATGCTTATCATGTCACCAGAGGAATCCGAAGAGGTGGTGGTGTTGCTATATACACAAATAAGGAATTATCATGCAAAATGGTGGAAACTAAATCAATTGCAGTAGAAAATATTCTTGAATGTGTTACTGTGGAATTAACCATAAAGAACCACACAAATGTTGTAGTCAGCTGTATGTACAGAACACCAGGGTCGAACTTAGATATCTTTTGTGAAAACATAGAACATATTTTGAATGACGCTAAATCCATTAAAACAATATTTGTGTGTGGCGATTTTAACATAGATTTGCTAAAACATGAGAGTCATAATAGTACAAAAAATTTCCTAGACATAATGTACAGTTTGGGTCTTTACCCATTAATTGATAAGCCTACTAGAGTCACATATAGCTCAGCTACATTGATAGACAATATATTTACCAATGAATTGTGCCACAACCTTACTTGTGGTATCCTTTTCAATGACATTAGTGATCATTTACCAATTTTTGCACTTTGCGAGTATAATATAAAAAGAAATATTGTAAAAGAGTTTCAGCATATTAGAAAGATTACTGAAGATACATTAGCTTCACTTTCAAATGAATTGAGTCAACAATCTTGGGATAATGTTTTAAATATAAATGATGTTAATCAAGCTTATGATAATTTTCTATACGTATTTATAGATATATTTAACAAACATTGTCCAATGAAAAGAGTTTCCAGGAAAAGTTACACCAGCAACAAACCTTGGTTCACCAAAGGTTTAAAATGTGCTTGTGTGAAGAAAAATAAATTATACAAAGCATTTATTATATCGAAATCTGCTGAAGCGGAACAGAAATACAAAAATTACAAAAACAAACTAACATCTATATTAAGATTTACTGAAAAAAACTACTATAGCACATTGTTAGAAAAAAAGAGAACAAATGTTAAAGAAACTTGGAAAATATTAAATAATGTAACTAACAAACAGTATAATAAGCCTACATACCCAGAATATTTTATAAAAAATAACAAGCAAATCTCAAAAAAGGAGGATATTGCTAATGGATTTAATAATTTTTTTACAAATGTTGGCACTAACTTAGCAAAGAATATTTCAATACCTGAAAAAGATGTATCAATTTATGATTACTTGGAAGGAAAAGTTTATCATACTATGTTTCTAAGTCCTGTTGATGACCAAGAAATTATTAGAACGGTACAAAATTGTAAAAATAAAAAGTCAACCGATTACAGTGATATTAACATGAGCCTAATTAAAAATGTAATTACAACAATAGTTAAGCCATTTGGTCACATATGTAATGTATCTTTTCAGACGGGTGTATTTCCAAGCAAAATGAAAATTGCCAAAGTTGTTCCACTTTTTAAATGCGGTGAAAAGAATGTATTTACAAATTACAGGCCAATATCATTGTTACCTCAATTCTCGAAAATTCTGGAAAAATTATATAATAACAGGATGGACAAATTCATCAAAAAGAATGACATACTCAGTCCAAGTCAGTATGGTTTTAGGTCTAATATGTCAACTACTCATGCTCTTTTAGAATTAGTAGAAGAAATTACAAGTTCACTTGATAATAACAAGTATGCTATTGGTGTATTTGTTGACCTTAAGAAAGCCTTTGACACTGTTGATCGTGATATATTGGCTAAAAAATTACATTTCTGTGGTGTGCGTGGTGTTGCACATAAATGGATACTGAGTTATTTAGAAAATAGGCAACAATTTGTAAATTTTAATAATTGTGACTCAGAAATACTAAATGTATCTTGTGGTGTTCCTCAGGGCTCTATTTTAGGTCCAAAGTTGTTTATTATGTACATCAATGACATTTGTAAAGTATCAAAAGTGTTTAAATTTATTCTATTCGCTGATGATACAAATTTATTATGTTGTCATAGTGACTTAAATGAACTTGTTGGAATGATAAATACTGGATTGGATCAACTCCAGGTGTGGTTTTCTGTAAATCGATTGTCTCTTAATGTAACGAAAACTAATTACATGTTTTTTGGGAATCGCAAATTGACTGTTGATATTTCTGTTAAGATAAATAAAGAAACAATAAATAGAGTAAATGTCACAAAATGTTTGGGTGTTATGATTGATGATAAATTAAACTGGAAAAATCATATTTGTTTAGTAAAATCAAAACTTTCAAAGAGCTGTGCTGTTATGTACAGAGCGAGCTTCCTGATTGACAGACGTGGTATGCATATTTTGTACTACTCTCTTTTCTTGCCGTATATTATGTATTGTGCTGAAGTATGGGGCAACACATACGCAACAAATGTTCAATGTTTAGTTATATTACAGAAAAGGGTTATAAGGTTACTTTGTGGTGCCAAGAGACTGGACCATACAACTATGCTATTTTGTAATCTGCACATTCTTAAAGTGCCAGATATAGTGGAATTAAAAACTGCAATTATCATGTTTAAAGCATTTCACAACTTATTACCACTGAATGTACAGCAGTTTTTTAGCATATATGAATCAGTTTATTCAACTCGACAGGAATGTAATTTTATACACAAATATGCACGTACCAGTTTGAAAAGCATGTGTATATCTGTTAAAGGAGTAAAACTGTGGAATGCCCTTGATAGTTCATTGATTAGTTGTAGAAGCGTTCATCAGTTCAAGAAGTATTATACAGACAAAGTATTGAATAGTTATGTGCTAAGTTCTTAACCATTTCTTGTAGAAAATTAGTAACTTCAGTTATTGTGTTTATCATCTTAGTGTAAACTAAATTAATGATCAGTAGAATGTAAAAATGTTAGAAGTATTGTAGATTGATATTTTAGTTTGTTATTAAGGTTTTCAATTTATGTTCCAATATTTTCTTTTGTCCTGCTATGAATATACATGTGTATTGTGTTGTTGCACTTTGAATCTTGACAATAATGGCACTCTAATGAATACAGTAGTTATACGTTCAATCAAGTATTTTATTCTAGATATGTTAAATTACTAAAAGGGTAAACATTATAAGTATTACACTTCTTTTTACCACTTTTCAACAAATTCACTTAGTGTTATGTACTGTATGAATTATGCAAATGTGGTTTTGTTGAATAAATCCATTCATTGTTGTTGAATAAATCCATTCATTCATATTCTGAAAAAGGCTGAACGGGATGGCTAGATGAATGAGACCTCGAAACACCATACAATTGTAGTAACCACAACACACAAACTAATCAGTTAATAGAACGTTGCCGGGTGATGGAAACAAATAGAACTCTATCATGCACCAATCCGCATGTCAAATCACATGTCCCAGCACAAGCCCGCGTTTCAAATAATCCATAACCGGAAGCTCCTTGAGTCGGTGGCATGCGCTTCATGTAACTTCCGTCACAGCAGCGTATGTTAAGCGTGTTTTCTGTTCAAAGTTTAAAAAAACCGTGTACCCTTTCTATTTGGTAGACTGTTGCACACCATAGATATGGCAACAGTTGAACAGCTATATAAAAATTTTGGTGTTTTGGCAGATGCGAAGGAAAAGGCTGGAGAAGTGAGTGTTAATACAAAAATACCGATTCTCTTTTCGGCGGCGATGCAAGTCGGCTGATTGGTAATCATGGACTAGTCTAGATTGGCCTAAATTATTTACGCCACTGAACGACATTCTTACCAACATGTTTATATGCAGATGCATTCATTCAACTATACCACATCATTCCACGTACAAAAAAGCATACATTCATTTAGAATATTGTTTTTTGCGGTCCAAATAATTGATTGCATCCGCGGTGAGCGAAAATATAAGACGCTGGCGCTCACTGACGAAGATGCTGAGGTGTCGCGGCGCTAATTGGACCGAAAAAGTGCGCAAAAACACAATGTTTTTTTAAAGAATATGTGCTTTTTGTATGTGGAATGGTGTGAGTTGAATTAATTAATTGACATAGAACATCGTTCAGCAGCATCAATAATTTAGCATAATTTAGGCCAATCAAGTTCATGATTGCCAGCTGATTTTGGGCCTTCATTGACTTAACATTTTATTCTGTCGCTGCAAACAGAATCACAATTGATTCCGATGTTATGCACGATTCAGGCAATTTATTAGTAACATTATAACATACAGTTTTTTTAAGCCGTGTGACTGAAACAATATCAGTGACAGTGTCATGACGAAGTGTAGGCAGAATGAACTGCCCCAATAGGCAGTACTATGACAAACGTAGAAAATGATTTTCACGTGAGTCTGAGACTCCTTGTTTCATCTACAAACTCCCTATATGTCCTTTGATAGGGGCTCATATGACTCCCTAGTTTTAAAAGATGAAAAATCCTGTAGCTGATCCATCAATGTGCATGTGTGCTGCCATCTTGAATCTGCTTCAGTCTGTAACAAGCGGTCATACTTGCTTCTGTCAGTTTGAAAATACTTGTGAGCATGGTGTATCATGCTGCTTTTGAATCCGACATAGGCGCAGCCATCTTGGGTTACGGGCTACATGGAGGTGTTCGTTTTTGGAATATTGGAATTCAATGAAATCACTAGCTTGGGCCTGTGTGGGAGTGTACACACGCGGGAGATTGGAGTGCGTTGAAAAAGTGCAGACTCTCAAATTTGTATGCGAACTCCCAAATATGAGCAGAGTGGGAGTCCGCCGGATTCCAATTTCCCATGAAATCAATGCACGAAGATGCATGACATTGTGAACAATTATTGTACATAATGACTACAAAGGGTCATTTGATTTGATAGTCATAATTGTGTGAATGTCAAAAAAATAACTGAAGACTGCTTTGTGAGGTCGTAGAATCATGAACCCCTGAAAGTTTGGCTCCTGAGATGCAAAACGTCTAGAATGATTAGCATGTGTATATTTCTATGATGTGTGCGTTTGTAGAATAACATATATTTATATATAATATGTGTAATTGGGCATTTATTATATTAATATTATCCCCGTCAGCACACAGAGGAATATGTGTCGATCCTGAGCGCTGTGAAGGGAGGACCTAATGAGAAGCGGCTGGCATCCCAGTTTATTGCCCGCTTCTTCCGACACTTCCCAGATTTGGCGGAGCAGGCCCTCAATGCCCAGTTTGACCTGTGTGAAGACGAGGACCAGCACGTAAGGCCCATACTTTCCATTCACTACACTATGCAGAAATCACTCGCACAAATGGTAACCACAAAACATGGATACATTTGAAAAGAAAGATTATTACCTCTACAACATTGAACTTTTTTATTTGAAATGACCACTCTGCACTGCCTCTACGTATTGTCACAGACAATTGTAATAATTTAAGATATGATGACATAAGATGTTTAAACTATGAAACACAGAGAGTCTGTTTTTGTCAAGAAGACCAGGTTTGCACCTAAATGGACCAGGAAAGGATTTTTTAAAACATTTAAATGTTTTGATATTCTTTTTTTACTAATCAATTTAGTAGCAATTTTGTCCAGTTGTCTACTAGATTGTTGCACACAAGTTTGTAAATAACAAATTGGAATTCTTCACAAGCCTGTTACAGTGCAATTCTTGAGTTATATACCTGGTGACCTGTTTAACTACAATCTGTCGTATTTTACAGTTGTATATCCTAGCTACATGCAGTGTAGTTTTGTAACAACTGAGGTTGTTTGATCATCAGATCCGGAAGCAGGCCATGAAAGATCTGCCACAGCTGTGCAAGGGAGTTCCAGAACATGTCCCTCGGATCGCAAACATCCTCACACAGCTCCTACAGAGCGAGGATCCAGGGGAGATCAGTCTCATCCAGTCTGGACTTCTCTCACTCTTCCGGATTGATGCCAAAGGTATAGTCCATATCTCTGGCAATGTTGGATTTTTGAGTGAAATGTGAAATTCAGTTTAGAGATTACAGGCCTCTAGATATCGTTCACAAAACTAGCGACTACATCACAAGTAGCAAATCTTTCACAGTGTTGGGTGGGCTATATTTATTTCTGACAGTGCTTGATGTAAAGCATCAGTCGAATAATTATTTTCAGTGTGACCAATGCTGCCGCTAAAATTGTTTATTCACCACAAATCTAATGCACAGATCTAATATAATATTTTAGGTAATTGTGATCTTTGCAAAATTAATCTTTAATGAAATATATTTTCTATGTTGTTGAATACGGTCATGTTATATTGGGCTTAAATTAGAAAAGGGGTAAATTATCTGAATGTTTGCAACCTTTTCAGGACAAATCACATTTAAGTTTTTATGTGAGAAAAGAATATAGTATCTCTGTGGTATTTGTTGTCAGTATGAAGCGGTCTGCTGTTTATGCCTATGTTTGTGTGTGGTTGCAGGCATGTTGCAGGGCCTTTGTATATGCATGTTTGTATATGCTTGCAGGCACATTGCAGGGCCTTTATAAGCCCATGTTTGTATATGCTTGCAGGCACATTGCAGGGCCTTTATAAGCCCATGTTTGTATATGCTTGCAGGCACATTGCAGGGTCTGTTCTCCCAGATCCTGCAGGATGACATTGTAGACGTGGCGCGAGAACGAGCCATCCAGTTCATGGCTACTAAGATGAAGACTCTGCCGGAGGACACATGGACCAAGGACATCGAAGAGTACCTCATTGTCGAATGTAGGAAGGTGGGTGACATGCCGACTCAAAATCCACAGTTGAACGACATGTATATGAGAAAATGAACGTGTCATTGGTGCACATGATATAAATAAATTGTGAGTTCAGTGAGATTTTTTTACTGTTGCGGTATAATAATGAACTTCTATAGTGCATGTATCCTCAGGAACCTGAACTCAGAGCAGGGTTGGGTTTCTGACAGTCAGAAAGGTATTTCTGGCAAGATAATGTCAGAAACTATTTTCTGACAGGTTTCTGATGTCAAAAATTGTGAGTATCTCATCTCTCTTATGAATATATGTATGAAATTGCTAATTATATGGCCCATTGAATATAGAAATTGTATACATTATTCATGCATAGAAAGAACAACAAAATTGTGAGTAATGTTGCTTAACATTTTGTTTTACTTAAAAAAATTAATTAACATAATATTCATTTATTAACCTGAGTCAAAGTTGCTAATATATTCGCAATTCACCATTTCATGTCACATAACAATTTACTGGCCAAGCAGTGCTAAGTTGAAAGCAGTGGACCTATCAGCTTGAAACAACCACTTTCTACTGCAAGGGTGATAAAAACAAGAAAGCAAGCCCAGTCAGTAGGGTTGTGGCTCACTATCAACTCAAGCCCAGTCAGTAGGGCTGTGGCTCAGTATCAACTCAAGCCCAGTCAGTAGGGTGGTGGCTCACTATCAGCTCAAGGCCAGTCAGTAGGGCTGTGGCTCAGTATCAGCTCAAGCCCAGTCAGTAGGGTTGTGGCTCACTGTCAGCTCAAGCCCAGTCAGTAGGGCTGTGGTTCAGTATCAGCTCAAGCCCAGTCAGTAGGGTTGTGGCTCACTATCAGCTCAAGCTCAGTCAGTAGGGTTGTGGCTCACTATCAGCTCTTGCCCAGTTAGTAGGGCTGTGGCTCACTATCAGCTCAAGCCCAGCCAGTAGGGCTGTGGCTCACTATCAGCAGTACTGGAACTGAGTTGAAATCTTCTTTGATATCTAGCCACAGCCTGCATAATGATATTACAATAAGGGGGGCCTTTTACTGGCAAATCCTGCTTGTAACTACATTTGCATTGCTTAATCTTAACACCAAGAACTCCACAAGCCTTTTATTGCCTTCCCCATTGTCACTGGCACCTGTCCACAGTTCTAACTCGGTCCTCTGATGTCCTCTCCAATGTTATTGCTGGTATGTACTCACACCCCAGCCAGTTTCCTTCAAGCTTTCCCTATTGTCATTGACACATGTCCTGTTGTTTTAAAAGCTATCTGCCTAGTGAAACCATGGTGCCACAATTATTTCTGTAGTCATTACTATTACAAGCAAATTCGAACACAACAGTACACAGAGTAAAAGTTGTACTTGCATATGAATGGTGACATATGAATGGTGACAGGATAATAATGCATTAATATCTTCTTCTTCCCCTTGTCCCTTGCGGGGGATCCAAGACACTTGATTGCTTCTACTTTCATTGTTAATGTTCTCCATTTCCCTTTGTCTTCTGCAGTGGTCTACCACTCTTGGCCGTTCGTACCTGCCCTTTCCAGATCTCGTTTGACACAGTCTTTCCATCGAAGCTTTGGTCTTCCTCTTCTTCTTCTGCCACCCTCTTGTGCTTTCCATGTTCTTTATGACAGTCTGTCTTCACCCATTCTTTGCATATGTCCTGCACATCTCATTCTGCTTCCAGCTACTTTTATCTTTAGGTGTTTTTTCATGCCAATTTCTTCTCTCAATTCCTTCATCTTCCTTCTATCTTCTTGGGTTACTTTGCATATTCTTCGGACCCAGTTGTTTTCTGCTATCTGCATCTTCTCCTCCTGTCTCTTTGTCAGTGCCAGTGTTCCCAACCCGTACATACAGGCTGGTACCACACAGGCTTCCAACACTTTTCCTTTTAGTTGTTTCTTCAGTTTTCTGTCCCACATAATGCCTTCCACTCTTCTCCACGCTGCTGCTCCTGCTTGCGCTCTCCTCTGTCCCACATAATGTCTTCCACTCTCCTCCATGCTGCTGCTCCTGCTTGCTCTATCCTCTGTCCCACATAATGCCTTCCACTCTCCTCCACGCTGCTGCTCCTGCCTGCGCTCTCCTCTGTCCCACATAATGCCTTCCACTCTCCTCCACGCTGCTGCTCCTGCTTGCCTCTCCTCTGTCCCACATAATGCCTTCCACTCTCCTCCACGCTGCTGCTCCTGCCTGCGCCCTCCTCTGTCCCACATAATGCCTTCCACTCTCCTCCACGCGCTGCTGCTCTCCTCTGTCCCACATAATGCCTTCCACTCTCTGTCCACGCTGCTGCTCCTGCCTTCCACTCTGTCCACATCCTTCACGCTGCTGCTCCTGCTTGCGCTCTCCTCTGTCCCACATAATGCCTTCCACTCTCCTCCACGCTGCTGCTCCTGCTTGCACTCTCCTCTGTCCCACATAATGCCTTCCACTCTCCTCCACGCTGCTGCTCCTGCTTGCACTCTCCTCTGTCCCACATAATGCCTTCCACTCTCCTCCACGCTGCTGCTCCTGCTTGCACTCTCCTCTGTCCCACATAATGCCTTCCACTCTCCTCCACGCTGTTGCTCCTGCTTGCACTCTCCTCTGTCCCACATAATGCCTTCCACGCTGCTGCTCCTGCTTGCTCTCCTCTGTCCCACATAATGCCTTCCACCTGCTGCTCCTGCTTGCTCTCTCCTCTGTCCCACATAATGCCTTCCACTCTCCTCCACACTGCTGCTCCTGCTTGCACTCTCCTCTGTCCCACATAATGCCTTCCACTCTCCTCCACCTGCTGCTCTGCTTGCACTCTCCTCTGTCCCACATAATGCCTTCCACTCTCTCCACCTCTGCTCCTGCTTCCCTCGTCCCATAATGCCTTCCACTCTCCTCCACGCTGCTGCTCCTGCTTGCACTCTCCTCTGTCCCACATAATGCCTTCCACTCTCCACGCTGCTGCTCCTGCTTGCTCTCTCCTCTGTCCCACATAATGCCTTCCACTCTCCTCCACGCTGCTGCTCCTGCTTGCGCTCTCCTCTGTCCCACATAATGCCTTCCACTCTCCTCCATGCTGTTGCTCCTGCTTGCACCCTCCTCTGTCCCACATAATGCCTTCCACTCTCCTCCACGCTGCTCCTGCTTGCTCCTCCTCTGTCCCACATAATGCCTTCCACTCTCCTCCACGCTGCTGCTCCTGCTTGCTCCTCTCCTCTGTCCCACATAATGCCTTCCCACTCTCCTCCACGCTGCTGCTCCATCCTGCTGCGCCCCTCCTGTCCCACATAATGCCTTCCACTCTCCTCCACGCTGCTGCTCCTGCTTGCGCTCTCCTCTGTCCCACATAATGCCTTCCACTCTCCTCCACGCTGCTGCTCCTGCTTGCGCTCTCCTCTGTCCCACATAATGCCTTCCACTCTCCTCCACGCTGCTGCTCCTGCTTGCGCTCTCCTCTGTCCCACATAATGCCTTCCACTCTCCTCCACGCTGCTGCTCCTGCTTGCGCTCTCCTCTGTCCCACATAATGCCTTCCACTCTCCTCCACGCTGCTGCTCCTGCTTGCGCTCTCCTCTGTCCCACATAATGCCTTCCACTCTCCTCCACGCTGCTGCTCCTGCTTGCGCTCTCCTCTGTCCCACATAATGCCTTCCACTCTCCTCCACGCTGCTGCTCCTGCTTGCGCTCTCCTCTGTCCCACATAATGCCTTCCACTCTCCTCCACGCTGCTGCTCCTGCTTGCACTCTCCTCTGTCCCACATAATGTCTTCCACTCTTCTCCACGCTGCTGCTCCTGCTTGCACTCTCCTCTGTCCCACATAATGTCTTCCACTCTTCTCCACGCTGCTGCTCCTGCTTGCACTCTCCTCTGTACCACATAATGTCTTCCACTCTTCTCCACGCTGCTGCTCCTGCTTGCACTCTCCTCTGTCCCACATAATGCCTTCCACTCTCCTCCACGCTGCTGCTCCTGCTTGCACCCTCCTCTGTCCCACATAATGTCTTCCACTCTTCTCCACGCATCTGCTCCTGCTTGCACTATCCTCTGTCCCACATAATGTCTTCCACTCTTCTCCACGCTGCTGCTCCTGCTTGCACTATCCTCTGTCCCATATAATGCCTTCCACTCTCCTCCACGCTGCTGCTCCTGCTTGCACTATCCTCTGTCCCACATAATGTCTTCCACTCTTCTCCACGCTGCTGCTCCTGCTTGCACCCTCCTCTGTCCCATATAATGCCTTCCACTCTCCTCCATGCTGCTGCTCCTGCTTGCACTCTCCTCTGTCCCACATAATGCCTTCCACTCTCCTCCACGCTGCTGCTCCTGCTTGCACTCTCCTCTGTCCCACATAATGCCTTCCACTCTCCTCCACGCTGCTGCTCCTGCTTGCACTCTCCTCTGTCCCACATAATGCCTTCCACTCTCCTCCACGCTGCTGCTCCTGCTTGCACCCTCCTCTGTCCCACATAATGCCTTCCACTCTCCTCCACGCTGCTGCTCCTCTGTATGTAATAATGCATTAATATATTGATTTTAAATTGCAATCTACTCTTTAAAGCGAAATAAAAGTCATGGTTTTCGGCCTATGCACCTGAGTGACTAAAACATAACCGTTTGTAACTGCAGTTAAGAATATCACACCAGTGGTTTACTAGGGAAACCTTGTTGAACACACATCTTAATTACATGGGCTCTGCCATGCACTACGTCACGAGTGTGGTATTCTAGCAATGTTTGCTCGTCAAATGAAAATATATTCGTATACACCTATTGCTATTCTTTGCCAATAGGATATGGCCATGTTATTTGCATCCTAACTCAACTTATGTAACATATTTTGGCCTTAGTTTACTAAACTAGTCTTCTTTCTGGCAAAATAACATGTTTGTTTGAGACTTTGCATTGAAATATTGGTTCTGTGTATGCCCGCCTCCCTTGATATGTCACTTTAGTCTGGTCACCCCGATTTTATAGAATTGTGCATGCGCTTATCGGTCGTGCTGGGTAACATGTCAGCCCTCGATTATTTGGAGAAATGACGAGATTCTCCAACTTTCAGAACAAATTCTGAGTAAACCACTGCCGTTTTTTACTGTAGTTGGAGACGGTTTGTTTTGATTAACTCTTAGATGCATATCACAAAACATATCCCACAAAACATGCCTCGTGTTGCCCTTTAAATAAAATGGCACATCTTTTTTTTAGTTTCTGATGCGTTTCAGTTATACCATCTCGTCTGAAACTTGTGAACTCTAGCTCAGAGGCTAGCTATGGACCTTGGTATGGAGTTGAGGGATTACTGTGTGTGTGTGTGTGGTCTGTGTGTAAAATAAACCATGCGCGTGCGTAACAACTGTGTGAATGTGCATCACATGTGCAGGCACATTTGTGTATGTGCATCCGTGTGCTTCCAATGTTCACATGTAAGTGTGCCATGGCAGGTGCTGCAGGATGTAACGGGAGAAGAGTTCCTCATGCTCATGCGAGTCTTGTCCAGTCTTGCCACAATGAGCACGCTGCAGGGACGCAAACAGCTCGTCGAGATCGTGTGTGAACAGGCCGACCTTGATGCCCCGTTTGATGTAGGTCTCTTCGTCTTAACAAACCCAAAACTAAATGTAGCCGTTTAATTTAGTGAATCTTGTATTTCACTGTTTTGTGATAACTGCTTTACCTAAGGATTGCAACTGAGCTGCTTTTTTGGGATGATGAAGAGCAAAGCTACAAAGGTATATTAGCACAACTTCAAGAATCATGACGTATAATGTCTACGCATTGTTACCTAATCGGCAATAGGTATTATTCTCTTGCATCTTCAGCACAGACAGTACAAACATTTAAACGTATCACTGTGCCATGATTTGTTGGGCGTTGTAGCATAGTGGCTGACGTTTACAGTAGATATTCACATGTGGCGCAGTAACTCAGTGATTAGAACCGTGACCATCAAACAATCAACAAGACCGGGCTTCGAATCCTCTTGCTTCTGTTTCGGTCCTTTTGTTGACTCCATGTTGCCTAAATTCACTCAGCTGTAGAAATGAGTACCTGGCTGTAGAAATGACTACCTGGCTGTAGAAATGACTACCTGGCTGTAGAAATGAGTACCTTGCTGTAGAAATGAGTACCTGGCTGTAGAAATGAGTACCTGGCTGTAGCATGGCTGAATGTTTCCCATAGAAGTCGAGTTGGCATTGGAATGAAAAAGTCTGTCTGGAGGTAAAGTGTTTTGTGTTGTCCTAAGGACTGGATTTAAGAATTAAGGTTTACATACATGAATGATGTTTTGTCATACTCTAAACTGTGTGTATATCCCACGCAGGTCGCAGACTCTGACAGCATTGAACGACTGTTGCAATGTGGGAAGGAAGCCATACCACTGTTTTCTGTAAGTGCGAAATTATAGTCATTATGCTTGATTGTTTGGTTTTGTGTTTTTACTTCAGTAACCGAAAGGGGTGAAGCTTTTAAACTTATTGTAATCTAACGTATTTGTGTCAAAATTTGAGTTTATATGCTAACTGAAACATTTACCCTTCAATTTGATCTAACGTCAGAATCTGAGTTTATGAGATAATTGAAACTATTACTCTTAAATCTTACCTGCTAAAAGATGAGGGACAGATTTTGGACTTAAAATTCTGTGATACTTTTTGAAAACCTACCTATGTTTGAATTTCTCGCCATTGAACTTACAGAAAAATGTCCACTCGACAAAGTTTCTGAAGTATTTGTGCAGCAACGTGCTGCCTGTGCTTGGGGAGATCAGCACCCCCGCTGGGGAAGACGAAGGGGCGGGGGAGGGAGAAAACGGGGAGGCTAAGACCACCCTACAACTCGACGTGCTCAAGCTGTTTGCAGAAATGTCGTCATTCTGTGGCGAACTCGAGAAGCCTGAACATCACACGCAGATCGTTTTCAACTCACTGCTGGTAGGTAGAGGTAACAGTCGAAACTTACCATTGTTATGGGATTTTCTACTAAATGTAGGATTTTTCTGTGTTTTGTTTAAACTCAAGACTGATTCTTTTGTTTGTTTAACTCTTTCTATCCCAACTACGACTTTTTACGTAGTTACCCATTTTGTCCCGACTACAACTTTTTGTGGAGTTATACTGTAGGCGCATAGGTCCATCAAATTACCTCGAGTACACAGACACGTATTCCTATGACGTCACAAAATGTAGACCTACATTTATAAAATTAACACCATTCAAAAGAGGCTAAGACCTTTTTCATTTCATACACAGTTTATGGTACTTGCTGACACGTAAAGCATAGCAAATACAACATGAACAAGGACTGTTCTGACAAAAACCATGTAATTGGTGTGAAAGCAAATCTGCTTGGGAAGTAGCAGACTATTTTTTATGGGCCTTGGATAAAAAGAGTTAAACCTGGGATTGTTATTGGCTTTGGCGTGTATGTTTGGCATTGGTTGCTGTTATATTGTTGCTGTTGTAAACAACATCAAGTTTTTCTTATGTATTGTCTTGGTTTGCGTTATGAATGAGCTGCATCATTTTGAAAGACGTCATTGTTTTGCCAGGAATACATGCCATTGCCACCTGCATCTAGTGACGAAAACACACCAGACATGAACGGCGACCAGCCAAAGCTACAGTTCTCACATGTCGAGTGTCTCATGTACGCATTCCACCAGATGGCACGTCGGTGTCCGCAGATTCTCACGGACGACACACAGGCGGACAGGTTGAAAGACTTCCGACTCAGGTATATTTGGTCATAGAATGTTACCTTTGTCCGTCCTACTGTGTTCTAATGTGACAAGTAATGAGACACGGGCTGAAACAACATTTCTCCACTGCACTTTTTTGGGGCTGCTTTTTTCCTAGTTGGTTCTAAACGTCCCCATTTCTTCTGTGACTGACACCTCCTCCAGCTACTTTTTGGTGTTCCACATTTTTTCGTCCCTTGTGGATTCCATTCCAGGACCTGCAGTTGTGTAATATTGGTATTTGTTTTTCAGAATGTTTGTCCTATCCATAAAAAAGTAAACCTATTAGTCAGTAGTGTCTGTGACACTGTGATGTATGATGTTTTACTGTTGGCTCTTGCAGATGTTTAGTACAGTGGACCCTCATTATTAAGGTCATCCTGGGCACTGGACCAAAGTGACCTAAGTACCGAGGTGACCGTATTAGTGGGACAAATGTTATGGAAATAATTTGGGACTGTCCTGGGGTGACCATAATTTACTGAGGTGACTGTAAAGCGAGGCGCTACTGTAGTACGTTCTATTTCGACAGGTTGCAGTACTTTGCTCGAGGTGTCCAGGTCTACATCAAGCAACTAAAGATGGCGCTGCAGGGCAAGACAGGTGCTGATTTAAAAACTGATGAGGTAACGTCTTTTTTAACATAATTACGAATATCGACCTTACTTTTCTGTGCATTTGAGAAACACATGTCGACAATTTTTTAATACCTGTGGACAAGGTTTATCGGGATCATGGCCTGGGCTATCATGGCCTGGGCTATCATTAATGCCCTTTTCCCCGCTGTATGCAGTTTAACATGATATTTGCTCCAAAACATTCAAATTGAACAGATAATGGTAAAATTATAAATTGTGGTTTATTAAAACATATTTGGGCAGTCAAAATGTTAGAACAGATATAGTTTACACCATATAGCATGATTTTATAATAATAATTTCTTTTGTTGTCAGGTGGGCTGCTAATCTCTTTCGAACAGGAGCATGTTTTTGAACCTGTCTGTAATAAAATGGATGTAATTGGACAAAACAGAAAGAGAAATTGCAGTAGATGTGACGTTTCATTGTGTTTGTTGCACAGAACAAACTCAAGGTGGCAGCACTGAAGATCACTAGTAACATCAACATGCTTATCAAGGATCTCTTCCACAATCCACCATCGTACAAAGCCATCGTCACGCTCTCGTGGAGACCTACACTGTCTGCGGTGAGGCTCATAGACAGGCAACCAGTTCACTTTGCTCGTGTCAAAATCAAGTTGATGCAACTCTACTTTGAGTGTCCCTAACTAGTTATCAATTTGTATTTTACTGTGTCTTGATAAACCTTTATTGTAGGGATCCAGATGCTGGAATTGTCCACATCAGAGTAAGCTAACATGTGTTACGCTATACAGTACAATTTGTTGTATAACTTCATAGATGATACTTTTGTGTGTAGGTAGTTGTCATAGGCATACTTTCCAGTAATGTTATTATTTGTAGAATATATATCTGTATTTCTGGCTTGTGGGTGAAATGCTGGGTAGTATTGGTTAGATTCCACTTGGTATCCATGTCAATTATTTGTTCGTACATCATAAAATGATGTATGTCATTTCTGTGTAAAACTCATTTATACATATACAGTAGAACCTCGTTTATCCGCACACTGGTTCCCAGGGGTTTTGACTGGATTAACAAGGTGTGTGGATTGGTGAATCACAGAGTAATGAGGCAATTTAGAGAGTGTGTCGTGTCAAGATTTGTTCACATTAGACTTGTGGATTATTGAATAAAATGGATTAGTGAAGAGTTAACGAGGTTTCATTGTATGTGGCAAAGTGAATCTAATACGTTTGTTTTTGTTTCTCCTTCAGAAAGCTGCCCAGGCACCTGCACCAATTCCAGGGTAAGTCAAACTTTTTAACAATTGCGCTTTGTAATGTTGGAATTTATATAGATGTTTTTGTAACATTTTATTTTGCATATTTTGGAGCTGAGGGATTACTTTGTAATAAAGTTCTGATTTCTTAATATATGTCCCAAGAACAAAATTAAAGGAGTGTACATGCTCTGCAGGGTGAATTGCCGTGGACCACTCTGGTATACCCACTGTTAAAATGTCGGATGAAGGTCAATTTGGTTGGCAAAACATCAGATTTAGTGTAAAATATTGGTTGTGTTGACAGAACTGTATTGATATATTTTCAGTTCACGAACTTTGTAAACTAGAGTTGCAGTTTTGTTTTGATGTGCGTTCCAGTCAGAAACGACCCGCCATAACCCCCATAACATTCGAGTCAGACAACTCTTCGAAGAAGGTATCAAAGAATGACAGACAAGTCTACTCACCACCTGGTGGCAAATACAGCGACAGAGCCGGAACTTTCCCAGGTTTGTAGAGGGTGCTAGCATGCTGTAGTGCACTGTAGATGTGTCTACCAAATACCAAAACATTCTGATTAATTGCGTACCTAATGTAGTTATCCAAATAATTCTATTTATTCTATAGGTTTGATTATATTTATCATAAAATCGTGTTATGTAGAATAAACTATATTCTTGACCAACCAAATTTATTTAAACGAACTATGTGTTTTATTGTTGTCTGCTGATGACTTTTGTGTTCAATATATTGGCGAATAGTTGTCAAGTTTGTATCATGTTTAATACTATTTCTGTTGCACTGCAACTGCGTAATCATGTCCTGTGTAGGAATGTTTGATTTATTTACATAAACCGTCATGTAGAATGTTTCGTCATGTGAATTCAGACATTTGCTTAAACGTGGTTGCTTCGCTGTAAGCATTTTGAATAACATCATGGAATTTTCAGAGTGCTAAGATTCAGCCATTAAAGTTTGGAAATATGCTGAGTAACCATGAATGGCAGTGGAAATGTCAGATTAAAGCGTGAACTATATGTGAGGAAGCCTGAAGTGATATATGGCTTTCCCAAATGTGTAGGGGATAGTGCCTTGCACGGGCCTGTAATTTGAGCCCAAGCTCGGCCCATAATTAGCAGGTACAATCCAGGCCTGCTCAGGCCTGCAAAAATTTGTCAAGCCCAACCCAGGCCCGCAAACTAGAATTTAGGCCCAGGCCCAACCCAGACTGTTAATGTTTGGCCCAGGACCGGCCCGGCCCGCACATTTCAGGTCCAGCCCAAAGACGGGCAAGCCAGCGGTCTGCTAAATTTTTTTTTATAATAAAAACGAAGCACAAATAAACTGTATTACATACGTATTGTTTTATTAAATAATATAACAAAAATAATATATGAATATTGTATAATGTCTACTAGTCTACTGTCCATAGTGTGCTGGATGAGTTCTAGAAATCCAAAACCACCAACTGCTTCAAACGGGCGAATATCCTGAAGAAAAATAATCAATTGTTTATTGTCATTAAGTATTATAACATATTTTATATATGGCTTTAATTTATTGGCTTATGGTTAGGGTAGGAGATTTGTTTATCTAACCCTAACTTAACCCTAATGCAAACCATAATTTAAGTTGTTAATTGAATTAGCTCAATTAAATTGACTTAATTTAGTTAATTAATGTTACCAGTAAGGGCAGTTAATTTTGTATTAATTGATATTTCAATTAAATGTCACTTACTGGCACTGACACCCAGTGGCATTTTCAGCAAGCCTGCAGTGACTAGCCTGAGACAGATCAGATTCAGATGTGTGAATTAGTACAACAAATGTGAATGAATCAGTACTGGGGAAATTGTAGACACTAAACTGTAGATACTAGTTGGCACAATTGAAAAATACCAACTACCAACTGGGGTGGGCAGTTACCAGTGGGCAGGTCATTCAGGCAGACAAGATTTGGAGGGAAGACAATAGAATGTCCACTGGTAGGGTCAAAGGGTGATACATTGATGGTTAATCATGGCTTGATT
Organism: Lamellibrachia satsuma; assembly: GCA_033239005.1. Classification (NCBI taxonomy): domain Eukaryota; kingdom Metazoa; phylum Annelida; class Polychaeta; order Sabellida; family Siboglinidae; genus Lamellibrachia; species Lamellibrachia satsuma. The sequence goes on along the minus strand of BSQZ01000060.1, from coordinate 1,239,331 downwards.
GCCTTTGCAAATATGTCTAAAGTAAACATTTGGGTCTAGCTACTTCCAGCCAAGTGAACTTATGGGGTCATTAGATCTATGCAAAAGGTTACATTCATGCAAAAAATATGCATCTGTAACATCTGTGTTCTGTATGTACTATGTAGTAGTAATATGTACTGTGTAATGTGTGTGCTGTGAATGCAATACTATGCAATACTATACATTGTTATTATATAAAATGTCTCTATTAAAAGATTGCACATTATTAAAATGATATCATTGGAAGTCCCATTGTTGAAAAGAGGTTAAACTACATTCCAATATATAAAGCACTGGTGCCATTCATAATTCTGTGCAAGATCTCAATTTGCAACTATGTAATACTAAAGAAATAATTTTAAACATTCATTAACTGAAAATACAATTTATAATCATTAATATTAAAATAAAAATTCTGGGTTTTGTATTAATATTTTTATTAGGTCCAGGCCCGGCCCGGCCTGCTCACTCTAGGCATGGCCCAAGCCCGATGTGTTTAATATTTTTTTCAGCCTGGGCCCGCAATACGTAGGCCTGGCCCGCGAAATTTTGTAGAGGCCTGGCCCGCGGGCTGCAGGCTGGGCTACAGGGCATTAGTAGGGCAGTCCAAGGTATTAGAGGATGTGGCATCTTAGGAAAACAGCCAAACACACTGTTTTATTGTGGTTATTTTATTATTAAAAGTTGATGAATTTTGTTGCAGCAGGAACACGCGGAGGCTGGGGTGGCCAACGGGGGCGTGGGCGTGGCAGAGGGTGGCGGCGGTGGTGATCACAATGGACTGAGGGTTGGAAGCTGAATGCGATGATGCCTTTGAGGCTGTTAATAACAGGAAATGGGCGGAAATAGTTGTGTGTGGCAACGTCAGACTGTTTTTGTGTCCGACACTGGCAGAAATAACAAAGAAGTCGGCTACATAAACACGTGTACGCAGGATGGTTGCCATGGTGTAGTTGCAGGGACACGGCAACTTGTGTGCTGCAGGAGAAATGCAGTTAGTTGCTGTTCATGCAGCCAATTCATTATGGCCTGTATTCTCGAAAGACTTACAAATATGTAACTCAAGTTATCTATAAATACGGCAGCAAAACTCCCTGGGGGTTCACTCATGGAATATCTGGATAAATATTATCCGATCCGCTAAATACTGAATAGGCCTATTGAAAACTTACATGATTCATTTTGAATCAGTCAGGACTGAAGGTTTGTGTTATAATATTAAATTTGCCTTGTTATTTTGGTATTAGATATTTCGGGAGTGATGCCCCCTCCACAGAGGCAGCTTTTCTACCTTGTTTATGACAAACTGGAGTAACAAATTCATAAGTCTTGAGAATATGGGCCCTGAGGTGACGATAGTTCGTGTTCTCTGCAGTTGTCTTATTAAGTTGTGTTGCTGTTTACTGTAGATGAGGTCACCTCTGCTACTGGAGCTCTGTTGTTCAGTATGGTCTTGTACCAGATGAGGTCACCTCTGCTACTGGAGCTCTGTTGTTCAGTATGGTCTTGTACCAGAAGTCTAATGTAAACAAGCTACCATTTTTACATTAGTACTGAATAGAAATCTGACTAGCCTGTTGATATTGACGAGGAGTGGTGAGAGTACCATGCTTTCGAAACAGTGTAATAAATGCGCAGGTGATTTCTACATTTTATTGACATTGTAGTATCTTTACACATTTTATTGACATTGTAGTATCTATTTTCTCCCCTGCAGTACACAATTTTCCAAGACACATTTTTAACTTCCCTTTACTATTAAAGAAGTCATATCTTTTTTGACAAGTTTTCACATTCAATTCTGGCTTGGCAACGAACCTAACAAAGCATTCGGGTTTTTTTTTCAATAAAAATATGCTTGACAAAACAAAAAGTTGGTCCATGGAAAAATGTCAATGAAATGTTCTTATAAGCTTACACCAACATTTTTTCTCTAGGCAATAACTGTAACACTAGTGGTGTCATAAACACTAGTGGTGTCATAAACACTAGTGGTGTCATACTGTAGAACAACTGAAAAGTGGTGCCAACTGTTCAACTTCAGATGACAACACTTCAGTTATTCCATACTAGTCAAATTTCAATAATTATGAATCCTGCTGATTAAAAAAGGAGATGTATGCTAATTAGGACATGTACGCTTAGTAGGTCAAATACGGATATGTAGTCAGATATTCACACCAGACACTTTGCAATAACTCGGAAGGTAAAAACGAAGCCATACTGTGCTCTATTTGGCAACAAAAGATACCTCTAGCATTTTGTTTATGGACCAGAGTTGTGGAATGGCATTTTTAAAGGGCCATAGACGAACACTGCGACAAGTACTGTGCTATGCAACAATTTCAGTGGACAGCGAAAACAAAATCAACGAACCCATTACTTGCTACACATTAAATCTCCCAAACTAAATGACGTGACATTCTTTATATTCTACACCATTTTTGAAACATAATTTGCAAAAAAGGCCTCCCAACGGTTTTATTAAGAAAAAGTAGCAAAGTTGTAATTAGGATAATAGGTGATACCTAAGTATAATGTTTGCTTACAAATGGAAACCATGCATGTTTTAGATCATATGCGATCTGTTTTGTTAACATTGTTAGTTATTTTTTGTGGAGTGTGTTAGCAGTGTCTAATCGTCTTTCTGATGTTTGACATAGTTTTGATCTCTCCACTTCTACTTGACTTGGCTATATAAAAGAGCACTTAGGGGAGACCGAGGCTGTTTGAAATTTTAACATTATTACTTGTAAGAGTTGGGATTAAAACTCCATCTTCAACGTTGGATGTCCAAATATGTAGCATGTGATTAGTTTAAGTAATATCTGCAATCGGTTTAATAAAAAGGCGTATTTTTGTCCAAATCATCAAAAGAATTAACTTTAATCATCAGATCTGGTAAGGCTCAAAATAGTGGATGTCCAAGACGGTAAACAATTTACGGGATCACGGCTGATCATGGGCATGACTTCCATCCTCTCGCCAATCACATGACAAAGTTATGAAATTTCGTTAGTTTTCAGCATTTCCATTTTCACTTCAATAAATTCTAGTTACAGGAATTAAATACAACAGTTTGTCGGATGATTTCACAAAAAACTAGTCTACATGCAAAAGTTGCACAAATGAGCTAGCATGTCGTAGCGGATACTAGGTAAGTTTGAATTTTCGCAAAATGAATTTGAAATGAAACAAGCAAAAAATCACATAAGGAGGGACGAGGGACCTTTAAATTAATGTTTGACCAAACATTACGTAAATTAATAGTTTGTTCGATGATTTCACAAAAAAGTTGCACAAAGAAGTTGGCATGTTGTGGATGCTAGGTAGGTTTAATATTTTGTAAAACGAATTTGAAATGAGACCAGCAAAAAATCAAATTGAGGAGGGACCTTTATGTAAAAGGAAGATTTAATTGTGCTAAATTAGAAATCCATCACCGATTTGTTCAGTGTCTCATTTACAGGTAAACTGGGAATTCATGAAACGTGGGCTTCTGGGATGACAGATACATAAAATACCACGACAATAGGAGAATAACTCTTTGATGCTAGGCCCAATTTTACAATATGCTCGTTACGTCTAGCACCGGTCTCCCTATATATGGGAATAGAATAGAATTTTGTTATTGTAGGCTTGTCAGTGCTCAGAGGAACATGTTTGCTCTAAGCTATTTACTACTTTAATACGGAGGAAATCCTGAACAATAAAACAATACATTCTTGCCAACCTCATTGACGGAACACACTAATGTATGAACCGTTGAGTAGAATCATCAACAAACAAAAACAAAACAGTGAAATAAACAAAATACATGTCATGGAAGGTTAGAAAAATATATTTATTGAACTGATCAATTGATCAACATACAAAATCAGAAGGAACACTAGCAAATCATTAAGACCTGAAAATAAGTCTGGCTTCTTTCCACCAAAACACATCTTTAATATTAAAAATGCAATATTTTTTTGTAATAATGTTAACCGTCATGTTTATAATTTTCTTGGTATGCATAAAGAAAATGTTCCGTCAAACAGAAGTTGTGTTAGTAACTATCTTATCAAAAGATACACACTGTGCAAAATAAACAGTCCGAGTGCAGCCACTTCAAAGATAATATTAATAAACTGAATTTGATATTTATTGTCTGAGCATAAATTTAGATAAGGCTGAAAAAGAATTACCATCAGGATAAAAAAATTGTGGAATTGTGAAGACCCATCTTAGCAAACCTTATTTATTTGTCTTACTACACTGTTTGGAAGCCCATCTACATATTTTTGGAAAATATAGAAATCTATAAAATAAATCAAAATATACACTTGATCCAAACATTTCAAATATCTATAATTTAGTTGCATTCTGTATCTCAAAAGCCTGAAAACAATGCCAACCAGCTATATAAAATATTGACATATTCCTTACAATATTTGTATTGTTATAGAAACAGACGTCTATAATAAATATGTACAAAAGCAGACGATGTATACATAATTCATTCAGGCATGTGATGATCTTAATGTAGAGATCACCAAAATGCCAATCTTCCTTACTGCTATACCCACGTGATGTAACCCGCATTGAATAACGTACTGCTTTGATACCTTCGGCAAGCTGGTTCATACCTCTACAGACCATTTATATACCCGTTAAGTTCAATGAAGTGGCTAGCACATATGAAACACTTCTCACTGCCAAACCACCAACATCACAACAACAGCACGTACGACATCACAACAGCACGTACAACACCAAAGTGGACAAAAATGTGGCATACTCGAAAATACATTTGTAGCACAACATGATTAAGACCTTGGAAGCTGTCACAGGTTATCACTCTAATGTGTGGTTACTGGTATACAATGCACATGCATTGTTAGCGTGACAGTTCCAGCGAGATGTCCTGGCCTACAAGTGGGTGAAGTGTATATGTAATCAGTTGCTATACATATTGATTGGATAGTTTGCATGCCTTGTCATCATGTCAAAAACACAAGGGAATATTCAGAACACACACAGAATTTGACTATTGTCCAATTTGATGAGATGATTCCCACAACCACAGACAGTAGCAGTGGACAACCACTGTATATGAACTGCACAATTTTTACTTGTATTTATTGAATCTTGCCATGCTCTGTTGCTTAATTCTGCATCTATACAAAACATAATTTTTTTCAAGCAGATCTTCTTCTAACAGTGAATAACATTGGTCCAGGAAGTGGTAGTTACATACACATTTATCACCGACAACGTTGAGTTTTTTATCTTAGCACTAGTTCCAACTAAAAGGTATATATGCTTGTGACGACAGCTGCTGTCTGTACAGTATTCTAATAAGCAGTGTGTTCACAACTGTCCTGCTGAGTGGCGGAGGAGTTAGTCATCCTTTGGCGAGATGTTTCTGCACAGGCACACGGCAAAGATGAACCCGAACAACTGGAAAGATGAACAAACCAAGATTCAGTGATTTCATTCTAAGGCTCATTTAAAGGTCTATTCGTTTGTACTGCAAAATCACATTATATAGGATAAAGTAGCTACTCTTACATCATGTCTCCCCCATTAGTGCTATAGCGAACCACAATTTAAAATATAATTTCACCGTTATCCGTTTATGAATATTGACCTTAGTGTTCAGTGTAGAAATGCAAACAAGATATTCAAGTAGAAATATTCAAGTTAAACAGACGATGGTCAATTATACCCTCAATTTCACACGATGACGTGTCTTCAAATAGTTCTGTCTTCTCTCCTAGCCAGGCTGCTGGACCATCAATGATTTTAATTCTTTGCTGACTTCTGGTTCCTTTCCCCTCTATCTTTCAGTAGATGTTAACATTTTCTCATCATGCGACCTAATAAATTCTGCATGTCTTTTCCTGATTTTGCTCATGTATGACCTTCCTGTTTCCATTTCATGTTTGGATTGCATATATATGTACGTACGTACGCACGCACGCACGCACGCACGCACGCACGCACGCACGCACGCACGCACGCACACACACACACACACATTGCAAATGTTCTCCAGCTCCAATTCTCAAGCAAATATGCATATTACTATCCTGTAGACCAAACTATACTTCTATACATACAATATATAACATGCATGCATGCAACTGTTCATATCACTAACAGAATATTTTCACGTCAAACACTACTGAAAGCTTGTCAGATACACAAAACCATGCAGCACTGGGATGTCCTAAAAGATCATCAATAATTTGCAAGACGCTAGAAGTGTTCGCAACCACGTCAAGAATCAGAAGACGCACTATGTAAATACAGAAGACTTTCACTATGTAAATACAGAAGACTTTCACTATGTAAATACAGAAGACTTTCACTATGTAAATACAGAAGACTTTCACTATGTAAATACAGAAGACTTCCACTATGTAAATACACAAGACTTCCACTATGTAAATACACAAGACTTCCACTATGTAAATACACAAGATTTCCACTATGTAAATACACAAGACTTCCATTATGTAAATACACAAGACTTCCACTATGTAAATACACAAGACCTCCACTATGTAAATACACAAGACTTCCACTATGTAAATACAGAAGACTTCCACTATGTAAATACAGAAGACTTCCACTATGTAATGGTAAAAGTATGGCCAGTAAAACACACTGAGAAAATAATACAGAAATGGAATAAAAACAATAGACCGTAAACTGGAGTTTAACATGCGTGTTGTACAAACTCAAGAATACCCTACGAAATGTACAGAACAGACAGCTTCATCTTGTTTCCATGTACACTTACAGCATATGTAAATGTATTCATGACCATGGGAACCAGAAAAGCGACTTGGAATATTGATGCTGACAAGAAAGTCTTAAAACTTTTTTTCTGCAGTAAAAATATAACAAACAATTAGTAGTAGTAGGTAGTCCTTGTTTTTTCAAAGGCATTTGAGAACTTAGATAATTTGTAAATCAAATAAACTGGCTGATGGCGATTCCTAGCCAGTGGGCCACCATCTTCATGCCATATAAACCTGCACCATGAACCTCTCCCATGGTCAAAATTATCTCCAATTAAACTTCTCTGGACAAACTGAAAATAATGGAATGCATGCCTACACATATATACAACATGCCTACACCTATATACAACATGCCTACACATATATACAACATACACATGCATTTATTCCAACAAGGCAATTTATACACCACGCAAACGTAAATGAATGGAAACCACAATACAAGAATATCACCATAGAACAAGCTATGAAGTTACGACTGCGCAGCGGTGAAACAGACCAAATGCTTGAGAACACGTCATGCAGCCATGAACATGTTATATCACTACAAGACGACCATGCAAAAAAAGACAGGCATACACAGAGTGTAGCCACTCACTCTACATCTCCTCTCCAATGCCCCGGCACAGCAAGAAAGCCAATATTATACCCAACAACTGAAAGAAGAACAACCTTTTGCTAAACTGCACAACAGTTGAAACATGACTACAAGTTGATTTGATAATGATGGTCAGCATTCACAGATATGTGGTACTGAAATTATTCATGTCTTGAAGGAACTTGTATTAGTATCTAGCTGCAGTGTATTGTTTACATAAATAACTTACTCAAAACATAAACTAATTTATTTTTTACACTTGACGATATAGCTTCCAGATTATATCTTGTATTATCTTCCAGATTCTCACTTGTATTATGTAAATATATATATAAGTTGATGAGAGAACTTACCTCCAGGGCGGCAACACCAAGACCAATACCAGTCAGCATGATCAGTTTGGTTTTGGCCCAATCAAGAATTCCTTCCTTGCAGCCCTGAAATTAACAGTAAAGTCAATATAAGAATAGATAATTTCTTACGCTGACACATCGACCGACAAACATAAAAAAGAATACTGACCTTATAAACTCCTGATTTTTTTAAACATGTGGATTGTGCATAATTCAATTCCAAATGCTGTAAATGATATATTGTAAAATATCGCTGTTGAAGAGTCAAAATGAGTCCATCTTGATCTTCACCATATGCTTGGTTGAATATGTGTTTATTACACTAACTTCTAACACAAGACAATGGACTGTCATTGTTTTGATTCTTTAACAATGTCTGTCCATCAAGAAAACAAAACAATATAAGTCATGTGTTAGAAGTTAGTGTAATAAACACATATTCAACAATCACATGGCACAGATCAAAATGGACTCCCATTGTTTTGACTCTTCAACAGTGATATTTTACATAAAACATCCACTACATACTGTACTATATCTGAACATGCATTCTGCGTGAATGACAGTTGTGAGGCACACTGTACACTGCAGATATTACAATTGATAGACAGTGTACCATGATAGCTACTACCTAGTTGAGAGAGTAGTTACAGACAGGGCACTCATATTCTATAAATGACTACTGCTGGTTGCCTCCACCAGTACATACTAAAAGTTGTGATACAAAATTTAAGAATGGAAATGTTTAACAAACCATGCAAATGTCCAAAATTAATGACAGTCCAAATTTCACACAATCATTTTCCAAGACTTTATAATCAAAAGATACGTCCTACATTTTAAAGATAAATGATTCTCCAGCAAGATAAGTATTTCAGCTTGTATGAGTGTATGAAACAAACTTACTTTATTATGGAGTTCAGTAGTGGATTTCGTCTCATCGTTGTACTCTTTTAGACACTTGGTCCAGTCTTTCACGTTGTCCTCGCTTGGCATGGACTTTTCTTTCTCTTTTAGATCATCCTTCAGTACGCAACAACTGTAAGGTATTTTCAAATCTGGGTTCTGTAACAGATAAAACAATCATTCAAGGATGATAGACAAATGCTCCAAATGCTGCTTCAAAACATTGGTCCCATTGCATGCTTTGAATACTGTTTCAATGCCCCACCTCACATGGTCACTGCCCAAGAATTTCTAATGCTGGCCTCGCCTCACATGATCACTGCCCAAGAATTTCTGATGCTGGCCTCGCCTCACATGGTCACTGCCCAAGTATTTCTGATGCTGGCCTCGCCTCACATGGTCACTGCCCAAGTATTTCTGATGTTGGCCCCGCCTCACATGGTCACTGCCCAAGTATTTCTAATGCTGGCCTCGCCTCACATGATCACTGCCCAAGAATTTCTGATGCTGGCCTCGCCTCACATGGTCACTGCCCAAGTATTTCTGATGCTGGCCTCGCCTCACATGGTCACTGCCCAAGTAATTCTAATGCTGGCACCACCCGACTTGGTTCCTGTCCAATTGCTTGAAGCTATACTTACGTTAACTCTGAATGTGCTGTTTTTATAGTCAGTAGGTTTGTTCACCCCGCAACATTTCAACTGAAACAGAAACAATAATTATGAAGCAACTGGCTAGCGAATGCCAGCAAATTTTTATAATGCATTTTTATAATCTTCGCAGATACCAATAATTGTTTATTAATTCTGGAGGGCAAGAGAAGACGGGGCCGCCAGAAGAAAAACTGGCTGGATAGCATGAAGGAATGGACAAATCTAAGCCTACCGACCCTACTACATACAGCAGAAGACAGGCCAGACAGGTACAAACTCTATCTGCCCATCCCGGTCAAGGAATGAAGTCAGATAATTCAAATAGCCTTCAAATGAACAGGTTTTAATACACATAAGTTACTGTGAGAGAGAATATCACTATATTCATACGTATCACCCAAGTACCTGTGTTAAATTAAGTAACATACCAAGTACTTTGCTCTAGCAGACTAGGGTAAATAAAAAATACAGGCTAGAGTAAACCATAGATAATGAACACATATTCTGTTGTTACTCCAAGGCTAGCGCTGCCGATCGCCAATTGCGCCATAGGCGAAATGGTTTCCCATTTGGCGAAAGGAAAACAAAACTCTTCGCCAATTTGGCGAAACGCATTTACGATCATGTTAACGTGCATTTTCGTGTAAGCGGCGGTGAACCCGTGAATCATAGCTGCCCGCCATCCCTGGAATTGTTTTTCACACCCCCTAATCTATAATTGCCCGGCGATAAGCCAATGATGGAATTGCTCTCAGCGAAAGTTTGCATCCTGCTGGGCAGCTACAAAATAATATTATAACGTTAACATATGGGAGCTCACTTCCTCGCAGTTTTTAAATTTGTTATCGGTTAAAATGATTCGTAAATGTACTTCGGCCGGCGAAGATCGCGGAAAGGAAAAAGGCGGACTGGTTCGTACGTTTTGCGTGGCTTATTCACAATAGCAAAAGCCACGTCTTTCGCTGCAAAGTTTGCGTGCACGCGAAAGCAAGAACGTGTTTGTCACCGGGAAGGACTGCGCCAAGCTCAAGAAGACTTGGCAAAACACGATATATGTGCAGACCACCGGAGATCGATGTTACTGCCGAAGCGCCAGAGAGATAGACTTCGTCACTGCGAACGATCACGCGAACTCGGCGATTATCACCCATAGGCGGACCGTGTTGACGCAAGCGATGCACCGTCTCCCGACAGCTAAGAATGCTTTCATGAGGAAGTCTTCAAGATCTGTACGGTGAAGGAGCAGCGTCCCGGATTCACTCTTAGTGAAACGGGTGGACACTGTCGCAGAGACCAGAATAGTGGTAGTGGACATTTGGGGCGACACTTGTATCATCATGGTGACGTTCTCAGTGTTGGAGATTTGCAGTGTGTGCTTGATTTTCTTGTATTATATATTTATAATTAAAAGTTGTTATATTAATTTATATTGGTGCTATGTTCTCTTGTGACTATCTATATGTTTAATATACGTATATTATGTTTATATAATATATTGTATATTAGGCCTAGTAAAAAAGAAACTAGTTTCTTTTTTAAGTTAGAGGGAGGCCTTTATTATTTATGAATTTTTTGGTATTAGTTTCGAAGATGGCTGCCATGTCTTAGATGTTCACTGTGGTTGATAAGCTGTAGTTTTTTTCGATGCAATATGGAACATGCCAATGATGTATATTACTATTATAGCCTGCCATTCCATTGTCAAATACATTACTTTTTAGTGGGAATGGCAGATGAATAGAAACATTTACGTAAATGTAATATGGCACATACCTGTTACACCGGAACACTACTTAAATTTACTAGAAAGAAACAAGAAGCAAATGGAATGTTGAATATATTTATAGAAACATTTACGTAAATGTAATATAGCACATACCTGTTACACCGGAACACTACTTAAATTGACCAGAAAGAAACAAGAAGCAAACGCAATGTTGAATATATTTATAAATGTCATGTGCAGGTTTGGCCATGGTTTCATTAGTATGTATCACAGGCATACACCTGAATGGTATTTATACTGATTGAGACTGGAATTTTGTAAATGAGTCTGCCAAGACTATTTAATGCAAGGAATCATCATTTGAATCTTATTTTAGACTCTGTAGAATGCACATACATCCCTACACTTTGTATAATGAATAACGAGTGAACTGAAAGAGTATAACAGTATTTCGTACAGCAAATTTTGTTTCGACAAAGATTTCTTCACAGAACCGGAAAAACTTTTTAAAATAATATTTTTCAATAGTAAATAAAACAGGAGGTGGAGACAAAAAAGGAAATGGGCGGGGTCAAGAAACTAGTTTCTTTTTTTACGAGGCCATAACACATTTTTATGTCATGTTTTGCATTTTGACGTTTTGTCATCTTGGTGTCTGCTAAAAAAAATGGCTAAACAAAATCTCATTTGGCTAAAGAAAATTTTAACCTTTAGCCAAATTGGCTAAACAGATTTTAGGCCCAGCGCTAGCCTAGTACTCTATTATCTTGGATCAGTGTGGCCTACTTGTTCATGTTGAACAGATGGTATTTCCAAAGTTGGTTTGAAAGCCTACTGTCAGTTCAATTTTGTGGATTCTGCATTAACCCTTTCAGACTTTCGTTTTTTTACCAAAAACGTGTGTGTGGAATCCAATTAATTCAGAAAAACAAAAGAAATTATGGGAGTGCACAGGAATTGCTTTTTAGCGACATTAGAGGAAAATATAACCCTTACAAAGTATATATTTCCTGAAAGCTGAATAAATTGTCTATCTACCCATATATTGCATTCTCCATATAGTAAACAAATGTGGATGGAAGAAGGCTTGTAATATAGACAAAGCCGTGGCCTAGTGGTTAAAGTGTTGGACTCTAAATTCGAGGGTTGTGAGTTCAAGACCCACACTGGGCACGGTTCGTTTTCGAAGCTTAGGCAATTTCGTTTCCGTCCAGGAGAGTCAGTATAACTGCACTCTAAGTTGCTTCGCACTACCGAAACCAGGTTTAAGCACTGGCCATATAAGCCTTCATGGCTTCCTAAGGCGTAATGCCTGGGGATGACTTTACCTTACCTTTACGTATGTGACGAAAACAGTTTTTTATTTGTGAATTTTAAAACCAGTATCATTTCAATAATTATGCACATAAATACAATGGAATTATTTTTTTCAATACCTGAACAACATACTATGTCACTAGACTTCTTGTTGTACAAGTATAAACAGCTGAACCTGTATAGGTGATGGTATGTGCCAGTAGCCACATGTAAATTTACACGGAAATGAACAGGCATATGATGTACCGTCACGCATGCGTTTCAGGCTGTCGTCATGCTTCACCTTCTTGCATGCTGCAGAAGTCTTCTTCATATCAGCAGGTAGGCCAACTCTGTTTGCATTGACAGTCCCGCAACACAGTGTCTTCTTGGCAAAGAGCGCCTTCACCAACTTGATGCTCATATAATAGTTGTCTAGGAAAAAGTGGTGTCCTAGATCTAGATAGTTCCGGCTGACGTCAAGCACAGTCTGTGTAGTTTTGCTGACCTCTGTGTCTGGGCGTTTGCCGGTATAGGGTACCAAGTTCAGCACATAACCTGTGGTCGATTCTGCGATGGTGAACAGCTTTATTCCCCACTTCACAGGCTTGATTTTTATATACTGTTTGATTCCCAAACGCCCTTTGAATTTGAGCATTGTCTCATCGATGCTCAAATCATGACGGGGAACATACATCTGCCGGAAGCGTTTCGTCACATAGTCCAGAACTTTTTGGATCTTCCATGTTTTCAAAGATTTGCCACAGTTGTGTCCTGGTTGTCTACAAAGTGCAAGTACCGTAGAATTTGCAAAAATCTACTGCAGGGCATTGTCTTACTGAATGCTGGAGTAAGTGTTGCTGCATTTGTAGACCAGTATTCAGCCAGCCTACCAGTCTTCTGGATCACATTCATGGTAAGCAGTAGCCCTAACCATGTCCTCAGTTTAGGCACTGTCAGCACTGACCATGCCATGTGTACCTGCCCCTGTCGTTGTGCAGCTACCATGCACTGCTGTGCATACCTGTTGGTCTCAGTGACCATCTCTCTCAGCAGGTAGTCAGTAAAAAACAGGCTGAACAAACCAAGAGGTGACAAGCCTTGGCACTCTTCTCGGTCCCGGACGCCAACATTGCCGGCATTTGCGTACGGCACATCTGGCGGCTCGACCAAGTTCGTCGTCCATGATGATGATACACTGCCGATAGCTTGAGGCTGAGCCTGCCGCCTACGTGTCACCGTCAGCTTGCGCGCAGGCCGTTGTGGTAGCATGTCATTATCTTTGTCCGCACTGCTGTCGTCAGTGTCTGAATCTGACTCCAAATCGACAATGTCAACAGCGAAGTCGTCGTCACTATCTCAATCATACACCGTCTGTCGATTCCGTGTCATGGAAGAGCGAACTCGGGCTTCCCCTTGCTCAATTTCGTCCAATTCGAAGCCTTCAAAACTTTCGTCGCTGTCCGACTCCATGACACGCAAATATGTAGTATCATCGCTGACGCTCGCTGCAGCCATCGCGCAATAAAAATCACGATAGTACTCTTCGAAAACTCGCTATAATTACAAAAGTTGAACTCCGAAAAACAAGATGGCGATATCATTGGAAAGCGCATGCGTTGCTCTTTCACGTGATATTTAAATTGACCTCATGACGTTTAGCTATGACGGGATATCCCTGGGGGAATTCCCGGTACATATATATACGTACGAAAGTTGCAGCGCGTCACAATTTTTTTACGTATATATATGTATGGAAGTCGGAAAGGGTTAAGACAATATTTTTGAAAAACGTCATATTTTAAATCCTCTAAACCATATAAATTTTGAAGATGTTATTAAAAAGACTTAACAAGTGGTTTGTTAACTAAAGTACAATATATACGTGATACCTTATTCTGGGCAATGTTGAAACTGATGCCGAATGGTTCGTATTCTTTTTGTGTAGAATTGTAAAACTGATCCTCTCTCAGTTCTGTCATCAGCTTTTTGTTCAATTCCTTTTCAACCTGCAAATCATGATTAATAAACAACATTACACACTCTGTAACAATACAAAGATGTCTTGCTGCTACTCTTGCACACACAACGGATCAGACATGCATAGGTAAAGGACATCAATAGACCTTTCCATTATCACCACGTTACCTGGTGGACTATAATGGATTCAGGTCAACTCAGACAACATTATACTGTTTAACACAGGCAAGTGCTTTTTCTAAAACCTTATTTGTAGTTTCTTCAGGTTTTGTGAACATGGCAATGGTAGCAGATTCATCAGCGTAATGTTTCTAGCCTTCACCTGTGTACTTTTTTATTTTTGCTTGTTTTAAAATGGACTCAAACTTTGCAACTAATTTGTTTCACTAGTTGGCACAGACACAGTACAGCTGATGCCGAGACAGTGTGTTGTTGTCGTGTTAATTCACTGTGTTATGTGCACTGAAGCAGAGGACACAATGTTCGTGATTAAATTATTTAAATTTGATGGCTATATTCCTACGAGATTTGATCGATTATAAAGAGAACAAAGAAGCAAACAAACAAGATTCTAACTGTTCACGAGTGATTGACATGGAGCGTCGCTGACTTGCTCAGTACAGGCCCGCTCTACAATGCTAAATATTGGTCCAGTAAGTTACTAAGATATCCTTTTAATAATCTATGATAGACACCATTAGATACAAATCAATGCAACTGATCCTAAATAAGGACAATGGTAATGGGAAGGGTCTGTTGTAAAAGACAAAGTCAGCTCTGTGGTTGACACCCTAATAGTAAGAGAAAAAGGAAGAACAAAGGAATCATAATGCTATGTTGCGAAATCTGAACTAAGAAACGTAGAAAGACACAGCCTTGTGTGCATAGAGGCATGAGGAAGAAGCGAGAAGCCTATTAGAGACACAAGAGAGAGGATAGAGGCATGAGACAGAATAGAGGCATGAGACAGAATAAAGGCATGAGAGAAAATAGAGGCATGAGAGAAAATAGAGGCATGAGAGTAAATAGAGGCACGAGAGAGAATAGAGGCATGAGAAAGGATAGAGGCATGAGTGAGAAGGATGCATTAGAGAGAAGCTATAGAATTCTTTTTTCATGTCTCAAAAGCTGTGGGATATTAAACAAAAATTCTATGAATATTGAAGCTATTGCATATTGTGTCATAGGGATGACAACTGCTACGTACCTTGTCCTTGTAGACGAGAGCAAGAACACCAGCTGCGATCTCAACACCCATCACCACAAGTAGGAGGAAGATGTACTGCAAATACAACTACATTGTTGTAACATGTAACAACAAATACAACTACATTGTTGTAACATGTAACAACAAATACAACTACATTGTTGTAACATGTAACAACAAATACAACTACATGGTCAGTCAATGTAACAACAAATACAACTACATTGTTGTAACATGTAACAACAAATACAACTACATTGTTGTAACATGTAACAACAAATACAGCTACATTGTTGTAACATGTAACAACAAATACAACTACATTGTTGTAACATGTAACAACAAATACAGCTACATTGTTGTAACATGTAACAACAAATACAACTACATGGTCAGTCAATGTAACAACAACTAGAAACCACCCTAAGAACTATCAACTGAGAGGACCACTGTGTGACGCATGTATAATAACAATTATGGTCCACTGAGAGGACCATGGTTCGACGCATGTATAATAACAATTATGTTCCACATCTGTCAACTGTTCAACAGTGTATGGAGACTATCGAAAATTTAATTAAAAATGAGTGAAATAGGAATAATTTTAAATGAACCATCAAATTTGCTTTTGTATGAACAGGTTGTATGTATGCAGGTATGTGTGTGTGTATATATATATATATATATATTATATATATAAATAAATATATATACACACATATATATATATACACACATATACACACGTGTGTATATATATATATGCACATACATACGTCAACACAATAGATGAAAAATGCATCCTGGTGTGTATGTGATGGTGCATACACCATGTACAACAAGTTTATGGTAAACCCCTGTAATTATGCTACACACACACGCACACAAAATTACACATGCACGAACGCATGCCCACATACACACACACACACACACACACACACACACACACACACGTCTGCACTATTCATGATCAGTTGCACTTTGATGCAACACCAACTCACCAATCCGAGCATACACTTGCTTTCCCTAATGGCGCCACAGCAACCGAAGAAGCCGACGACAAAGATAAATACTCCGATACCGATGAGGATATAGGACACCATTTTTATCTGGTCTCCATTAGTGCCAATGCTAACAACATCCATCAGTCCCTGGAGGGAATTATCAGCCAACAGCCAGATTCCAATGCCCAACAGCACACCACCAGAGACCTGTAAGAAAGACACGAGATTGGTCAGGATAAACTACAGTCTCATAGTTTAAAGTGAAGTCCTCCTGAAATTTATTTTAAACTTTGCTTCAGCTGCCAAAAACAACAGTCTAAAAGAATTGCAGAAATAAAGTTATAGTTCTTAATGTGACTATTTGATCCTTGACATTGATGATAGCTTTCTCTACAAGTTTTGCATCAAGTCAATAAAATAGTGTTAGTTGGTTGATGTGTTATGTAAATATATGATGCCTAGGTATTGGTAATGTCCTTAATAAGTTTTGTATCAAGTCAATAAAATAGTGTTAGTTGATGCGTTATGTAAATATATGATGCCTAGGTATTGGTAATGTCCTTAATAAGCCAACCAATTTGAATGAGTAAATGTAAAAGTAACGCTGCAAAACAATATATAATATATGTCTCTGATGAATTTGTCGTATATGACACTGTTATATCCATGCTGTCGTTTTGCAGGTCTTACTTTAAACCAATGTGTGTGTGTATGCGCACGTGTGCGTGCATGCTTGTTTGCATGTTTGTTTGTGTGTTTGCGTGTTTGTGTGTGCATGCATTTGCATACACAATAAAAACTACACATACATACATGCACAGTCACATGTACAGATGTTTCATCCAGATTTTGTTAAATAAAGCACTCCCTCAATGTAAAATTCCATCCTATGACTGGGCACAAGATATGTGGGTCTGGCTAACATTGACTAAGCTGTTCAATCTACTTACAAAGAAGACGAAGTTGAAGACAAAGAGCATGAACTTCGCACAACTTGCGCCACACGTTTCCGCCATTGCGATCAGTTGTCGTTGGCAACGCTGCAGGAGAAAACACCAAATCACAGTAAATCCATAGTTAATGTCACAGCACGACATTAACCACTCCATTAAAACAACATAAAAAAGTTAACACACTTTGGAGACATACTGATTACTTAATATAAAAATATTTTTTCAAAAATACATAACACCACTTGCAATATGTAGTCCTTTATTGAATTTGTGTGACAGTAATGTGTGTATCAATGCAATAACCTATATGTGCCATGCATAAAAAAAATGTGTTACCTTTGAAAATGGTCAGTACATGTCTCTACTTTCAATCTAAGCATCAATGCCACTTTCTGGGTTATTGCATTGATGCATTAAGTAATTTTCTTGAAGATTGTATTATCTTTGTCAAACTTCAACTGACATGTTGTTGGTTTCATTGCAATAGCACTTTCACGTTTATAGCATTAATATGCACAAGGGCCCACAGATGTTATTGTAATATCATGGATTTTGGCACAAACAAATACCATTGTTTAAATTTACACTTGGTTCAACAAGTACAGCTGTATCTGTCATACCTATAATAAATCTTTCCAGGTCACTTTTAGCATGGACTGTACATGCAGTCATGTGGAAGATTACACTATAGGTGTGAACCAAAATGCTTGACCTCATCGGACGATTGTTCTTTACAAGATTTTTTATAAAAAACTTTTTTGGCAGACCAATAGGCAATCACTAATTACGACACAGGTGCCAAAACATATATAATAATTTCTGGATATGAGCATGAGGGTTAATCTTTTATAGTGACATTAGAGAGCATGTGATATCTTTATATGTGTCTACTAAAAGTGGCAACATAGTACTGCTACACTAGGAGCCATAAATGTTTTGTCCCAAGCCAAACAGCAAATATAAACACCAAAAAAATCTGACATCAAATATTTATGTATTTAATTCTGTCAGTAGCTAGTTTGTGGATACTTACAAAGATGAAATATCTTCAAAGGTGTATCACCAAAACTTTGCCCCAACAGTCAGCAGTTGTTTCTGCAATATAAACAAGGACACAAGTTTTGTTATCATAGGTAGCAACAACATTGATGTAACAGTCAACTAGCTAAATCTTGACCACCGCTGACAAACCCCATTCCACATTTACTCCAAGGTGAGTTAAGTTCACCCTTGCCCATAAATATTCTACAACTGAAGATGATGTAAATAAAAAACCTAATTATATGGTTACCCTGATCATTTTTTACATGATCACCCTGGTAATGTAGGATCCTTGCAATTTAATTACTTCTAAAGTGTGTCCTACTAATGACATCACCTTGCACTTCAGGATACCTGTAATGGCCAGTGACAGTCATACGGCTACAATACTACGAGGTCACCGATGTTTATGTGACAAGTGAAGTGCCAATGTGAAGTCCCATGTGATATAGGCATTTATTAGCAGGTGGTGACTTGTCAGAGAACGACTCAAAAGGGGAACCTGGCCATTGATCGATTTTGATGTTTTCCATCCGATACACCCGATACTAACATTTCTTATTAAAATGAAACTTAATAACAACAGCTTAATATTAAATAAATCATATTCCTGACATGCAAATAAATTAACGATACCACTGCTCATAAACTTATAATCAGAATGCATGTTAGTGGTCTAGTTTCAATGCAACACATTGTTCAGTTACCCATAATGCTCTGGAATAACAATGACCAAATTCATTATTATGGTCACCTCACTGTTAAGGTCACTTTGGAACAGGAGCCTGGATTCTATTCATATTCTACTGTACCAGGATCCAACTATTATGTTGATCACAGCCATGGACTGCACAGTAGTTACAATACCATTGTGCTTATATACACTTCCTGACCAGCAAACTGCCAATATAAATACAATAGACATCTATTAAGTGTTGGCACAATGCACATATCAGCTTAATGGGAGCCAATTATGACATGGCTCGCACTAAATATACTGGTTCTACCATCGTCTTTCAATGTAGCTCAACTGGAAATAAACAATGGCAACAACCAACATAAAGTACGCTTTTAAAACAACACTTATCTTTATCTGAGTTGATTGTATTCTTGTTCCCGCAGTGAACAATCATACCCCTATACTGTAGTTATACAACCACTAAATAATTGACTGTGACCCACTGTATTCATTTACCTACTGTTACCTGTGAAAGGCGATACGAGACAAATGACACCCGAGACAAATATGCCAGCCACCTACGCTGAACACATGTGATGTCGCACTTGTGTATGACTGGTAGTGTTACTAGAAACTGATTTTATGCCCTCTGGACAACATGTAAACTCAGGTAAAGTCGATATCTAATTTTACACAATAATAAACTGCTATGGAATGAATCATTATATACATGTTGAGGTGGGGGATAATTATAACAAATAAGTGTACAAAGATAGTTATCTATTCCTATTTAAAAATCACCGAGTAGAAAGCATTTGCATAAATGTTTGGTTCTTTCCACGCTAAACAATTCTTGAAAGAGACGCCCCCTCAGAAACTTCTCATATGTGTCTAAGTCATCTGTAGATGAGTCAGCGTCATACTGTGACACAGTGACAAACACGCTGTCAAAAGGTGATAAGCTGAAAGTTCAACATCACATGAAGACCAGTCATGTCCAAACCAAGGAGAAAACGAATGAGTGACACCGAATTGAAGACATACTTACTACCCGGGCAACCAGTAGGTCTTGCCAAGAGAACCACTAAGAACCACCAACAAGGCAGAATCAGTGAAGCGTAGCCAGAAAACCCAGGTACAAGGGCGGGGCAGCCGGACACACAGGTGATAGTTGTAGCATACAATATACAAGAAGGGTACTCACTGAAGACAGAGGGGGTGGAATAGAGAGAGGTATGAGGGTGTGGCTCATATCCACCTGAGTGGGCCACTAGTGGTCCCTATTTTTGGAACCCAGTTTGATTCACAATTTTCATCTCATATTTAGGAAAATCCACCATTTGAATACATCATACAAGTAGCCAGGAATAATTCACCTGACTGAACCTGTATTGACGTGTGGTCATATTAATCCTTAGTTTTACCATAAAATTACCCACCAGTGGCACATTGTGTACAGTAAATTAGAAATGTTGACACCAACGCACACATTTATCCTTGCCAGACAGGAACGTCCCCCAGTGTTTCCCAGCATTGGTCGCAACATCTCTATAGCAAAAACTACACCACAACGCACGTATAGACATGTCACTGCCAACAGACAGGTTTTACCAGTTTGTAAAGGTAGTCATAACGGAAGTAGAAGTCTCTTAGAGGGGACATATTCCAGATGCTGCTGCCAAAAGGACATGCCTAGGAGCCACCATTACTTATGCACCACTGGCAGAAATATACACAGATTCATGCATAGTTGACATTATTCATCCAGATGCACTTCCTGAGCCATGAGCTTCACATTAATAATATCTACCTTGCAGCTTCCTGGTAATATGCGAGTGGGATTTTCAGCAAGAATGCCTAAAACCTGTAGCACCTGTAACAGAGACTGCCACTCAGTGGCTGGACCTCTTAATCACAGCACATGTTGCTGTGGTGAACACTGATGGTTCAAGGCTTTGAGATAGACATATGCCAATGAATATCGTATTGATGTAGAAAATCTGGTTTGTAGAGCCTGAAGTGAAAACACAGTATAGAGTTTCATTTGTGACCAACTGACAAGTTAAAATTTTACCTTCCTATAAAACAATGATAACAAGATACCATCGAAATTGAAACAAAAGTCATGGTTTTGGGGGTATGCACGTAAGAGATAATAAAATTTAACCATGCGCAACTAAAATCAAGACTATCACACCGGTGGTTTACTCAGAATATGTTCTAAATGTGGGAGATTCCAGTCATTTCTCCAAATGACTGAGGGCTGACATGTTAACCAGTACGATCGACAAGCACATGCGTAGTTCAACAAATGACATATTAAGGGAGGCCGGAATACACAGAATCAATGCAAAGTCTCAAACAAATGAGTTATTTTGCCAGAGTGAAGACTAGTTTAGTAAACAAAAACCAAAATATGTTACGTAAGTTGAGTTTGGATGCAAATAGCATGGCGATATCCTATTGGCAAGTACAGGACTAGGTGTATACAAACCAATTTTAATTTGGCAAGCGAATATTGCTTGAATAACACATTCATGACGTAGGGTTATCTAACAGTGTGGCACATGCAATTAAGATGTTGTATGTTCAATAACGTTTTCCTAGTAAACCACTGATGTGATATTCTTAATTGTAGTTACAAATGGTTATGTTTTAGTAACTCTTATAGATGAAACATTTCCTATAAAATGTGTAAAGTAATTCATAGGTAGACCAGTTGAGCTTCCTGTTCATTGTTTTTAAGGACTAGCTTTCATATGGACGAACTACATGCATGAAATCCTGCTCTGCCTACATGAGATTTACTGGTATATGAAATATATGCTGACATAGATAATTCCAAATACAATATTCAATTGCCTATATGACATTCTTTGCTGTCTGTATGAGCTGAACCTTATAAAACACAGGTGCTACTGATAGTTTCATCGATACACAGTGTCAATGATTACATTTTAAGAAGAAGGCCGATGTACAGACAAATCACCTTAAGTAGCAACACACATCGCTGTTTGACCTGAAGCATTTGACCAGTTGAGTTGGCAGTAGGCCTAAGAGCCAAGTGGTCAATTACTAAGTAGGGTGAACAAACAGGTGAATCAAATGTTCAACAAACAGGTGAATCAAATGCTCAAACAAACAGGTGAATTTCAAGTTATGCCTCAAGTGAGCAATCTGCTATGGTACTTCATAGATTTATATTGTAACAGGCTTAATATCCATACATGCTGAATTATGTTCCCACAACTATAGTAGTCCCAAAGAGAATAGTGCTGCCCCGAAGAGAATGGTGCTGCCCCGAAGAGAATGGTGCTGCCCCGAAGAGAATGGTGCTGCCCCGAAGAGAATGGTGCTGTCCCGAAGAGAATGGTGCTGTCCCGAAGAGAATGGTTCTGTCCCGAAGAGAATGATGCTGTCTTGAAGAGAATGGTGCTGTCATGAGGAAAATGTAGCGATAGGACTCGGAGTAGACCTAGTTGTCTTCTATTGATGGATGTCTGGACTCGAGTAGACTTAGTTGTCTTCATTGATGGATGTCTCTATGCCCAGCCTGCAGCTGCCTTGTATGCGTCACACTGCCATGCTTTACTTGTCTGTGTATCAACGATCAATACCACATTATATAGTCCCAGTGGGTGAGCAAATGCAAATTCTCAATCAAGCACAAATTGATGAACACAAAAGGCTGGATTGCTTGGCTTGGAATGTGACACTCACCATAATTTATTTGTCACTATGTGGATGATGTTTTAGTGTGACATTGCACATTCTGCCATGCCTGATGGCTTCTGTCATTTCATCTTGCATAAAGCTCTGCATGAAGACTGTAATTTGTCAACAATAGTTAATGATGATTTTCTTGTTAAACAAATGACTGAGGAAAGAAAATAAAATGTTCACTTTAAACCATATTCCAAAGTAAATCATTATTTTATTATACATTTATGTTATACGAATATTCACCATAATGCTGCCTGAATGAATGAATGAATGAATAAAATGTTCACCACAAAAAATATTCCAAAGTAAATCATTATTTTATTATACATTTATGTTATATGAATATTCACCATAATGCTGCCTGAATGAATGAATGAATAAAATGTTCACCTCAAAAAATATTCCAAAGTAAATCATTATTTTATTATACATTTATGTTATACGAATATTCACCATAATGCTGCCTGAATGTACACTTTTTAAATATATATGCCCTTTTGTCAAATACTGATGGAATACAACATTATATGAATTATATATTAATGCATCCAAAATAACATTCAAGCTATTGTGACAACACAAAGATATCCTATAACACATACGGCTACACAGCCATGTCTAAAAGGATTATTGATTTTCAGGCTGAGCCAGTGAAAACAGGCTTTAATAAAACTGTCATTGTGCTAAGGATGGATCACCCAAGAGATATCAATACAATATTGTCATGTCATAAAATGAATAGGAACTTATGTTAACAACATCTTTCAGATTACTTCAACTTATATGAAAACCTACAAAAAAAGATACGTGGCCTAAATGTGGTGAAAACAGAGGTTTTTTTATTGTAAAATAGTGGTACAAGCCAGTGTGTTGTTGGTTATATTCTTTGGTTTGTTCTTGGACAGTGGGTTTATACCAATCAGTGAAATCAACCAATTTGCATAGCTATGTGCCATGACTGGTACATAAAAGAGTCCCCCATAAAAGCATTGCAGTGTACATTGTGTGAAGTCAATGCCTTTCATAAACTAGCCTGAGTCATATGTTTATTGACACTAAACTGCTTTTCTATGACGCAAATGTGCCAGTTTAATATGACTGGAGGATATTTGCAGCTTAAGTAGTCCGAGATGTTCACGTGACCGTTCACGCAAGTCTGATATAATGAGTAATGATGGAATCTACTGTGCTTTCAATAATACATCCCACTCAAATTACCATGAGCTGAATGTTTCAGGGAGTACATTGTGATTGTAAACACACACATACACGGATGAAAGGAAGGTAAACATGACTGGCAGTGCATATAATACACCCGTGCATATAATCTCTTATGACAACATTGGCGATAACATATGCCACATGGCACTGCATAATAAAGCCAATAAATCACAATGACAAGCCTGATATTACACAGCGGTATCATCCTCTGATAAACTAATTAAGGACACTTGTTATAGGTGATACCTAGAAGCCTAACAATACTATTTTACATGGCCCACATAACACAAATTAGCCCTTAGAAATAGCCATACAAAAAACACACTAGCATCAATATTCGAAGAGTGATTAATCATTATTCAGATTGCTGGCATGAGTCACCTCAGCTATGTACATAGTGCTTTTAGAATAAATGGTTAAAGTAGATGTAAAATGCAAAGTGCATCCTGCAGGCCAGGCAACCATCCAGCAAGGCAATGCTGCCCATGTGTGATCAGTCAAGTGTTGTACATCAAGAAACCAGGTGACCTGCATCAGTTGATGTGCTTGGTGCTGTTGGCTTGCCCCTTTAATCATCCACTCTGATGAGTGATCAAAGCGCACAGTGCTTCATTAACTTGCTATTGGCACTGTCAGGAATGTCAGTTACATCATAGAAAACAGCAGTTTGGAATTGTCAGATGCTAATTGCAACTGCATTTAGTGGGAACAAAACCTGTATGCATTCATTTGTCTTAACCTGATGTACAAAAATAAGCATTCTTTTGTGACAGTGTCAATGCAGGGAAAGACCATCAACAATCATTAGCATTGGTGTTCAGTGGACCATGTCCTGCAGCCTGTGTGGTTACTGGACAATAAACACCCACACAGCCAGCGTCTTTCTGGGGCACTGTGTGTCATGCCTAGTTGAAATACCCCACCCTAACTCAGATGACGCACCCGTTTTGCATGGCTTGCTATTAATGAGCTGCACACCTTGTCAAACATATAAAAACTAGAGTTTGTGTTGTTTACGTGATAAAACAGGATTGTCACTGTTGAAGGTAAAAACATGAACAGTATTGGTAACTTTGTGATAGTTTTATTTGTCACGTCTTCTATGAGCCACAAATTTAGAATAAATAACTATGTGAATGAAGTAAAGCTACAGCACTATTCAGCGTGATACCCAGTTGGGGTTCGCTGATTACACAACAGACACAGCAGTTATCTAAAAGCTATATTATATGAAAATTTCTTAAATGCTATAAGTCTGTAATTTTAAAAATATTGTGTTACTAAGAATGCTGACCATTATGCCACGCCTTTCATCCACAACACAAGCCTCATCAATACACTTTAGTAAATTAATTTAAAACATTTAGAAGGAGTATCCCATGATGTGCACAATGTATGTAGCTAAATTTGAGTGAGGCAATTGAGATAAAATGCTGATTAATCAGCATTACTTGCTCACAAGGAATGTGATTGCTCCCTGTACAAATGTGTAACCTGTCAGACTTACAGAACTGGTGATCTCGCTACACAGTTATAAATACGGTAACAAGAGTCGGGCCCATTAAACGGAAGAAATGTTTTGTGTTTGATATTATGCCAAAAAATCAAAATGTTTACCATCCGGTTTAGAATGGCATCACACCAATTAATATTGGCATAACATTTCTCTCTCATTTTATGTGACAATTGTTGAAATTGTTTTCTTCTGAGGGCCTAGCACACTGCAGTATGCAGTCAGAGATGCAGGAATTGTTGACTTCCCAGGCAGACAGAGAATGACAGTGGTCTGATCCAGCTTTGTCAACCAGTCAATACTATGGATT
This sequence comes from Lamellibrachia satsuma, assembly GCA_033239005.1. Lineage (NCBI taxonomy): Eukaryota > Metazoa > Annelida > Polychaeta > Sabellida > Siboglinidae > Lamellibrachia > Lamellibrachia satsuma. The sequence continues at coordinate 1,213,350 of BSQZ01000060.1, read as the reverse complement.
GACCTGGCTGAAATGCATGCAGAGAGATTGTTGCGATTCACCAAGTCAAACGAAAGATGCATATGATTGATTAGGTGGTTGACCATTTCAGACCCGTCCAACCAGAAGATGTTATCGCCTTCTTGGGTCAAGGAAAGATCACACTGAATAGCATTAGTTCGGCCAGCTTGACAAATAACCTGGGTAATTGTGTTGACAATATTTGCAAAATTGTGACCTCCTCCAAGCTGTTATTGGTTTATGGTGTATGACACATTTAGTAAACAGCATGTTTATTATAAGCTTGGTGTAATGCCAACACTGCAACAACCCACATGGTAAACTAGTTGGGTGGAGTTGTACATGGCTTGTCTGATGGCTAAGGCATGGGTGTGTCCTGTCTGGTAGCCTATCCATGCCTTACATTAAATGAAGGCCTACATTAAAAGTGGGTACAACCTGCAGACAGTGGGATGTGTAGTAGAGCATCAGGCTTTTGGTCGAAGGGACCAGGGTTCGAAACTACCTGCTGCCGTTTTGAAACTTGGGCAATTTCATTCACCCCACTTTGCCCGTATCTTTCGGAAGATACTAAAAGGCATTGGTCCCTTCTGTCTGGTGTCTATGCTAGGGGAAATAAAACACAGGTAAATGGAAAAAATCTGCGCCTCATAGAGCTGGTGATCTTGATCTCTAAACTCATTATACTACCTCCTAGTTTAGCTGTGATTTAGCTGTATTTCGGATAAGGTCCTAATACTAGTTCTAGCCATAAGTCTCTTCTAGCTGGTGTAAATTCCATGGGAAGTAGAAATCCCACACACAAGGGATAAATGTGTAAATAATAATAAATGTGTAGTCTGTGTAACTAATAATAAGTAAATAATTAATAATTAATTAATAACTAAATTAATGATGGATGTACAGAAAACAACATTGCAGTGCATGAATTAAATCTAGCATATTTTATTCTTAAGTTTCAAGAAATAACCATAAATGTAATTCATTATTTCATTTGATGACATTTATTTAGCAAACACTGCCAACTGTTGATCACAAATATGTAGGCCAAAATGGCTGCCGGGCATGAAGCCAATGACTTGTCAGTGCAACTGTTAAAATAAACACAACACAACTGGACCACGCTTCCCCAAACTAAATCAATGAATCATACAAACTTGTTATCAACACAATTTACTGTTGATTCTTCTTCACCATCACAATGAAGCAGATTTAAACTTGGTGTGCAGTTGTGCTGCCTGTTACTGGTACATAACATTTAAGTCACAACAGGTTGGTTTTACAGCTTCTGTTATTCAGCAGCACATTTGTATTAATTCAAGTTGCTTGTATTATATATACTTTACATTTAGACCATAAATAGATACTGAGTATAGACAGAGATTGGCACCTACCCTGCAATGGTGCGCATGCAGCTCACTTCGATGACTGTGTCGCTATGTTGAACTGTTCCCATCAACACCCTGTGCACATACCTGATGCGTCACACTTGACTGACCAGGTGACACGCCTACCTGGGCAGCACAAACCTGTTTTCAGCTAAAGAATGTACTGGACCACCCCCTCCAATGAACTACCCCAGTTTGTAAGGGGCCTACAATCACCCTTTCCATGGTTTAGTCAGAGTGGGGGAGGGGGGTATGGAATGAATGACCACAATGAATCACTAGCCAAGGGGTGCAATCCTGAACAATTAGCAGAATCAACCAGGTGGAACGGCTGTCCATGTTCTCATTATGTGACACAATTTAATCACAATTTCAGGGGGCGTACATGTTTATGTCAGATTTGTGTTCGTCATGTGGAGGTGTAAAAATACTTAATTATTAGCATGAACTTAGATAAGCTCTTTATGCTTGTATATTTGGCTTTGGGCTGGTCAGATATGACATTTTCAAGAAGAATACTTCCTTTTCCATGAAAAATTCACTACAAAATAAAAAGAAAGGTTTGTTCAGCGGCCGCACAACTTCTCCCACTTACTTAACAATACTAGGCCTATTTTGATAAAATCAAATTAAAGACCTTTCTTTAAACATTATTTCCATTTTAAAGAACTGTTTAAGCCTTTAAGACACAATGTCCAAATTAAGATTGTTAAACTATGCACAATCCCTGACCTCATATTGCAAGTGTGATTTTTAGACAGGTATGAAATATTTTAACAAGATTGTCATCTAAAGTTTCAAGCTCCAGATAACAGGTGAATGAGGAAGTTTTACGAATATTTCATCCATTACTTGACTTCCCCATGCAAAGATGACGAATCAAGTGCGACTTATTTTGATACAGTATTTCTTGCACCTGGGTCATTTTAATGATTTTCTCTGAAAAGATAAATTGCAAGCTTTGACTAAAACTGCTGCAGGTTGATGACAGGGTAAAAAGCAATGTGTGATCTTTTTCTTAAATCCCATTCGATATTTTGTACACGTGTAGAGTAATAGTAATTTCTGTATTAACCTTGATTTCACCACTTCTCACGTATCAACTTCTAATGTTGTCACAGCTTAAATTGTAACTAAGCTCATCCAGTTCTTGGATAACTTTTAAGTGGTTAAAATTCTTAACATCAAAGAAAGTTATATCAATAATGAAGTAAGAATAGATAATTAGATAAAGTCATGTTTGTTTTTTTGCTATTAATCCACCTCAGCATCACATAAGATTAACTACAAAATGACGTTGCTAAAGGTATATATTTTATATTTTCCTCTAAAATGTATATGTTCCCATAAAACATATAACAACCAGTTAGAAGTATTTGGATATACTACCACTTCTATTTAATTAAATGTATTACTTGCTGACTACAACACAAAATTTTACTATATATTCGCAGTGCGTGTCAGACACACATAATTCTCACTTTCTATGACATTAGTCAACATTTACCGATCCTATATGAAATTCAGTGATCTTTCCTGATATTGAGAACTATGTTACTTGCACCGTGTCCTTCTGGAATGATCTCAGTTTCTTGAATGTCATTGTCCTCTTCGTTTGTTTTGGGATTGTTAGGTACAAATGAAATATTAGTAAAGTTGGTTGGCGAGGAACAAAACAATGCAGGAAAAACCGTCCATTTGTATAACCTACGAGAAACTTCAGAAGAAAACATACTTGCAAATAGCCAGAGTCAAAGTTGTCTTTTCCTAAACCTATGTAACTTTTAACAGCACGCTGGATCATTAACATAAGGCACTTAGTTGAAAGTGAGAACCTTACATATAAACAGCTTCAGCAGCTTACAGTAGTTACTTCTAGATCCCTTGTTTCACAAATACTCAATTAAGTCCTGTGGGAAAGCCAACACCATGCTTAATCCTACATGTTCTGTATTGCATTCAAGACTTGTTCCACTTGTAGACTTAACTGATATTAAGCAAGTAACTGACGACAAATGCAATGAATGTAGACTGGAGTACTGGCAAGCAGCACACACTGCTGACAAGCCCAATATCATTACTGATACCAGAATCACTCAATCAGTCCTCACCAGAACACTGGTAATGAGAAATCCAATACTGCAAATGTCACAAACAAACCAGTACATGTTAAGCATTCCCAATGATGCAGTACTACTGATTTAGTATTCACTATGTAAACCCTTACCCAGTGTTTCCGAGCCTGCAAGTATCCAATTAACATAATATTATGCATATTTGTGCAGAGACAGAACACATTTGACTTAGGCAAAGCAATATTTGCTCAGTATGCAGCCATAAAGTTAATAAAGTAGGCATTGCAATGGACATTTAATAACTGATTCAAGTACAATGTTCGGATAAAAGGAATGCGATTTTACCAAAGTGAATGTTGGTGAATGGACAACTGTACTTTGCCTTTTTAAAACAACTTATTGAGATTTTATAACTGCACTAGTATAAAGGTTACACTTCCCAAAATTGTGTAATTCATTAATACATTTCACCTTGATTTTATGAAAAGTGTAAAACAATTATTTTATTCCAGCTTATTAGTTCTGAGTCTCGTAATATACATATATCGCATTCATGAATTGAGGATAGAAACAACAGCTTGAAAATACTTGTTTAAGTGCAGAAAGGGTTTCTGCATATGTAGGCATCCAAAAGCTACTTCTAACACAAAATCAGTTAAACATGTCACTAAAGCGATGACACACCCTAAGTAGTAATTGGTCTGTCTCCAATTAGAAATCAATACACTTGTATTAAGTTGGCTTCATGCACTGCGATGGGGGTGGGGATCTTCTTCTTTGATGCAATAACACAATAGAAAACAAAATAAATTACAACTGAACATCTGATATAGACAGAATTTACATTAAATTACTGTCTACAATACTTAGTTCTTTTTCAATAGACTGTGGGCTATACTATCTTATCAGTCGAAACATGTCATAAACAACGAAGACTGAACAAAATAAACACAAGACTGTTTAGTATACACTATTCTTCATGACCCATGTCTATTATGTGTGTATGCCATGCATTTATGCATGCGTATATGCGTCTGTTATGAGACTACTAGTACTGTATTTTATGTTCAATCATGACCTATAATGAAAATAAAATACACGCATGGCGATTGTTTTTATACACCATTACATGGTGTATAAAAACAGGACGTTCACCTGGGTAGGCACATAATGCTCTAACACCAGTTGGCATGCTTGACTGATTTGTACCGGCAAGTTCAGTATCACAAACATGTTATTTTTGTCCTACGGCTGTAACTTATATGAATCTGAAGGCATTAGAATGATCGTAGACCTGTGTTGAGACACGTCCTTCTATCTCTTTTCTATGCTACTGGAAGTGAAAGACACTATGCATGTGGTGAACAGTTAATATGTAATGGACTGCGTGGGATTCACACATAGTTGGTGGTCAATCTACAAATCAACAATTATCCGAATTTTCGGCTGATACAGAATATTTATAACTGCTCATGCCGAATGTTTAAGAGCACATATAGACCTGATCAATATTTTTCACTACACCTGTAGACAGGGTCACACAGGACATTACATCGCTGTCGACACAATTGATAACTACGACATCGGGTTATTCTAGTAGAGGACGTGCAGCTGCAAGACAAAGCCGCGAAATGCTACTTGTGCGCCGTGCCACGCCCATGGCATCGCCAGCCCACCGCACGCACACCGCTGCTTCGTGTCGACTGTCACCCGCTCCAGGACTAGCGGTAGCAAGAAACGCTTTGGGCGGGGCATTCCCACCTGAAATAAAAACGAGCGCGCCTTCGCCTAACGGGGAACACCTGCCAGCAATCCCAATTCGGCCCAGTGTGCAGTTTATAAATTATTTGTGTTATTTTTTTTACCTAACAACGCAAACAGGCATAAGCCATAATATACATACATACATACATAATTTATCATCTTCGGTCTTCAGGCAAAATCTGCCTATGCTATGTACCGCTCTTGGCTAGCCTTAGTTTGGCTTTGTAGTCATATTTGACTGCCTGGTTTCGCCAGTGTTATAATAATACTATGCATAGACCATATTGTGTAGATTTACTACAACGCCACAGCACAGCAACGCTACTGGAACCATATAATAATTATAATGACAATTATGACTATGTAGTACATGCATGGCCCCGGACCTGGTATGTTGAAATGTAAAGATACGTTTGACACCGAAAACTGGCCGTTTTCTTTGTCACAAACGGCACAATTGTGTCACATGCTTACATCTAACGAAGAAAAATAAGAAAGATACATGCGACTTACCCGTTGTCGACGCTGTCACCACGTCTGACACAGTCACAGCGATCAATACAACCCAAGTAGGCGTCGGCCGGCAATTTCGGGATTCCTCGTGACGCGGCTCCACCTATCGACACACTGAGACACTACCCACGCAAAAGTCGTCTGCTCTCATTCGATTGGCTAACTTAGCATAACAACCAGGTAGACGGGGACCCAAGTTAGTGGGCAGATAGATGCCGGGGTGGGGGGCAATGATGACGTCATTATTCGAACTCCTCTACACAGCATAGAATATTATTGCAGCGAAAACTAATCGCACACAGTACAAAAATAGAATACATGCTTAAAACATACCTTTTGTATTGTTACTCTACAACTGGTAACACCACTGACAATTTCACTCATGATTTCACCTAAAATAGTGAATGTTCCTCTTAAATTGCATAGATCACTGACCGGAAAACGACACATTTCTATACAACAATATGTTGATACAAGTAATACAAATTTATGTATGAAGTTACTACCACTAGTTTAGAAAATGATGCGAATCCAAGCACGCCTTAGATAGTAATTAACACAGTTAAACGATATGTTTGTGTCTATGTCAGTTTGTTTGTCCCCCCATCTCTCCTTCAGTTTCGCATGCCTGGTGCTGACATCTTTACGCATGGCTACGGCCCATGGGGATGCGTTGTACATTAAATAAATTAAAATTTCTCAAAGGGTGGGGATTTTACAAAGGAGCTGATATGTAAGTTTGAAGTAAATTACGTAACTTGGAACAGTAGTAAATCGTAATTACATACAATTGTTTGCAGTGCTATGCATGTTTTCTATGATTGTTCTGAATTGGATGATCTATGTGAAACGTTCTCATAAGTTCCTTCACACGGGATGAACGTTTTTTGAAACCAGCAGTGGTACTTGAGTTTTGTGGCATGACTTTGTATCCATCATTGCCATTGGTATTGCACTACCAACACTTGACTGGGTGGTGCAAGGAGTGACTGGGTGGTGCAAGGAGTGACTGGGTGGTGCAAGGAGTGACTGGGCGGTGCAAGGAGTGACTGGGTGGTGTAAGGAGTGACTGGGTGGTGCAAGGAGTGACTGGGTGGACCAAGGAGTGACTGGGCGGTGCAAGGAGTGACTGGGCATTGCAAAGAATGACTGGGTGGTGCAAGGAGTGACTGTGTGGTGCAAGGAGTGACTGGGTGGTGCAAGGAGTGACTGGGTGGTGCAAGGAGTGACTGGGTGGTGCAAGGAATGACTGGGTGGTGCAAGGAGTGACTGGGTGGTGCAAGGAATTACTGGGTGGTGCAAGGAGTGACTGGCCGGTGCAAGGAGTGACTGGGTGGTGCAAGGAGTGACTGGGTGGTGCAAGGAGTGACTGGGTGGTACAAGGAGTGACTGGGTGGTGCAAGGAGTGACTGGGTGGTGCAAGGAGTGACTGAGCGGTGCAAGGAATGACTGGGTGGTGCAAGGAATGACTGGATGGTGCAAGGAATGACTGGGTGGTGCAAGGAGTGACTAGGTGGTGCAAGGAGTGACTGGGTGGTGCAAGGAGTGATTGAGTGGTGCAAGGAATGACTGGGTGGTGCAAGGAGTGACTGAGCGGTGCAAGGAATGACTGGGTGGTGCAAGGAGTGAATGGGTGGTGCAAGGAGTGACTGGGTGGTGCAAGGAATGACTGGGTGGTGCAAGGAGTGACTGGGTGGTGCATGGAGTGATTGTGTGGTGTAAGGAGTGACTGGGTGGTGCAAAGAGTGACTGAGCGGTGCAAGGAATGACTTGGTGGTGCAAGGAGTGACTGGGTGATGCAAGGAGTAACTGGGCAGTGCAAGGAGTGACTGGGTGATACAAGGAGTCATAGACTTTAGCAGGAGCTGTCTTTCCTCCAGTGCAATGCTGGATATCTTGGATAGTTACATAGTGGAAGAAAGAAAAGGTAGGTCATAGGCAGTAAAGAACATGCAGGTCAGTTTTTTTAACTGCGCTAGCTTCTTTTTAATGATTGCTCTTGGTTACCTGTGATAAATGTCGCAGTTAGTCAGTGTTATGGTAGTTATTATGATGAATTATTCAACGAAACCTCCACTTTAGGAGAACACTCTTTACTTGTGCTTGTGTTAGGTGACACTGAAAGATGTAGTGTTTCAACCAGTCAACCAAACATAAATTCTAGCAGTATGCAGATGTCACAAGGTGACAAAATTGTCAAGCAGTGAATCACTTTTGTGCTTGGGTGCCGTCTTTGATTTAGAACGCTCCATTGTATGCACTACGTTATTTATATTTAGATGACATGAATTTTGCTGATCCAGTTTAAGTAAACTACAGTAGCTGTGTGCAGTCAGTTGCGCCAACGTCTTGCAAGGAGCTTCTAGTTACACTACAATTGTTAACAATGCTCACATACGTTTTGGAACATGAAGTTGTATCCATCATTGCCATTGCTCTACCAAAACTTGAACGAGTCTTGCAATGAGTCCATGACCTCCTGCAGTGGCTGCCTTTCCCCCCCCCGTGAAATTTGGCTAGTAAATGTATACAATATTTTGATGTAAATGTGGTCAACATCCTAAAACACTTGTGTAGCCGGATATAGTGAGAATACCATTTGTCTGGTATTTGATTTATTCCCAGCTCCGTAAATATAGAATGGCTTCCCTCTCAGTCCTTTCTACAGTTTAATTAAAATTTTACATATGAAATTATATTATGTACTGATATAGCCAGTTGTTTGCAATATGTTAAACAAAATCTAAGAAAGATTCTAATGTGTGTGAGTGATGACTAATTGTTTACTATTTTCTAACAAAGAAAAACAAAGACGAACAGTGTTAAGACAAATTTATTAGATACCAGACAAATGCTTAGAATACAAGATGTACAACATATATAATACAATACTATTATACTTTAAGTTGATTTATTTTATGTATAAAACATCATATTACTATTGTGCAAATCAGTAATAATCTGTAATACTAAATATAGGTACGATACTATGTTACCTAGAAACATCCTTAATGCTTTTTAGCAACATCGTTTTATACAAAAATTTCATGACAAAACAGCATCACATAGCTGTATCTAAATATTGAATTCACCTATAGCATATATTACAAATTTATACCCAACAACTTGGCAGTACATGTATCACCAATTCTGTCATCAGTTACTCACGTTCACAAATATTGCACAATACAATATATACCAAATTAAAGATGCACTGCAGATTATAGCAACATTATTACAATACTGTCAGTATATATATCTTAAATCAAAAACATCTATGAAAGTATTTGACTAAGTACAACGCAGTTATATTAAAAAAAATTACGAGCATTATTTTGGAGAAATAGAAACAGATTGCACATAAAATAAAAAATGCAATAATTGTTCAGTGAAGCAATGAGCAACTTTCTCTGTATATGTGTTCAACAAGCTGAATACAGCAGCATTGTGGTAGTTAGTTACCCCCCCACATGGATAATTACCCCCAGGACAGTGCACTTGCCAATTGTTGTTTACATATTGATATCTCAGCACTTGTTCGAAATATTTTTTTAATCAAACTGAACCATATGTATAAAATTTGACTTACAGGCATCACTGTCCGTATGGTAACGATAACAGCCCTACCATAAAGTACCTAATTGAAGAAACACGTCATCTACACAAGACAAAAGCTTCAGTCAGCTTCCTGTAAGTCACTAAAACAATCATTATTATAATTAACATACAACACATTCTCAATATACTAAAACTGGTAAAGCTAACTTAACAGTACTGATATCTGTAATATTCGACATACACTAACAACAGCTACGCATGCTCACAATATGTGGACCTGTTTAAACCATTGTCATACATTCCATATATGGAAATAACAGACTGGTATAAATATTACCTGCTATTGAATACTCTCTGTACAAATTCGTATTCAATGTGATCATTGTAGGAACAAATGTATCTTTATATATTGTATTGACAACAACTTTGCCTGATACACAATATGTGGACCTGTTTAAACCATTGTCATACATTCCATATATGGAAATAACAGATTGGTATCAATATTACCTGCTGTTGAATACTCTATGCACAAATTTGGATTCAACATAATCATTGTAGAACAAAATCTTTGTCTTCATATAATGACATCGTATTGATTACAACTTTGACACCTATGCATTAACAAGAAGCACCTTTGAGATTGTGGGTATATCTAGGTTAACCATGACTTGGAACACCTGAGATTTTGGGTATATCTAGGTTAACCATGACTTGGAACACCTGAGATTTTGGGTATATCTAGGTTAACCATGACTTGGAGCACCTAATATTGTGGGTACCCTGTACATGGAAGTTAAATGGTACTGGGAGTGCCAATAAGATTGTAGTGGCATTAAAAAATAAACATTTAAAATTACACTAAAATTATAAGGACAGGCAAACATGATGGGAGAATTTGTTCAAATGTAAACATTTCATGTGAGACACATTGATGGGTTTGTTCAATGAACAGTGTATATTATATTTATACTAACAATTTCTAGTTTTAAACTACAACAAAAATGTAAATCAGATCTATGATGTTTCATGCAATATCCTGGCTGAAATGAAGTCAGTACCACAAGTATCTATGCATTTTTCCAGTAACACATTTGTCTAGTCATGACTCCCAAGTAACTAATAATATTGTTTAGTATTTATTCTAAACTGAAGTGCATTTATTTTCCTAATTCAAACTATACCTCCGGCTGCATGCACGTGAACATGTTCCCACTATAGTTCAATATACTGTACCAGTGGCTATCTATTTAGATATCTGAAGCTTTGTATCACCATTGATGCATGCTGAAATAGCTACTACAGTGACGTCACTGACACTGCCTGCCTTGGATGTGGCACTAATGTGCAAATTGTTCTTGAATGCCACAGGCAACACTAAATTACATCATTACTGACACAAAGGATGCAGCACCCATTACGTGCCTAGCATAGCTGTGAAACACAATGTAATGTGTCTGCGCTGCTGACCTGGCAGTTTATTCAAGTAAATTAAACATTAACGAACATGTCTTCAAATAATCTCCCATAGGAATCATGGTTGGGACACAACAAAAGGGGAAACATGAAGAAGTAGTGAATGCAGTAATCTCTTCTAGAGTATGACATTTGAGAAGAGCTGTCTAACAGAATGTTATTATGGTTTATTTTAAATCTTTCACCTGCTGCATTGCGAACTACTGTTTCTATTTTGTAGGTTTCATATTAGTGGCCTAAATGGTGCATAAGAAAGACCAGTTCTCAGGTTTCTGGTCTCACAAAGGGTGATTTCTAACAGATGCGAGTAAACGTATTGTAAAGTTTCAAGAATATTGTCGTGAGGCGTCGGATGTCAGCAACCCACCAAAGAGTTCTTAAGTTATCGGTGACCATAAGGTATGTTAGGAAATGTATTTTCGACGGTGCCTTTCAAATTTTAATTATATGTGAAAGGTATGAGCACGATGTTACTGGCTGCCACACATGTGAAGAGTCCTAAGTGCAAATACCACATCATGTGGAGAAATACAACTCAGAATTCACGTGAAGAGTCCTAAGTGCAAATACCACATCATGTGGAGGAATACAACTCAGAATACATGTGAAGAGTCCTAAGTGCAAATACCACATCATGTGGAGGAATACAACTCAGAATACATGTGAAGAGTACTAAGTGCAAATACCACATCATGTGGAGGAATACAACTCAGAATACATGTGAAGAGTCCTAAGTGCAAATACCACATCATGTGGAGGAATACAACTCAGAATACACGTGAAGAGTCCTAAGTGCAAATATCACATCATGTGGAGGAATACAACTCAGAATATATGTGAAGAGTCCTAAGTGCAAATACCACATCATGTGGAGGAATACAACTCAGAATACATGTAAAGAGTCCTAAGTGCAAATACCACATCATGTGGAGGAATACAACTCAGAATACACGTGAAGAGTCCTAAGTGCAAATACCACATCATGTGGAGGAATACAACTCAGAATACACGTGAAGAGCCCTAAGTGCAAATACCACATCATGTGGAGGAATACAACTCAGAATATACGTGACGAGTCCTAAGTGCAAATACCACATCATGTGGAGGAATACAACTCAGAATATACGTGAAGAGTCCTAAGTGCAAATACCACACCATGTGGAGGAATACAACTCAGAATACATGTGAAGAGCCCTAAGTGCAAATACCACATCATGTGGAGGAATACAACTCAGAATACACGTAAAGAGTCCTGAGTGCAAATACCACATCATGTGGAGGAATACAACTCAGAATAAACGTGAAGAGTCCTAAGTGCAAATACCACATCATGTGGAGGAATACAACTCAGAATACATGTGAAGAGTCCTGAGTGCAAATACCACATCACGTGGAGGAATACAACTCAGAATACACGTGAAGAGTCCTGAGTGCAAATACCACATCATGGAGGAATACAATTCAGAATAAATGTCCACACAAAGCAAAATTGTCACATCGTTTTTACCATAAAATCATATTACATCGCATAAACTATATCTATTCTAACATATTCACTGCCAAAATATGTTTAAATGAACCACAATAATTTGGCTGTTATCTGTTTATGAACTTGTTGTTCAGCATGCAATTTTTACAAACATTATATTTAAACAGCAACATTCAAATTAAACAGATAACGTTCAAATTCTATCAAATCAGCTGTGGTTCATTAAAACACATTTGGGTGGTCACGATATTAGAATAGATATAATGTAGAACATGATAAAAGTCAGACTTTGTTAGTTAGCGTTGATGAAACTGGAGTAAAACATATACAAAAATATGCAGCAAACTGCACAGATTATTTCACAGTTACACAAGCAGCAGTGTACACTCAGATTATCTTTGGAATGTACAATTTAAAAGTTATTTATGAACCGGACATCCTTGCACTATCTGTATTCTCCTACTACAATTGTTTGCTACACATCCTGAATTCATATCAAGACATGAGAAAGATATGGAGCACATCCAAGGTCAGAGAATAAACACTGTTGTGATGACTGAGGGGTCTACCATCTTGTTCTCTTTTGCCAACTGCAAATCATAAAAGCTAAATCATTGTGAACTCCAAAACAAACAACTAATTTGTCAACAAATAGAACAAACAAACATTATTAAGGGGAGACAACCCAGTTGAAATGTAATTTTTTCAAAACATTACTCAGAATGTGTTTTCCACTGTATTTTTATATCTTTGAATATTTACTATCCACACAGTTAACTTTTATAGCAATTACTTCTAAATCACTTTTATTCATGGATAAAACATGCCTCTTTCAAGTGCTAAATTCCGTTTTGTAATCTTTGACAGGCATTTGCGAAAAACTGTATTTTTCCAATTTTGAATCATTATATCTCTGGTAATTATGACATTTTTATTGATGTGCTCCTTATTATCATCTTTATGCAACGACAAAGAGATATTTTTTGGTTTAGAGTGATCACAATAGAAAATGTGGGTTTTTTACCAACAAAAAATTTTAAAATATGAAGTAATGGCAATACATTAAATAACTCATCATGACTGCATAAAATGAGGTGTTGCAAATAAGAAACTGAAATAATTACATTGATACCTGAATTACAGGAATTGCCAAACTGCAATTTCTTCAGGCCATATTTTTTTGCCATGGAAATGGGGGTCTGGCAGAAAAATTTCAGTATATATCTTTTACTCAGTAAACCCACTCTACAGTTTAATTCACGTATTTAACTTATGTTTACCTGTCTTCTTTTAACCACATTTTATTTTAACTTTAAAATTTATCTTTAATTATTTATTATTGTCTTGTTAGCGCCTTTGAGCAGGCATTTAACCTGGAAACATGGTGCATTATAAATGTATAATAATATCTACAGGTTGCAAGTATCTTACTTAAACGTATTGAGAATAAGTGCTCAGAACAGGACACTTCAATATGACAAATGTCAAAGGTAAGTCTACTTCATTGATTCACAGTTGTGTTCAGAAGAAAATTGTGTAATTAATTATTGTAATATTACGAGCCTGCTTAATGTGTGCCAAGAAACATTCATGGCTCACCATGCAAACACGGAGATTTCTAGATGACACGGATGAATATTCCGACTTGACAGTCAAAGCACAACTTGCCCAGATATAAAATATATCAACAAAAATTACAATGCTGTGACCTAACTCTAATTCCGAACTGGAAATGAAGACTGCATAGCAAAACCTATGACTATCTATGCTACATTAACATAAAAGTTATTAAAACTAGTAGAAAACAAAGATTACTGTGTACATATCTTATGTGACTAGCTCTTGATATCTCAGTGTAGGCTAGATGACGAGTTTACACTGGTGGTTGGTGGCTAGCTCTGCATGTTCTGTGTGGCTAGCTCTGCATGTTCTGTGTGGCTAGCTCTGCATGTTCTGTGTGGCTAGCTCCATATGCTATGACTTGTATCCACCGTATGATTGTCGCCGCATTCCACAGCAAAGGGAGAAAGAGAAGCAAAGGCCAAGCAACTGAAATAAACAGCAAATGTTACAGGCATATAATTTATAAACATTTATTAGTTGGGAAATGTTTGAGTTGTCACTTAACTTTGAAAAAAGGGAGATGTGTTGATATCGCCATCGTACTTATGTATTTAGTGTTCCATATCATTTTAATATCCGCCGATCTTTGTACCCTATAAAGCGACAGCTGCTGTCACTTGAACTCAACAAGATGGTTGTTGGTACTTTACTTTACAGAACTTTTTGATTACAATATATCATAAAACTGTTGTTACAACATAAATAATACATTATCTATCTTATGTTACATAATCACAGCTTGTTCAGAAATACTGTAATGCAAGTACATTCAGACACTGAAAGTAATAAATCACACTGAGTCACATTATTCATATTATTTAGTCATAGCTTACATTAGGGTTCTTACTGAAATGCAAATGCATAATAAATACCACAATAGTTTACATAAATATTTTTCGCTGAATGAAAATGTTGGTGCAGGATTTTTACTTCACATTTGCCTGTTCTCTCTATTTAGACAAAGAAGGCAAGCTAATGTGCACAGCAATGTGTAGGTTTAAACTGAATGGCACTATATAGTTCGTAAAAATGCCAGAATGCAAGATATGTGGATCAGGAGTTATTTAATAATCAACCAGCAACAGCAGTGCAAGGAATGCAGAATGGAAGGTAGCATCTCTGAAAGAGCTGTTACTGGTCATAGACTGGAAATAACTTTTAAACCAACAATCTACACTGATCTACATCTACATTTCCCGAGTAAAGGGCCCAATATTTGGATGCACTAAAGCACATCTGCACACATTTTCTAACATTAAACCTTGCACAACTACTGCCACCTGGTGACCACGCAAGAGCATCTCCCATGTCACTACTGCCACCTGGTGATCAAAATGGCAACAACTAATAGCAACACACCATTTTCACCGGATTACAAGCCTGTTTTGTTTGAACAGTCTCTTACTTTCTACGTGAATTCTGGTAGGCGTTTTAAGTTTGAATCCTATCCATGATATGCTAAATCTCAGGTAAAATCTGTTATAAAAGTATATAACTGTACTGTAATCACTACCAGTAAACATTACCACCATAAATTGAGTTTAATCAAAAACAGATTTTGAACATTACCACATGATTTTTATGTTTACAATCATAATTTAGCAAATGAACACATTAACAATTGTGCATTATTTATTTTATGTCAAACCTGTGCCATTGTATAAACAAGTTCACCATTGTTGCTTCTTACAAGGGAACTACTTTGTCTTGCATCCAACATTTGCAAAAACCAAATGCTATGTGTACAATTGGGTTATACGCATTAATAAAATGAAAAGAAAACATTTATGCTTAGTCAGTATAACTTTACCTGTATGACAGCGAGTCCAAACTGTGCTGAGATGAGAATAAGCATGTTCTCTTGGAATTTTGCAATTAACAATGGACCACACCCCTGAAAACAAACAGAATGATTAAATATAATGTTAACTGACCATTATAGCAACATTTACCTGGCACCTTCTCAGAAAGGAACACATTGCCCTCACATTTGCTTAACATATTTTGAAACATCAATCAGTAGAAGAGTTTCTGAATCTGAATCAATATTAAAAATTTTTTTTTAGAGCCAACCAAGAAGGAATTGGGCACGCAGTTGTGATGCAGCTAATAGAACTGAAGTTGATCTTTCTGAGTGCGTAGATGTTTAAACGCTTCTTGTTTGAAGTTGTTCATATTTGATATGTTGGCAATGGTTAATGGTAGTTTATTCCAGTCGCGTATCATTTGTGGGAAGAAAGGGTACTTGTTCATCAACTTCGAAGGAGATGTTCTGTTTAATTCAGACAGCTCTCTTAAAATAATGTTAATTATTAATTAATCAGGAATAACAGTTGACATTATAAGATCTACAGAACAAATTGCATCTTAGGTACTGATAATAGCTTAAGTTTCAAGTCTTAAGACTTCCACAGATTATATAAAGGATCTGTGGTTGCCCCTGATCACGATGTCAAACCTACAATACTTACCCGTTACAAAAAATTTAAATCTATATAATGCATAGATACTTAATTTAGCAGGTGCAGAATTTAGTGAATCTTGTTCATCAACTTATTATATTGCATAACTCTTAGTGTTTCGGGGGTTATTAAGCTTTTGTTGCTGCATAACTATCTTGTATAAGGAGAAACAGCTACTTGTACCCCTGTACAAAGCAATAGTTAGACCACATTTGGAATATTGTATTTAAGCATGGAGGCCATATAGTAAAAAAGACATAGATAAGCTAGAAAGAATACAACAAAGAGCAACTAAGATGATTCCAGAATTAAGAGACCTTAGTTACGAAAGTCGCTTATTACAATGTGGTTTGACAACACTAGAGACAGGAATATGTTCTTCAAACTTAAAGAAGGCAGTAGAACCAGAGGACACAAAGTAGCATTACATAAGGAGCAGTGTAGGTTGGACATGAGAAAGTACTCTTTCTCACAGAGGGTGATAAATGAATGGAACAAACTGCCAAATGATTGTGTTAATGCTAGTAGTGTGAATATGTTTAAAAATAGAATTGACAGATATTTGATAAGGCCGGGCTACACATAGATGAGAAAATTGTTGGACTCTCAATAAGCCAATGGCTTCCTTGTCCACTTGCCATCTGGAACTTGTTGTTTGGGATGGCAATCTTGTTAAATCTTGTTAAAAACTGATCTCCAAAACGGAACAACTTTAGCAAGAAAACAAATGCTACAATTACTACCTCACTGAAAATTTTCTTTACCAGCATTTACACATGACGTGTAGAAAAGATCATCCATCATGTAAAGCCTACCTCATTCCATACTCCGGGATGTGCCTTCCCTGGGAGCACAGATCCCGCAATCCCACACAGACTTCCACTGCCCATGAACCGTGACACTTTGCTGTTCTTGATACAGCAGGAACTGGGCACGCCTCCCATGTGAGTGATATCCGACTTGGTCCATGAGGCCAGACGCCAGTCTTCTGGGCCCTCAGCCCCACAGCAGTGCAGCTGAAGGCAAAGGTTGGGTAATACAGTATTTCACTTGTCCTTACTAAAAATTTAAGCTTTATAATAATAATAATAATAAAAGTATTTATATAGCGCCTGATCAATTAAGATTGCTCTCAGGCGCTTTACATACATGCAATCATAACTTATTAAAACATTATAAATGATATTAAAAATAAATATATTGAAATATATTCGTTAATATATATATATATATATATATATATATATATATATATATTAATTTACAATTTTATTTTCTTTAACCACAACTATTTTGATTACTTACTCAATGTTTCTAGCAGAGCTGAACAAAGTATAATGATTCTGCCAGCAGACAAGCTAAAAGCAACAGTGGTTATAGACATGGATGAGTATGAATAGAAAGTTGCCACCATGTTATCAGATGATAAAACATATGAGAAGCTGAAGAAAGACCCTACGCAAAAATACAAGAGACAGTTAGTGTCCATCATCAGAAAATTGAAGGAAGATGACAAAATCACAGAAGAACAGTATAAGTACTTATACCCGACAGCTGAAAGTGTACCAAGGATGTACTGCACTCTGAAAATTCATAAGTCAGACAACCCTCTCAGACCTATTGTGGACTATATAGTGTCAATAGGGTGCAATGTATCAAGATCACTGGCAGACCTACTAGCTCCAATTGTGGGTAAGACATCACACCACATAAAGAACTCAAAGCACTTAGCCAATGAAATGATTGAACATGATGATATGTTCCTATCACATGATGTCTCTCTTCACGAACACCTCGATCAAGACACTGGATGTCATCAAGGAGCGACTAGAAGACGACACAAAACTGAAACTACTAAATGTGGATGATGTAATGGAGCCGCTGGAGTTCATTGTCACAACTAGTTATTTTTACTTTCACCTTACCATTTATCAGCAGCTATCCTTACAGCACCAAAGCACCAACAACTTGCAAACTGAAACTATGGAAGAGATATGTGGATGATGTGATTGAAGTAGTGAGGAAGGGACGTGAACTGACAGAGCATCTCAACAGCGTAGACACCACAGGCAGCATTAAGTTCACATATGAAGAAGAGAGCGACAACTCCCTGCCCTTCCTGGACACACTTATTACACGAAAGGGAGATGGAACAGCGAAACTCCTAGTATATTGGAAGAAGATGCAGGCAGATCAATAAGTAAACTTCACGTCTCACCATCCACTACATCAGAGACTGGGGGTCATGAAAACGTTACTGGATACAACAACATGGTATCAGAGAGAAAGATGCGAGGCACATCACCAAGGTACTAGAAAGATGTTACTGGATAGATACAACAACATGGTATCAGAGCCAGATGACAGAGAGAAAGATGCGAGGCACATCACCAAGGTACTAGAAAGATGTTACTGGATAGATACAACAACATGGTATCAGAGCCAGATGACAGAGAGAAAGATGCGAGGCACATCACCAAGGTACTAGAAAGATGTTACTGGATAGATACAACAACATGGTATCAGAGCCAGAGGACAGAGAGAAAGAGGTGAGGCACATCACCAAGGTACTAGAAAGATGTTACTGGATAGATACAACAACATGGTATCAGAGCCAGATGACAGAACGAAAGATGCGAGGCACATCACCAAGGTACTAGAAAGATGTTACTGGATAGATACAACAACATGGTATCAGAGCCCGAGGACAGAGAGAAAGAGGTGAGGCACATCACCAAGGTACTAGAAAGATGTTACTGGATAGATACAACAACATGGTATCAGAGCCCGAGGACAGAGAGAAAGAGGTGAGGCACATCACCAAGGTACTAGAAAGATGTTACTGGATAGATACAACAACATGGTATCAGAGCCAGAGGACAGAGAGAAAGATGTGAGGCACATCACCAAGGTACTAGAAAGATGTTACTGGATAGATACAACAACATGGTATCAGAGCCAGAGGACAGAGAGAAAGATGCGAGGCACATCACCAAGGTACTAGAAAGACGTGGGTACCCAAGTTGGACCATAACGAAGTTGAAAGACCAGCGATTTCAAAAGGGAAAAACCAAAGATAAGAAGGAAAAAACACAGAGAAATCCAAAGGTATGGTCACACTTCCGTATGTCAAAGGAGTAACAGAACCTATACAGAGGATTAGAAAACAACATGAGATCGCTACATCAGTAAAACCTCATCAAAACATCAGGAGAATACTAGTGCATCGAAAGGACAAAGTAGAAGATAGTAAGAAGACAGACTGTGTATACCAGGTCCCTTGTAAGAGCTGTAATCACACATATAGGAGGGAAGGTGACAGGTCATAGGGAGACAGGACGTAAGGAGACGGGAAGGAAAGGAACGGGAGGGAAGACAACCAGAGTGAAGGAGAGGGGAGTAGGGGAGACAGGAGGGAAGGAGAAGGGAGTGGGGGAGACGGGAGGGAAGACAACCGGAGTGAAGGAGAGGGGAGTAGCGGAGACAGGAGGGAAGGAGAAGGGAGTGGGGGAGACAGGAGGGAAAACAACTGGAGTGAAGGAGAGGGGAGTAGGGGAGACAGGAGGGAAGGAGAAGGGAGTGGGGGAGACGGAAGGGAAAACAACCGGAGTGAAGGAGAGGGGAGTGGGAGAGACAAGAGCAAAGGAGTGGGAAGTGGGGGAGACAGGAGGGAAGGGGTCAGGACAGAATGTGATGGAGGGGATCGAAAGGAAGAGTTATTCTGCAGCAGTGATAGAGGGGGTGAGGAAGAGAGCGAGGGTTTTTGTGGGGGATTCGATAGTTAGGAAGACCGACAGAGTCTTAAACAAGGGAGATGATGTGGTGGTCTGCTTGCCTGGAGCCAAAATAGAGGCGATAACTGAGAGGGTAAAAAACATCGTAGGCTCGGGTAAGGGTGGATCTGTTTTAGTACACGTAGGGACAAATAACGTAGAGAGGAGGGTACAACTGCCATAGTTAGGAAATATAGGCAGTTGGTCAGAACACTAAAACAGACGCGGGTTGAGCAGGTAATACTGTCAGGGATTTTACCTGTAATGGGCAGGAGGGGTCACAAATATCGAAGTTGTCGGGGATGGCAATTAACATGTTAGTCCAGAGGCTGTGTAGGGAAGAGGAAGTTGGATTTGTGGATTTATGGGGAAGTTTTGTTGGGAGGGCAGATATGTACATGAAGGATGGGCTTCATTTAAGTGGAAAGGGGGCAGCAGTATTCGCGGACAAACTTTCAGCAGCAGTAGATAGCGACTTGGGTACAATGACAAATATTTTTGGAAGTAAACATTCTTTAAACTAGAAGTGCAGGGGGGTTACCTAGAGGTGTCTCAAGCAGAACAAGAGGCCACTAGCACAGATAAATCAATATCAAATCATCCGAAAAACATCTCTGAAAAAGGTTATAGATGCGTATGTTTAAATGCAAGGAGCATAGTAAATAAGAAAAACGAATTAAACATTATGGTAGAAGATATTGACCCTCACATAATTGGTATAACTGAATCATGGGCCAACATAGATATAACAGATGCTGAATTAGGACTGACAGGATACGTAATGTTTAGGAAAGATCGAATAGGAAGAAGGGGCGGGGGAGTTATTTTATATGTTAAAGAATCTATTCAGGCTTATGAAATAAAACTAGAAAGGGAAGCAGATTGCGATGAAGCTGTTTGGTGCAAAATTGTTTCAGGAAATTCAAAATTAACTATTGGATTAGTTTACCGAAGTCCAAACATAAACGAAGAGGACAACACAAAAATAAAAAACGCTATAAAGGAAGTTAGTAAAGGGGAATGTATCATAATGGGAGATTTTAACCATGGACACATACAATGGAATTCTCTAGAGAGCACAGGGATTGAGGATCAACAATTTATATGTTTAATCCAGGATAGCTTTCTTACTCAGCACGTACTAGAACCAAACAGGGGAGAAAATGTATTAGATATAGTTTTGTCATCACAAAAAGAATTAGTGGACAATGTAAAAATATTTGAACCATTGGGTAATAGTGACCATAATCAAATACATTTTGACATCAATGTAAAAGCAGAAAGTAAAAATAAGAAAACGTACAAGAGAAACTTCCACAAAGGTAACTACAAAGATATGAGAAAATATTTAGCACAGCTAGATTGGAATAACATGCTGATGAATAAGACCGCAATAGAATGTTGGAATATTCTAAAATATGAAATTGAGAGTATCATCGATAAATTTGTTCCCTTCCGAAAACAAGGAAAACGGTGTAGAAAGAAACACTTGTCAAAAGAGGCTATTAGAAAAATAATGCTAAAACAAACTATGTGGAGGGTTTATAGGCGTACCAGAAAGGAAGAAGACTATGCAAAATACAAAGAGGCACTTAATGCAGCTACAACTGAAATCAGACAATCTAAAAGAAGCTATGAGCAAAAACTGGCATGTAACATAAAAAATTACAGCAAGAGTTTTTATGCATATGTCAGGAGTAAACAAAACGTACAAGACAAGGTTGGACCTCTAGAAGACAGTGCTGGAAATATAATATCACAGGGGTTTTTAATGGCGGAAGACCTAAATGGTTACTTCAGTTCAGTGTTTACCAAAGAAGATATTAGTTCATTACCAGTTGCTGATGCAAAATTTCAGGGGGCTAAATCTGAATATTTAGGACCGTTAGTTGTAACTCCAGAATTGGTAGCTAAGAAAATAAAGGCAATGAAGGATAACAAATCACCGGGAGTGGATGGGATTCCTCCAAAATTACTAATGGAAACAGTAGATCAAATCAGTATACCACTTGCAAGAGCATTCAACTTGTCATTAAAAGAGGGAGTTGTTCCGTTTGAATGGAAAGAAGCAAACATCATACCATTATTTAAAAAGGGTTCGAGAAATAAGTCAGAGAATTACAGGCCAGTGAGTTTAACGTCAGTGATTTGTAAATTATTAGAAAAGTTAATTAAAGACCATATGGTGGACTTCCTCGTTAAGCATAAATTATTAAATTCATCTCAACATGGATTCCATAAAGCGAGGTCATGCTTAACAAATATGTTATGTTTTTTGGAAGAAATCACTAAGTGGATAGACGTGGGATCGCCAGTAGATATTATCTACTTAGATTTTCAAAAAGCTTTTGACAAAGTGCCACATCAAAGATTGCTACTTAAATTAAAAGCCCATGGTATCGGGGATAGCATAACTGACTGGATAGAACAATGGCTGACTGACAGAAGACAACGAGTTGTAGTAGATGGAGAAGTTTCAAATTGGAAATCGGTTTTGAGTGGGGTACCTCAAGGATCAGTATTAGGACCTATATTATTCTTAATTTATATCAATGACTTGGAAGCCAGTATAACAAGTAACGTACTGAAATTTGCGGATGACACAAAACTGTTTAGAAAGGTTAATACTGATGGTGATAAACAACATTTACAAAACGATCTAGACAGATTAGTGAAATGGTCTGAGAAATGGCAGATGCTATTCAATTTTGGGAAATGTAAATGCCTACATACAGGACATGGGAACTTGAATGTAAACTATAAAGTGGGAGATACTGTTCTGGGTACTACTGTAAAAGAAAAGGACTTAGGAGTTACAATAAGCGCTGATATGAAAGTTTCAGAGCAGTGTGGTATTGCAGCTTCAAAGGGTAATCAAATTCTTGGATTGATTAGAAGAAGCATAACATGCAAGGGAAAAAAGTTAATTATACCTCTTTATAAAGCAATAGTTAGACCTCATTTAGAATACTGTATACAAGCATGGAGACCATATCGTAAGAAGGATATAGATACGCTTGAACGCATACAAAGGAGAGCAACTAAAATGATTCCAGAACTTAGAGACCTTAGTAATAACACTATCAATGTTATGATTAACTGTGGCTAATTAGCATATAATTAGCATATGTAAACAATTGCAAAGTGAAAAATTAAATACGAAATCTAGTTTTATTTCGTCACTCATGGACACAATAAAGCACAAAATGAGGCAAGTTTGGTACTGCAAGGTAGGCCTACATGTCCTCTATGAGCAGCAAGAGAAATTATAATAATATCTGCATTTACCTGTGAAATATTACAATTAGCATGCAAGTAGTATGATTTTGGTTGATCGCATATATACATATAAAACACACAAAACTGTTCACAAAATGCATAATAATGAATGTTTCATAGGTACATGTAATCTATTGACATATAGATCAGAGCACACCATGTATTGTAGTATAATAACTTATGGAAAAGAAAAGAAAAATTCAAGGAATATAAATGCAGTAATTCTGCAAATGTTCCGTCAAAAGACAATGAATACAGTAACAACACATCATTGACACATCAATGTCGCTGTCTTGTCCACTACTAATGTCATTTACATCCGAATTATCGGATGTAAAACCCAACAGATGCAATGCCCGCTCATAGTCTTCATAACCATGAATCGTAAAACGTTGACAAGATATCAGTCACTTTAAAAAAATTCGCAAAAATACTAATAATTGACGGATCGATTCGAGAAATAGCCACATGGCGATCAATATGAACAATACATCCCAACACCGAAATTTCGGTGTTCAGGGTGCATCAGGTTAAACAGGTGGGTTTTTAGTTTATGGCGAAATGTTGTTATATTTCCTACAGACTTAACACTAACAGGGAGTGAGTTATACAGAGTCAATGCTGCAACTGAAAAACCTCTAGTTCCAACATTTGTCTTAAAACTGGGAATGAAAAGTAGATTAGAATTAGATGATCAAAGCTGTCTAGGCTGTCTTGCAGGAATGCACAGTGAATATAAATATGTTGGTTGCTTGGAGTGACAGGTAATTGTACAAATCTTAAAAATAATGCGACATCTGACAGGTAGCCTATGCAATGATTTAAGAAATGGTACTGAGTGAGAGAAACAAGGAGCACATGTCGACGTTTCAAGATGTCCTTGATAGCAATGTCGTGATTAATAATCAAGTCTACTGCTAATAAGAACAGTTGCAATAGCCTTGGCAACAGAAAGACATATACCAACGAATATGACAAAGGTCACAAATGTGAGAAAAGCAGCATCTATATCTAAACTTTTATTTGTTGCATACATTAATTAAACATTTACAATAGTCAATACAACTGTAGGTTTGCAATATCAGTAAATAAAATATATATATATATATATATATATATATATATATATATATATATATATATATATATATAAAACTTATCTAACAGGAGAGTATATAGGTATTAATCATCAAATTTAATGAATTAATGAAAATTTTAGGCAAAGCACAGCTACTTACTGAAGTTTGTACAAAGTCTATTGTTTCGTCTGTGTGTGAATCCTTTCCATATTTGGTGACAACAAAGTTTCTAAATGTTTGCGTCACAGACTTTTTGGCCTGTGAATGAAACAGAAACAACTTGTACAGTGATCAGAGTATACAGTGATCAGAGTATACAGTGATCAGAGTATACAGTGATCAGAGTATACAGGAACATTAAGAAATTCTACAAGATTTATACAATCACGACATGCGTGAATTGAGTAATTGACACAAAACGCAATAAAAATCTAAACAATGAATGCGTCATATTGGCAGAACCAACACTATTATGCTATTTGTCTGTGTGTTGTTCTGTTTGTCAATCTATCAATTCACCAAATAACTCACAAGGGATATATCAAATTCAAGGCCATTTCTAGACTTTTTAAGACTACTGAGAAGAAAAGTCAAATCTCCATCTCAGTCCATCTGTGTACCTATTTATTTCCTTGTCTGTCTGTCCAGCTGTCAGTCTTACCTGGTCGCGCTGCATGTATGCCCACACACAGCCACTGATGTCTGTTGCCAGGACAAGAAACAGCATAACAAAGAACTGAAACAGAACAAGAAGCACATGTAGGCAGCTACAGGTAGGCCAGCACACAATCCATCGTCTCACCATACAGGTAAGATGACTTCTATCAACAAAGACCACTGCCACAGGTAGGCCAGCACACAATCCATCGTCTCACCATACAGGTAAGATGACTTCTATCAACAAAGACCACTGCCACAGGTAGGCCAGCACACAATCCATCGTCTCACCATACAGGTAAGATGACTTCTATCAACAAAGACCACTGCCACAGGTAGGCCAGCACACAATCCATCGTCTCACCATACAGGTAAGATGACTTCTATCAACAAAGACCACTGCCACAGGTAGGCCAGCACACAATCCATCGTCTCACCATACAGGTAAGATGACTTCTATGTTCTGTCCATCGCGACTACACTCTGGTCACATAATCCACATTCTGTTCATCGAGACCATTGTCAGTCCTCACAGATGATGTTCCATCCACAGAGACCATTTCTGTCCACTGAGACTACTGCCTGAGAAATTGGTCTCTCACCAGAGCTCATGTTCAGTCCACAACGTCCTATCCACTGAGACGATGGTTGTTTTACAGATACAATGGTTGGTCTACAGTCCATGTTCTGTGCACAGAGACCATCATATGACCAACATTCATACACTGGTAGGAATGCATGCATGCACGCAGAGGCATATCTAGGATCTCGTAAAGGTGTATGGCAAGGGGGAGGGGCAATAGTCACCCATTAGGAAATTCAAAATTAACTATTGGATTAGTTTACCGAAGTCCAAACATAAACGAAGAGGACAACACAAAAATAAAAAACGCCATAAAGGAAGTTAGTAAAGGGGAATGTATCATAATGGGAGATTTTAACCATGGACACATACAATGGAATTCTCTAGAGAGCACAGGGAGTGAGGACCAACAATTTCTATTTTTAATCCAGGATAGCTTTCTTACTCAGCACGTACTAGAACCAACCAGGGGAGAAAATGTATTAGATATAGTTTTGTCATCACAAAAAGAATTAGTGGACAATGTAAAAATACTTGAACCATTGGGTAAGAGTCACCATAATCAAATACATTTTGACATCAATGTAAAATCAGAAAGTAAAAATAAGAAAACGTACAAGAGAAACTTCCACAAAGGTAACTACAAAGATATGAGAAAATACTTAGCAAAGCTAGATTGGAATAACATGCTGATGAATAAGACCGCAATTGAATGTTGGAATATTCTAAAATATGAAATTAAGAGTATCATCGATAAATTTGTTTCCTTCCAAAAACAAGGAAAACAGTGTAGAAAGAAACACTTGTCAAAAGAGGCTATTAGAAAAATAGTGTTAAAACAAACTATGTGGAGGGTTTATAGGCGTACCGGAAAGGAAGAAGACTATGCAAATTACAAAGAGGCACTTAATGCAGCTACAACTGAAATCAGACAATCTAAAAGAAGCTATGAGCAAAAACTGGCATGTAACATAAAAAATGACAGCAAGAGTTTTTATGCATATGTCAGGAGTAAACAAAACGTACAAGACAAGGTTGGACCTCTAGAAGACACTGCTGGAAATATAATATCACAGGGGTTTTTAATGGCGGAAGACCTAAATGGGTACTTCAGTTCAGTGTTTACCAAAGAAGATATTAGTTCATTACCAGTTGCTGATGCTAAATTTCAGGGGGCTAAATCTGACTATTTAGGACCGTTAGTTGTAACTCCAGAAATGGTAGCTAAGAAAATAAAGGCAATGAAGGATAATAAATCACCGGGAGTGGATGGGATTCCTCCAAAATTACTAATGGAAACAGTAGAACAAATCAGTATACCACTTGGAAGAGTATTCAACTTGTCATTAAAAGAGGGAGTTGTTCTGTTTGAATGGAAAGAAGCAAACATCATACCATTATTTAAAAAGGGTTCGAGAAATAAGTCAGAAAATTACAGACCAGCGAGTTTAACATCAGTGATTTGTAAATTATTAGAAAGGTTAATTAAAGACCATATGGTGGACTTCCTCGTTAAGCATAAATTATTAAATTCATCTCAACATGGATTCCTTAAAGTGAGGTCATGCTTAACAAATATGTTATGTTTTTTGGAAGAAATCACTAAGTGGATAGACGTGGGATCGCCAGTAGATATTATTTACTTAGATTTTCAGAAAGCTTTTGACAAAGTGCCACATCAAAGATTACTACTTAAATTAAAAGCCCATGGTATCGGGGATAGCATAACTGACTGGATAGAACAATGGCTGACTGACAGAAGACAACAAGTTGTAGTGGATGGAGAAGTTTCAAATTGGAAATCGGTTTTGAGTGGGGTACCTCAAGGATCAGTATTAGGACCTATATTATTCTTAATATATATCAATGACTTGGACGACAGTATAACAAGTAACGTATTGAAATTTGCAGATGACACAAAACTGTTTAGAAAGGTTAATACTGATGGTGATAAACAACATTTACAGACAGATTAATGAAATGGTCTGAGAAATGGCAGATGTTGTTCAATTTTGGGAAATGTAAATGCCTACATACAGGACATGGGAACTTGGATGTAAACTATAAAATGGGAGATACTGTTCTGGGTACTACTGTAAAAGAAAAGGACTTAGGAGTTACAATAAGTGCTGATATGAAAGTTTCAGAGCAGTGTGGTATTGCAGCTTCAAAGGGTAATCAAATTCTTGGATTGATTAGAAGAAACATAACATACAAGGGAAAAAAGTTAATTATACCTCTTTATAAAGCAATAGTTAGACCTCATTTAGAATACTGTATACAAGCATGGAGACCATATCGTAAGAAGGATATAGATACGCTTGAACGCATACAAAGGAGAGCAACTAAAATGATTCCAGAACTGAGAGACCTTAGTTATGATGAACGCCTGAAGGAATGTGGTTTAACAACTCTAGAGACAAGGAGGTTAAGGGGAGATCAGATTGAAGTTTTTAAGATATTGAATGGGTATGAAAATATTGATAGAAATATGTTTTTCTCACTCAAGAAGGATAGCAGAACTAGAGGACATGAGGTAAAATTAGTAAAGGATCAATGTAGATTGGACATCAGGAAGCACTCGTTCTCACAGAGGACAATAAATGAATGGAACAATTTGTCTACAGATTGTGTAATTGCTAGCAGCGTGAATATGATTAAAAACAAGGTTGACACATATCTCAGGAGGGCGGGTTATAAGTAGATGAACATTGTTGGACTCTCGATAAGCCAATGGCTTCCTTGTCCACTTGCCATCTGGGCCTTTGGCTTGGATGGCAAATCTTGTTAAAAATTACTACAGTTTACCCTATTACTGTTCTTACCATGTAGTGGCGCAACAGGTTATATATAAAAAATCAAACATTTAAGCTACATGGGGTCCAGGCCTATGGCCCCCCTAAATATGCATGCACAAACACATGCCTGCACACGCACACAAGTGAACACACGCAAATGAATGCACACACATGCACGCATGCACACAGGCATGTGTGATTGCACCATCCCACTTTCATTATCATCCCGAACAGACCAGGCATTATTCCTGCGTAGTGATTATGCTTGACTTGTCTGACAGCATGGAGCATCTCACACATAACACTAATGTCTGCAGTCAGATCTACACAAGCCAGGCATGAACTGGAATTAATGGAAATCTGAATGTTTCAACAATTTACGAGGAACAAATTCAAGTCATTTACCACAGTCACAATGGCATGAGACCAGAGCAATCTTGTCAGTGATGTCTGGTGCCTGTCATAAGCTGCATTGATTTCTGGTTTTGATTATGTGGCATTGTCATAAAGCACTTTCAATGCAGTTGCCAGCCTGCATGTATTGCCTGTAACTACCATACTAACTCACCAGTGAGTCAGTTGCCAGCCTGCATGTATTGCCTGTAACTACCATACTAACTCACCAGTGAGTCAGTTGCCAGCCTGCATGTATTGCCTGTAACTACCATACTAACTCACCAGTGAGTCAGTTGCCAGCCTGCATGTATTGCCTGTAACTACCATACTAACTCACCAGTGAGTCAGCAGTCTTATCAATGTAAAGGATTTCAAAGAATAACCTTTATGTATAGGACTGACTCTTCTGACTGATGCTAATGAGAACATACAGCAACACAGATGGTTATGTGGCTGGTGAGTGAATAGCCAGGAGCTGGGTTGATGTGAGTTCATGTGACTTATGACACAACACAGACATACACGACACAGAGAGACACTGACACAACATGGATACAACACAGGCACAACACAGACAGACATGTCATAGACAGACATACACAACACACAGACACGTCACAGACAGACACAACACAGACATACATGACACACACACAACACGGACACACCCAACACGGACACACACAACACAGACAGACATGTCATAGACAGACATACACAACACACAGACATGTTACAGACAGACACAACACAGACATACATGACACACACACAACACGGACACACACAACACGGACACACACAACACAGACAGACATGTCATAGACAGACATACACAACACACAGACACGTCACAGACAGACACAACACAGACATACATGATACACACACAACACGGACACACCCAACATGGACACACACAACATGGACACACACAACACGGACACACACAACACGGACACACACAACACAGACAGACATGTCATAGACAGACATACACAATACACAGACACGTCACAGACAGACACAACACAGACATACATGACACACACACAACATGGACACACACAACACAGACAGACACGACACAAACAGACACAATACAGACAAAAGACAGACACAGAGCAACACGGACATACTCACTGTTCCCAGCATGCACCGAGACTCCTGGAACGCGCCACAGCAACCAAGGAAACCAACAAAGGTCATGACCCCGCCACTGGCCATGAGGATGTAGCATATGATGTGGAAAGTGTTGATTTCAGTGGAATATCCTGCTTTCACATAGTGGTTTGTGTTTGGGTCTATCCGCATGTAGACTGCCAATCCCAGCAACAGCATGCCAGCGACCTGCAACAGAAACATAGGCCTTGAAAACTACAGCAACAGAAACACAGACTCTGAAAACTATAGCAACATAAACTGAGGCCCTGAAAACTGCAGCACCAGAAACACAGGCCCTGAAAACTACTGCAATAGAAACACAGACTCTGAAAACTACTGCAACAGAAACACAGCCCCTGAAAACTACTGCAACAGAAACATAGGCCTTGAAAACTACTACAACAGAAACACAGCCCCTGAAAACTACTGCAATAGAAACACAGGCCTTGAAAACTACTACAACAGAAACACAGCCCATGAAAACTACTGCAACAGAAACATAGGCCTTGAAAACTACTGCAACAGAAACACAGCCCCTGAAAACTACTGCAATAGAAACACAGACTCTGAAAACTACTACAACAGAAACACAGCCCCTGAAAATTACTGCAACAGAAACATACGCCTTGAAAACTACTGCAACAGAAACACAGCCCCTGAAAACTACTGCAACAGAAACATAGGCCTTGAAAATTACTGCAACAGAAACATACGCCTTGAAAACTACTGCAACAGAAACACAGACTCTGAAAACTACTGCAACAGAAACACAGACTCTGAAAACTACTGCAACAGAAACACAGGCCCTGAAAACTACTGCAACAGAAACATAGGCCTTGAAAACTACTGCAACAGAAACACAGCCCATGAAAACTACTGCAACAGAAACACAGCCCCTGAAAACTACTGCAACAGAAACACAGCCCCTGAAAACTACTGCAACAGAAACATAGGCCTTGAAAACTACTGCAACAGAAACACAGCCCCTGAAAACTACTGCAACAGAAACATAGGCCTTGAAAACTACTGCAACAGAAACACAGCCCCTGAAAACTACTGCAACAGAAACATAGGCCTTGAAAACTACTGCAACAGAAACACAGCCCCTGAAAACTACTGCAACAGAAACACAGCCCCTGAAAACTACTGCAACAGAAAAACAGGCCCTGAAAACTACTGCAACAGAAACACAGGCCCTGAAAACTACTGCAACAGAAACATAGGCCTTGAAAACTATTGCAACAGAAACACAGCCCCTGATAACTACTGCAACAGAAACACAGCCCCTGAAAACTACTGCAACAGAAAAACAGGCCCTGAAAACTACTGCAACAGAAACACTGGCCCTGAAAACTATTTTGGAATTTAGAAATTGTAAATGAGTCAATATGATTCAAGTTAATTCATGTCTCAGCTTAGTGAATATTAACGAACCTCTCTTACATGGCTAATTCACTGGAAAACATAACTTCATTTGTCTGGAAATATTACCTAGCAACTTGAATGCATTTGTTGCTGGAAAAAGCTGCAGAATCTGTTTAGCAAAATTTCAGGGAAGGTACAATTTCTCTTCAGATAAATCAGTTATTTTGCACTAGTAAATTTTTATAACTGATTTTCCCGCTGGCCCATGTGACAAAACAATCAACAGCAGCCCTTCAGCTGGGTCCAAGGGTCTTCTCAAAATCTTAAACAAATCTTACGTTTTTCATCAAATGAATTCTAGGTTTAGCATTGTGCTTTCAGGTCATTCCAGCTTGAAGCAAATATATTATTTATTAAAAGAAATGCAAAACTCATTCATTAATCAGATGTTCACCATCATGGGCTAGTTCTAGTTTAAATTTTATTCTCTTTAATTAAATATCCCATTTTCAAATATTACGAGCATTGTTTGTTGTTCACCCTGAGACGTAAAAGAACATACAAATTGTTTATTTGAATTCTGTGAATAATATATTTTTAATTTGACCCATCTTTGGGATGGCCCCAAATGCCCTTCTGTTGTACGCAGCACCAGGAAATAATTCTTTTAGCCAGGTTTTGTTGCCATAGCTACCGCCTTCTTGGAGTGTAATTGCGGTCATTTGTATTCTGTGGCTGCTGTTTGTGTAAAACATGCAACATTTTTCAACTGCGGAAAAAGCCAATAGCACCAGACAATTGCAGGACAGATATTTAGATTAACAGAATATAGACAGATGGAGTAGACACTCTGAAATGAAACTGAGATTGTAATTACTGCTAAAATTAAGTACATATCCATGACCAATAATTCTGTATTAGTTAAAACCTGAAAATGTTTACTTAAATTTGTCACAGAATAACAATATTTTTCAATGTTATCTCATAAATAATCACAATTTTCAATTCATACATTTAACGTTAAATATTTTTAAATAAAATTATAGATATTTCTGGCCATGACCAGGATATATCCCTAACGTAATTAGAAATATCATCAGCTAAACTGAAGATTTGTCAAAACATTTATTATATATACCGGTATATACATTACATGAAGGACAACAGTCACAAAGCACTGACTGATAAATATGATAATATGCATAATAATTTATAAATTTATCCGGTTACCCGTAAGATGCATGCATAATTTTTTATAGTCGGGAAATCAAATAATTATTGCTTTGTTCTTTCAAAGTATCAAAAAGGCAATGAATAAATTATACTGTACGCCAACAGTGCAACATGCAATTAATCAGGTCATCGAGAAGGCGCTGTACAATGTCTGTGAACATAAATGGATTGAGTTTTTGTCGCATGTTGTTTCTGTGGTCTTTCGCCATCAGTGAAATTTTTTTCATCTAGCAAATTATTTTATCAAATGACCCTGAATAAATTGGTCTGTTGTATAATAAAATAATATTTACTGACTATAAAACATGTTATACTTTCTGATATTGCAGTCATCCCAGATTATGTTAGTAATATTCTTTCAATAGATGTTAAACTGGTATTTCACACTGCATTATGCATCAAATCAATGCAGAAAAATTAATTAAATTTTAATGAATATACATGATAATTATGTTGTTGCATTCTGACTTTTAACAATAATGCAAACCGTAGTTGTATATATTAAATTACAAAAGGGAAAACTTGTAAAAAAAAAGGTCTATAGTCTGGTACTGCAATATTTTTGGTAGAAAACATTGTTTAAACTAGAAGTGCAAGAGGGCTACTTAGAGGTGCCTCAAACAGGACAAGAGGCCAGTAGTACACACAAACCAGTAACAAATTGTTCGGAAAACATTTATGAAGCTGGTTATAAATGTGTGTGTTTAAATTCAATTCAAGGAGCATAGTAACTAAGAAAAACGAATTAAACATTATGGTAGAAGATATTAACCCTAACATAATTGGTATAACCAAATCATGGGCCAACAAAGACATATCAGATGCTGAATTAGGACTGACAGGATACGTGATGTTTAGGAGAGGTCGAATAGGAAGAAGGGGAGGTGGAGTCATTTTATGTATTAAAGAAATTATTCAGGCTTATGAAATAAAATTAGTAACGGAAGCAATCTTGATAAATCTTGTTAAAAATGTTCTGTACTAATGATAATATTGATATTACTGTTTCAATGTGTTTTTGCTGAAATAAAGATTCAATTATCATACAGATTATTTAGTATAAGTGACAAACAAGTATCCATTCAACTGGGGTGAGACCACAATTGATTTTCTAATTGGCAGTCATTATAACGTTTCTTTGGAATCCTGGAAAACTTTTCTACAATTTTCTCTAAAATTTCACTGCACATTAATTTGTAATCTCAATTAACACACATGCTGTGTGAAATTCATGAAATTTATAAATTATACCCCTCAATTTCAACCAACCTGATAACTGATTTTGAAATGTTACTCGCATTACATTTTTATCATGATTTTTTTCATTTAAGCTGCTGCAGTTTTAATCATTATTCATCATAGTGTTTTTCTATGCTAGTTAAATGATCAAAGTATGTGACAGAAAATTAAAAACGGAAACTAAATGATAATGTTTTCATTCTGTGAGTGTGCACATGTCAGTCACTCATGTTACAAAAAAGGACAAAATGGATGTATTTATAATCCAAAGCAGGACTTCGGAAATCAAGTCGCCCATTCGCCCGATGCGACTTGAAATGCTGTTGGGCGAATAAAAATAAAAAATCACTGGTCCGTCAGTCGAATAAAAATTTTACCATCTGCAATCATAATATCCCTTAAAAGGCTTTATTTTTCAAACACTCTGCGTTGCGTCGCCTGCAGTGCTCAATGTACTGCCGCAATGTTTCTTGTTTTGAAGCAGAAACTAGGCTGGCGCCACCTTGCAGAATTCTTAGAAGTAATTCATAGTGTGTGCTTTTAGCTGCAAGGTGGCACCACATTGCTATCACTACTGGCAGCTTTCGCCAGATTTTGTTATATTTATTGAAGTGCCAATATACTGAAAAAAGGTTTTTATATTCAGTTGCAACTGTTTGGAATCAAAAGCAGACAAATAAAAATTTTCTGGTACAAACAGTTATTTTTTATTATTGTGAGAATATGGTTGTGGATTGGATTGAGGACGATTTACAAAAAAATTTAATGAAAGTACTCGGGCTAGTGAAAATTCCTGCAGGCTAGTAGATTTCATAATCCACTAGCCTGGTGGGCTAGTAGAATGTCTTTAATTCAGCAGGCCTGCAGTCTCGTCAAACTACAATTGCTTTGAAAAATGGCTGCATATACTATGTACTAAGATATCAACATACCATTACATGGAAACAGTTTTGGAATTACATAATAAAGAAATTTGTGGTTGTCAAAATAGTTGGTTACTTGCTATATGGTTACTCGCTATATGGTTACTTGCATTACAATTTGTTCGCTACTAAATTATTCCTAACATGATTGATTTGAATTTGTATAAATTACCATCAAATTAAAGTCATATGAAGGTATTAAATTAGTCAATAAATTATTTTTGTGGGCAGTGTGAACTCTTAGTCTGCTGTAAAAAAATGGCTGCATATTCTTTGTAGCGAATATATCAAGGTATCGTAATAGAGCACATTTTTTTAATTGCATAATTCATAAACTTGTGGTTGTCAGATTAACAAGTTACTTGCGTTACGATTACTCGTGTTACAAATTGTCCACTATTTAGTAATAGCCAGACAAAAATTTTTACAGAAAAGTGGCTGTTTCTAAATGTTAAACCTTTGTTGAAAAAACATTAGAGCTCCACAACTTGTGTAGCATACGTCAATGTAGGAAAATAACCAGTTTTGTTTATTAGATGCAAGAAGTGGAGGACAGAGAGGAAAAAGTTGCTATTTCTATTACTCAAGTTACATTTATGAGGGAACCTATTTGGTTGAGAGCTAGAACCGTACCATACATGATATTAAGTAACAGCAATGGGTATTCCTTGTAGGTATTAGGTAAGTTAATAGATGTATGCAAGTTTTATTTGATTGCATACAAAATAATAAATGTTTTAATGCTTCACATATGAGATTATTATTAAATTTATTTGACAAAATAATAGGCATCTATTGGGGATTCAATATCTTTTTGGCAATGACTTCAATTGTAATTTGGTTTTCAGATCCATAAACTTTAGCAATATTGGCTATCAGAAAAAATACGTTTAATAAAATAAAAGATATATTAAAATTAAGTGTTTGTCCATTTCATCGTGTCATGGCGCTGGTGCATCCTGCTGAATATAGCCAGTGCAGTTGATACGTGAGTGGTCAGTGTCTGTCTATTGTCATCAAAGGAAAAATCTAACGCAATAATACAGAAAACATTAACTTTACTAACGTGCTCAATAAAAAAGTTCTTGGAAAAAATTCACTCATCACGCGCAATCCTCAATTTCTGAGGGGCTTTTAAGAGAATAATCCTGACTGTGACCTGACTACTAAGTACTTGTCACACCGGATGACATTCATAACCTCTGTGGCCAACATTCTGGAAAAGATAATCTGCTAGACAGAGTGGCAAGCCACAAACTATTGGAAGATTAGGGGCTGCATTGTGGCAGGGTGTTGCCAGTTGGAAATTAGCGTAATTACATGCTGCATATTGAAGAATGAACTGGGTGAATTAGGTTTGGGAACTTTTCTGATAAGAATCATTCTTCCTGTCAATCTACATTTAGGACAGTGTCAATTCAGTAAATACATGCTTTGAGCATGTGCATGCATGCATTCTTATGCATACACGCATGACTGCTTTTATCATTATGTATGCATGAATGTCTATGTGTGTGTGCGTGTATAATGTTGGTACGTTCGTCAATATTAATGGAGATATTGCCTGAAACATAAGGATATCGATATTTAGGATAATTAATTTATGGATCATAACACTATGAAGGATCCTAATAGATATCCCAGTTGTGGCTTCCCCAGGAATATCGAGACATTTAGATCTTCCTAGGTGAATCCCGGTACCATCTGAGGCTATAACAACAATGTGATGTTTGCTAATTACTAAATGCTCATAAGACTGATAACATTCCACTGCACATATTGCATGCAGTAGTACTAGATATCACATATTGCATGCAGTAGTACTAGATATCACATATTGCATGCAGTAGTACTAGATATCACATATTGCATGCAGTAGTACTAGATATCACATATTGCATGCAGTAGTACTAAATATCACATATTGCATGCATGTAGTACTAGATATCACATATTGCATGCGGTAGTACTAGATATCACATATTGCATGCATGTAGTACTAGATATCACATATTGCATGCATGTAGTACTAGATATCACATATTGCATGCATGTAGTACTAGATATCACATATTGCATGCATGTAGTACTAGATATCACATATTGCATGCATTGTACTAGATATCACATATTGCATGCATGTAGTACTAGATATCACATATTGCATGCATGTAGTACTAGATATCAGCAGTACCCAGTCATGTTTCTACTGAGGTCAGATGAATTCAATAGTTCCTTCATTCAGGTCTGTAAATTTTCTGAATTTTAAAAACTAACACCAGTTTTTTATTTTAGCAGACCTGGTCTGATTCCAGAATTGAATGCCAAATCCAATTCTAGAATCGGTTGTCCAGAAAGCAGTGGAATTGGAATAATTTTGGGTGGAATCGGAAATGCTTACTGAAACAAATATTTTTTATTCCACTGCCATTAATTTTCTATTTTGATGGTGCATAACCACAAAGAAAAAAATATGAATTAAGTCAAATGTTTGGAGAAAAACCAGGAAGTTGTCATAACTATAGTAACTCTCAAGTGAAATATTGACTGCAGAAAAACAATAATAAAATAATATGTTGTCACCAGACTGTGGGTAATAGGTAATATGACATATAATCACAACAAGCTTGCTGTGTGAAGACCTTCTCATCACAGTAGAACACAACCACAAAGCTGGTGTGCAGAGAGTTGAGACAATGAGACTTCGTGCTGCCATCCATAGCAGACAATGGACTGGCCAAGGTCTGTGCTGCCATCCATAGCAGACAATGGACTGGCCACGGTCAGACCCATATTCAATCATTCAAATGCCACTTTTTGTCTAACAAAACCGCCCATTCAAGTGTGGAGACATTGCCACACATTCAAAAAGATAAATATTGACAAGTGCAAATAACGCAGTGAGAGACTTATTTATCCAATGTTTTACTTTTCTAGTCATGTGACAAAGGTGGATCTTGTCCTAGTTGTCATGTGGATTGTTGTGGGGCTTTAACCTTTTGTCTATGGGGATTTTGTTTGTGTACATCAGCAAACATGGGGTAATCTCAATGAATCCATCTAGGAACCCGTACTTAGCTGAAGATTCTGAGACAGCTAGTTAGGTTTGAAAGGTGGTAGGGGGCGCAGTAGCATAGCGGTTAGGGGGAGCAGTAGCTTAGCAGTTAGGGGGCGCAGTAGCGTAGCGGTTAGGGGGCGCAGTAGCATAGCGGTTAGGGGGTGCAGTAGCGTAGCGGTTAGGGGGCGCAGTAACGTAGCAGTTAGGGGGTGCAGTAGCGTAGCGGTTAGGGGGCGCTGTAGCGTAGCGGTTAGGGGGCGCAGTAGCGCAGCGGTTAGAACATTGGGATTTCAATCGAGAGAACCTGGGTTCGAATCCTCTTGCTGCCGTGTCGAAGCTTTATCAATTATGTTCATTCCACATTGCCACAGTTCACTCAGCTGTATAAACGAGTACCTGGCGACAGGCAGAGGTGGATATTTGAACGAACAGTCTTCGTGCAGTAATTACAGTGTGGCTGAATGCTTCCCAGAGAAGTCAAAATGGCGTTGGAATGAACAGGTCTGCTAGGGGGTGAAGTGTAAAGTGCTGTGAACAGTCCCAAGGACCAGTGCTATTCTAAGGTATGTTCTTATATATAAGAACGTATCTTTTATTTGAAAGGGATCCTTCCTGGCCCGTTTGAACGTTCCTATATATTAAAAGGGAATCCGGGACATTTGGCCAACTTGAACTTGAAATAAGTGAAGCCACACTCACAACAGGCGATAATGTACCTTGTTATAACTTTAATCTTTACATGTATAATGGCATGAAATAGGAGAAGCCACTCTTACCATAACTGATTGTGTGTTGGCCAAATGTCCCCCCATGTACTCTTTGGCCAGATGTCCATTGGCCAAATGTCCAGATACCATAAAAGGAGATAACGCATGCCAAGTATGAACTAGCAAGGAAAATTATGGCAGGGGCAGACACAAAGCACTTGTCTATACCCTCCCAGTGAATGGGTTGGTGATCTGCAATGCAAGTCTGGGAAAATGGTTTCCCTTTCATCTATCTGCACTAGTGTCTGGATGACATGCAACTTACGGATAAAGGGTGGAATTGCCAGGGCTGTAAAACCAATTCATACGAGAATGACAAAGACGACAGCATTCAGTCAATTTGTACCATCTAAAAGGTAACTTCCATTAGTGTTAGTTGCCCCTGCCCCAGCCCCCCCAGAGGTGTGAGAATTTAGTGCCCCTTGGTCATTATTGATATACATTTGGTAGACTTTGAAATAATTCCATATAAGTTAGTGTTACATACATCTGTTTTGAAAATAGTGTGTTTGTCTACGAATAACCAACCGTTCTGAATGGGACTGAATGTTTTCAGAGTCTAACTTCTAAATTAGTATATTATTAACTTTAACCTACAAAATATACATATAAATGACATAATATTGAGTGGAATTGGAATCAACACGGGGGTGGATTTGGATTAAAAAAAAATTTGAGAGGTTAAATTGAGAGGTAGACGGACTAATGTATGTAATGTTGACTGGTAACTTTCCATATAAACTCACTGCTATGTGAGAGTAGGGAAAGATTAAAACTTCTACCCAGTAATATAAGAACAGAACAGGTTCCCACAAGAACACCAGGCATTTGGTTCTGCCAAACAAACAAGACACAATGTGCAGATATGTTGATGGTCTGCTGGGTAAATGATGGACCAAGTGAAGACACTAAGAGTAAACACAGGGCATGGTTTGTTACTTGACTTCTACACTGTTGACATGTTAATG
Organism: Lamellibrachia satsuma; assembly: GCA_033239005.1. NCBI lineage: Eukaryota > Metazoa > Annelida > Polychaeta > Sabellida > Siboglinidae > Lamellibrachia > Lamellibrachia satsuma. The sequence continues at coordinate 1,173,720 of BSQZ01000060.1, read as the reverse complement.
ATGTGCTGTTCATTTACATGGGTTCCATCCCTTAGATGAACTACTTGGACAGTCCAAGCTGTTTCGCTGGCTCGGGAGAAAGATGTTTCTGCACCTGAACTACACAAATATTAACTTCAGTTGCTCATAGCTACTGCAGGTAGTGCACGTTGACAGAGAGTAGGGAAACATATTATTAAGTGACTTTAAATGACATTCATACACACAGAACAGCCTAAATGTATTTGAATGCTGTATTTGAAAGTTGTATTTTAAGAGCTTCTTTTGTATAAAACTGCTGGCCTCATGCGGCATGTGGCTCAGCTGGAGGTAAACTAATATTGATTGTAACAGGAGGACCAGGGTTGTGTGACACTTTGCACAATGTGGCCAGCCTTCCCCTGCTAAATATTTGATGGCTGCTCAATAGAGACAACAGTCAGTGGGACTAAGACACTGTCCGTGGGTATAAGACAGTGTCTGCAGGTCTAAGACAGTGTCTGCAGGTCTAAGACAGTGTCTGCAGGTCTAAGATAGTGTCCGCAGTTCTAAGACAGTGTCAGCAGAACTGAGACAGTGTCAGCTGGTCTGAGACAAATCCACAGGTTTAAAACAGTGTCAGCAGGTCTGAGCCACTGTCAGCAGGTCTGAGACATTGTCTTTTGGTGTGACACAGATGTTCTGGCAGGGGATTAACAGGATGTGTCTGTGTCTGAGAGAACCAGCTAGGGGCAGGGACCATCTGTGGGCAGGGACCATCTGTGGGCAGGGACCATCTGTGGGCAGGGACCATCTGTGGGCATGGACCACTGGCAAACAGTAACACAGGCCATGCAGTGCAAATCTTGTAGGGAACTTCATCATACGAATGAACCAGTAGTGATATTGGTACCCTGTGGATCCTCCCCTAGAAACATGGATTTCAACTTTGTCCCAGTTGCCACCGTATCAATCAATCAGATGTGTTGCAAAAAGTCACTAATCTTGATTCTGCAAATGTAACAGGCTTTTTTGATGTGTTCTGAATAAAAAATGCATGGAATATGTTATTTATTAATAGTATAATGTTTCATATCCACTGCTGTTTGCGGTGGATTTCCCAGTTCTGGGCTTATTATTGTTATGTTATTATCCACATGAACGATAGAATTCAGGGCACAACCTGGCAGTTAGCTCAGCAATCAATATCAATATTGAAGCCACAGCAATGTCAACAAAGTCACAAGACCATGTTATATATCCACATGGGATGATTATCTAGACATGAGTTTAAGGAAATCCAATATTTATGGATTGGTAAGAATACCAAAAACAGAATCTCCTTAACCCCACTGCTTGTTGATCCTTGGGGTTTGAAATAAAAGTTCGCCGCACTAATGCAGGACCATAACTACATCTTCATAAAGCATTAGTTAATTACAAAACCATAATTTAAACCAAACATAATTTAATTAAAAAGTGTAGCAATACTATTGTCACATGGAGATCCTGTTGATGGGATGACAAAACATGGTATATACATGTACACTGATAACGCGACGAGCCATTCAGTATATAACTGATTCCTCTTACCTACCACGGGGATTCCTCTTACCTACCACGGGGATTCCTCTTACCTACCACGGGGATTCCTCTTACCTACCACGGGGATTCCTCTTACCTACCACGGGGATTCCTCTTACCTACACTAATAATAAATTATTGTCTACTCTGCATTTAAAACTGGAAGTTGCATCACAGCTGGAGATTTTGGGGCTTAGGGAATTCCACTCAGCAATGGTGCACACCCACCCACCCACCACCCACCCACCAGACCAGATTGCAGACCAGCCTTAACATTTATCGATTGGGAAGATGTGGGACTGGAGTCGGGGGAGCTGAACATGGCAATGAGGGATAAAACAGCACAGTGTAACCCCAGTGGCCGACATGAGCGATCGAGTAACTGTTTTTTAATTAAAAAAAAATCAAAATTGATTGAATACAGTTACATCAACAGGACTGTCTCTGCAAGTGCCATCTTCATCTCAATCCAAACTGACAGGAGCATGAAAAAGGGGTTCCAACAAATGTTGGCTCAATTTACATTTTACAAAGGGAGGGTGCTGAACTTGAATCTAACCCTAAGGCTAATTTCATGATGGATTAGTTGTTTACAGCCTTGCCTCTCAGCCAAAGAAATAGTAGTATACATATACCTGGCTTTATGAAATGAGAACTCCCAAATGAATGATGTCAAATAAATATATATTACGTAGTTATTTTATTTTGAAGACAAATAATACTTTTTTCAAAGCTAGCTTTTATCTAAAGGCATTTCTTATTTAGTTAGCATTGAAATCATTACACATTTAATAATTACGTAAATAAACACACTCTAGTATGTGTATGGTTACAATTATATGCATAGGTGTAAATTAAACCACCTGAAGCAGTAATGTTAGCCCCAGGGTGTTAACACTGAATAGGTGTTGAGTGCTGTCAAATAACAATCTTCTGCCCAACTTGGCATAGCAGGAAAGGCAAAACCACTGGGCTAAGGGTGTGCTGTAATATTATTAGGGTTATCATTGTAAGGTCATCAAGTGGGGCATGAAAGCTGCCTCCCTGGGGTATCCCATCAGGAAGGTCATTATGGAGGCTGACATGCTGGGGTATGCCCTGGACCAAGACCATAACACACTCTTTATTGGGGACATTAAGGAGATAGCAGTGCAGATTAGGGTCATCAACACCTGGAAGCTACACACTTAACAATCTACAGACATATTTTTTTATCAGAGGGGATAATATCACTTTCACCAGCAGCCTATCAGGGTTTACTAATGCCAACAGCCTAAGCATAGAGTGCACTGGTGTTTTCCTTGTTGTTTAGCAATCTCAAACAAACACTAGGTCCCAGAGCAATCAAGGCTCCTGCAACATAAAGCTATCAACTATCACCAATAATTATCTTACACCAGTCTCTGGGTTAAACCATCACATCAACAAGGCATTCCACAAACCTTGAGGGACATGGTGTGATTAAGAAAAAACACTGCTGTAGGAGATGCTACACTGTTATTAAGAAAGAACGATGACATACAGGGAATTGTTGATGATACTATGGTTTTGATTATGCCTTTGCTGGATAACCACGAGATGTTTGTGTAGAGGCGACTAGAAAATGTCATGATGCCTTGATCTGTTTTGATGATGAACAAGCAATAATTATGTAGTCACGCTAAACGATGATATCAGGTGTTTGATTCCCAGGTTTATTGTTTATTCGGGTTTGTTGTGCCCACTACACATGCCTCAAACTGGTTTTGGGGACCATGCCTTCTGTGCAGCAGTCAGTGCCTTCTGTGCAGCAGTCAGTGCCTTCTGTGCAGCAGTCAGTGCCTTCTGTGCAGCAGTCAGTGCCTTCTGTGCAGCAGTCAGTGCCTTCTGTGCAGCAGTGCCTTCTGTGCAGCAGTCAGTGCCTTTTGTGCAGCAGTGCCTTCTGTGCAGCAGTCAGTGCCTTCTGTGCAGCAGTGCCTTCTGTGCAGCAGTCAGTGCCTTCTGTGCAGCAGTGCCTTTTGTGCAGCAGTGCCTTTTGTGCAGCAGTCAGTGCCTTCTCTGCAGCAGTGCCTTCTGTGCAGCAGTCAGTGCCTTCTCTGCAGCAGTGCCTTCTGTGCAGCAGTGCCTTCTGTGCAGCAGTCAGTGCCTTCTGTGCAGCAGTGCCTTCTGTGCAGCAGTGCCTTCTGTGCAGCAGTCAGTGCCTTCTGTGCAGCAGTGCCTTCTGTGCAGCAGTGCCTTCTGTGCAGCAGTCAGTGCCTACTGTGCAGCAGTCAGTGCCTACTGTGCAGCAGTGCCTTCTGTGCAGCAGTGCCTGTGGAATAGTCTCCCTCAGTCTGTCAAACAATGTAGGGCACAGACAACATTTAATTTTCCAATAGCTGATACCCCTAAATTTTGGCCCAGCCAGGTGACTGATTTTTATCTGATCTAGTGATATGCGAGCAGTCATCTGTCTATTGCCATGAAATGATAGATCTAGTGATACGTGAGCGGTCACCTGTCTATTGCCATGAAATGATAGATCTAGTGATACGCAAGCGGTCACCTGTCTATTGCCATGAAATGATAGATCTAGTGATACGCGAGCGGTCACCTGTCTATTGCCATGAAATGATACATCTAGTGATACGCGAGCGGTCACCTGTCTATTGCCATGAAATGATAGATCTAGTGATACGCAAGCGGTCACCTGTCTATTGCCATGAAATGATAGATCTAGTGATACGCGAGCGGTCACCTGTCTATTGCCATGAAATGATAGATCTAGTGATACGCGAGCGGTCACCTGTCTATTGCCATGAAATGATAGATCTAGTGATACGCGAGCGGTCACCTGTCTATTGCCATGAAATGATAGATCTAGTGATACGCGAGCGGTCACCTGTCTATTGCCATGAAATGATAGATCTAGTGATACGCGAGCGGTCACCTGTCTATTGCCATGAAATGATAGATCTAGTGATACGCGAGCGGTCACCTGTCTATTGCCATGAAATGATAGATCTAGTGATACGCGAGCGGTCACCTGTCTATTGCCATGAAATGATAGATCTAGTGATACGCGAGCGGTCACCTGTCTATTGCCATGAAATGATAGATCTAGTGATACGCGAGCGGTCACCTGTCTATTGCCATGAAATGATGGATCTAGTGATACGCGAGCGGTCACCTGTCTATTGCCATGAAATGATGGATCTAGTGATACGCGAGCGGTCACCTGTCTATTGCCATGAAATGATGGATCTAGTGATACGCGGCGGTCACCTGTCTATTGCCATGAAATGATGGATCTAGTGATACGCGAGCGGTCACCTGTCTATTGCCATGAAATGATGGATCTAGTGATACGCGAGCGGTCACCTGTCTATTGCCATGAAATGATGGATCTAGTGATACGCGAGCGGTCACCTGTCTATTGCCATGAAATGATGGATCTAGTGATACGCGAGCGGTCACCTGTCTATTGCCATGAAATGATGGATCTAGTGATACGCGAGCGGTCACCTGTCTATTGCCATGAAATGATGGATCTAGTGATACGCGAGCGGTCACCTGTCTATTGCCATGAAATGATGGATCTAGTGATACGCGAGCGGTCACCTGTCTATTGCCATGAAATGATGGATCTAGTGATACGCGAGCGGTCACCTGTCTATTGCCATGAAATGATGGATCTAGTGATACGCGAGCGGTCACCTGTCTATTGCCATGAAATGATGGATCTAGTGATACGCGAGCGGTCACCTGTCTATTGCCATGAAATGATGGATCTAGTGATACGCGAGCGGTCACCTGTCTATTGCCATGAAATGATGGATCTAGTGATACGCGAGCGGTCACCTGTCTATTGCCATGAAATGATGGATCTAGTGATACGCGAGCGGTCACCTGTCTATTGCCATGAAATGATGGATCTAGTGATACGCGAGCGGTCACCTGTCTATTGCCATGAAATGATGGATCTAGTGATACGCGAGCGGTCACCTGTCTATTGCCATGAAATGATGGATCTAGTGATACGCGAGCGGTCACCTGTCTATTGCCATGAAATGATGGATCTAGTGATACGCGAGCGGTCACCTGTCTATTGCCATGAAATGATGGATCTAGTGATACGCGAGCGGTCACCTGTCTATTGCCATGAAATGATGGATCTAGTGATACGCGAGCGGTCACCTGTCTATTGCCATGAAATGATGGATCTAGTGATACGCGAGCGGTCACCTGTCTATTGCCATGAAATGATGGATCTAGTGATACGCGAGCGGTCACCTGTCTATTGCCATGAAATGATGGATCTAGTGATACGCGAGCGGTCACCTGTCTATTGCCATGAAATGATGGATCTAGTGATACGCGAGCGGTCACCTGTCTATTGCCATGAAATGATAGATCTAATGATACGCGAGCGGTCACCTGTCTATTGCCATGAAATGATAGATCTAATGATACGCGAGCGGTCACCTGTCTATTGCCATGAAATGATAGATCTAATGATACGCGAGCGGTCACCTGTCTATTGCCATGAAATGATAGATCTAATGATACGCGAGCGGTCACCTGTCTATTGCCATGAAATGATAGATCTAGTGATACGCGAGCGGTCACCTGTCTATTGCCATGAAATGATAGATCTAATGATACGCGAGCGGTCACCTGTCTATTGCCATGAAATGATAGATCTAATGATACGCGAGCGGTCACCTTTCTATTGCCATCAAATAAAAGATGCAGCAGTACAGACAACATTAACTTTCCTACAGTATCCAATGTGAAAGTGTTTGGAAAAAATCACCCATCACACACAATCCCCACTTTCCTAGGGAGTCTTTATGACTGTAGTCTGTGGTCTATAACCACTGCATCTTTCAAGACAGTGCTGAAGATATACCTTTAAAAAACTGCCTGCATAACTTAAATTGTGGAGATATCATATTCGAACTAATAAGCAAACAGTAGCATGACAAATAATTGGGCCATGGAAAAATGTCAAGGATTCTGTTATTATAAGTGTACACCAAGGATTCTGTTATTATAAGTGTACACCAAGGATTCTGTTATTATAAGTGTACACCAAGGATTCTGTTATTATAAGTGTACACCAAGGATTCTGTTATTATAAGTGTACACCAAGGATTCTGTTATTATAAGTGTACACCAAGGATTCTGTTATTATAAGTGTACACCAAGGATTCTGTTATTATAAGTGTACACCAAGGATTCTGTTATTATAAGTGTACACCAAGGATTCTGTTATTATAAGTGTACACCAAGGATTCTGTTATTATAAGTGTACACCAAGGATTCTGTTATTATAAGTGTACACCAAGGATTCTGTTATTATAAGTGTATACCAACATTTTTTTTCTACACAATAAAATAAGTGTTTAACACTAGTGGTGTCATTTGGTGACTAGTGTAGAACAACTGAAAAGTGGTGCCAACTGTTTAACACCAGATGGCGACATTTTCCAGTTGTTCCACACTAGTCAATTTACAATAATTATGGGTTCTGCTGATTAAAAAAGGGGGTGTATGCTAATTAGGGCATGTATGCTTAATAGGTCAAATACGGTATATTGAGAACACAAAACTGTGTGAAGTGCTTTGAACAGACCAGAGTACTGAACCAGTACTGTAGTTTTAAGACTTTATTATCATTACCCTTAAATGTTTATGTATAAGAAATGTTGTCCATTACATAGATACACTAGCCCGAGTTTATTATGTTGTGGCAGCAGGTCCAACTGTAATTCCTGGGTCAGCACTCTCAGCACCTAACAAGTTTATAGGACAAGATAAGACCCATATAGAACAGCCAACATCAACCACAGGATACACAGCAGCCTGTCATTAAGGCCAACCTCCTACTTATTTATGTATACACACTTGTCAATTACAAGTGGACTCTGTCCAGGTAGCTGGCCTACTGGAGGTGAAAGGTCAAGGGTTAGAGCAAGGGAAATGTCTCTCAAGATACTATTCTAATGTGGCTCTTATGTCACTTAATTCTGACCAACTTTTCCACAAGTGGATTGAACAAAGATATTAGGCTAGTACCTAATTAGAACTCACTGCAAGGATGAACAATATACTGTCCCTTATTAATGAATAAACTAACAAACGTCCTGATTGTTTTCCCATCATAGGTCTAGGAGCTTCCATGGTTTTGAGATATCCCCTCCATCAGATCAGAGTCCACCATTTACCTACCATATTCTATACAGAGTAGGCGTGTAACAACACATCAAACTATTGATGTATCACAACAGTCAATGTAACAACACATCAAACTATTGATGCATCACAACAGTCAATCTAACAACACATCAAACTATTGATGCATCACAACAGTCAATCTAACAACACATCAAACTATTGATGCATCACAACAGTCAATGTAACAACACATCAAACTATTGATGCATCACAACAGTCAATGTAACAACACATCAAACTATTGATGCATCACAACAGTCAATGTAACAACACATCAAACTATTGATGCATCACAACAGTCAACGTAACGATGCAATATTATCAATGAAGAATTTAACTATCTATCGTTATCTTTGATAGTACACTGAACTATCGATAGTAATGATAGTTGGCAAAACAAATCAGCATGGCTACTTGTGTCACTGTAACACTGCTAGCAAACATGCTTTTTCAACTTTATTTGCCAGTTTTATTTATTTACTGACCTAACATCAACAATTGTCGACTAGCAGCTATTGCTACTATCCCCAATAGTGACTAGTCACCATAACAAAGATCACACCGGAAAACATGTTAGTGGATTTTAGAATTGTCTACAGCACTTCTGTAACTTTAGATTAAGTGGGTACACTGCTAAAGTAACTGTTAACATTTTTCTGCACTGTGGCATAACAGCTTTCAAGTGGTAGCAGCAAACAGTTGTTGATGAGGTAAGTAAACTGATACTTATGCCAGTCGGACATCGGAATGGCAGGCAATCAACAACTTCCGATGCTTACGTAATGTACTGTAAATTTGAAAAGAAAATATTCAAAAAAATTGTCAAATATGCCAAGATATAATATATATGTGGTCTACGGGTAATTATCACCAGTGGCAAAACATTGTGTTCTGTTAATTATGTGCAGTGCTTATTCAAGCACCTGGAACACTTTTATCAATTTTATCAAATTATGATGGTAATGTTTATCTCACTGGAATCAACGTAATAAGGTTATTCCCAGCTGGAAAGAAATCTACATGGGAGATGGGTCATGGAGGGCCTACAGTGTTTATTCAGGGTAACTACTGTAAAATTATGATGCAAATGTTGGCATTTGGACGATTTCCAACATTTCATGACTGAGCATACTAAATGTTCACCTAAGGTTTTGTTAGAAACTGTTCAACCTACTGTACTAATGGCATGGGAATATGGTTCCAACTTATAGAACAAGAAAAGATCATTGGTAAATATTTAGCCTATATTTGTGGAATCATAAGTAATAACCTTCTTCCTAATATTAATTTTTTTAAATAAATTAAATGTGGGAATTATGGTGTAAACATAGGAATTGTAAAACAAATCACTGAAGAAGCCATGGAAGAAGTAAATACAGTTCACAAGGTTAGACCTTAAAGCAAAACAGAAGTCATGGTTTTAGAGATAATAAAAACTAACCACGTGCAACTAAACTCAAGAATGCCACGCCAGAGGTTTACATAGAAATGTGTTCTAAAAGTGGGAGATTCCCGCCATTTCTCTGAGTGACTGAGGCTGACATGTGACCAATAAGTGCATGCGCCATTCTATGAAATTGGGGTAACCTAGACTACAAGTCTTAAGGGAGGCTGATATACACAGAATCAACACAAAGTCTCAAGCAAACGAGTTATTTTGTCAGAAAGAGGACTAGTTTAGTAAACAAAGGCCAAAATATTTTAGTTGAGTTTAGATGCAAATAGCATGGCCATATCCTATTGGTAAATATAGGAATAGGTGTACTTAGAAATATATTTTATATGATGAGCGAATATTGCCAGAATACCACGACTCGTGATGTGTGATAATGTCTAACAGTGTGGCGCGACCCATGAAATTAAGATGTGTGTTCAACGAAGTTTACAAATGTCTTAGTAATTCTTATAACTGCATAGGCCGAAAAGCATGACTTTTGTTTCGCTTTAACTTCCATTTCAGAATTCATACCTGAAGGAATTTATGTTTCATGCTAGATAATGGGGACATAAATCCTTTCTTTTCATTGAAATTAACCACATATTCAATAGGGGTGACTGTTGGTAGTAGTTTTAATATCGCGATAGTTTCATGACTATTGGGGGTAGTTTTACTACTGAGATAGTATCGCGATAGTTTCATGATTATCATGATAGTATCATGATAGTATCACAGGAGCTTAAGTTATTAGGCATGCCTATTAATTTCACTTGATGTGAGTGAACTTATTCAGTGAAGTTAGCTACATCTAGCATAACAAGTCAGGCGCACATTCTGACAGGGATGGATGTGGTCTATCACATTTGTTGTGGTTCCACTGAATTTCAGCACAAAGCGAAGCATCAGATATGGCAAATCCATGTGTGATGCTGACCTGATTGATGACTGTTGATGTACTTAGGTAAAATTACCTGATAAAGTTGAAAAAGCACTTTTACAAACAATATTACTGTGTTACAAGTAAACCTGCTGATTTGTTTTGCCAACAATCTTTACTATCAATAGTTCACTGTACTATCGACGACGACTATTGGTAGTTAAATTTACTATCAATAGTTAAATTTCATATCGGTTGTATTGCACTGCTACATCGACTATCGCGATGCATTGATAGTTCGATGCATCATTACACCCCTAATATTCAAGAGTCAAGTAAGTGAATCAGGGTAACAAGGTCAGGAAGATGGTTCTCAGCCTCGTAATGCTATTACAGTGTATATGATGGCTATATAAGTGTCATCAGTAAACCCACCAACATCACAGTCATAGATGTGCTGGTTTGTGTTAGGGTCAACAAGTGGAAATTTGCTTGGTATGTCGGAGCTAAAGATTACCATCAGCTTAGCTGCATGGAAGTATTAGCACATGTCATCTGGAGAGACTTGGGTGGAAGGAGGTTAGCAGAATGAGTGTGGAAGATGGGAGAAAGACAGGGATGAACTACAGGAGAGAAGAAAGGATAGATGACAGGATATACAATCAACAATTTATTGAATGACGATCTTGTTCGTATCATACTGAACACCTATAAATGGTTGTTGGTACATAAAGGCATGCTCTTCTGTAGGGTAAAATATTTAAATTAGCAAATTAGCATAGGATTTATAGCAAGCAGGCAGGGGTAGTTCCTGTCAGTCAACAACCAGCATTTATTTACAAGTGTGTTGGCTGGAACGAGATATCCGAGACAGACAACAGGCTGGATTTTAATATCTCAGTGGCATTACTACTGTGGTGCCCCATGTAATCTCCACAAACTAATTAAACTTTTTGTGCAGCATGTGTTCACAATCGCTGAATTTCATAAAGATTTTTATGGAAGTACATATAATCCTCAACAAGTTGGCGCCTGGGGAGGGTGGGTGTCTGGGGGTGGCCCCAGTGCATAAAAAATAGGTAAATATTCAATGTTATATAACCAAAAACAACAATGTGGAGTTTTGTCATTTCTTAAATGTGCACTGATATTGTAACAAGATACAGCAAGCAGGAACTTGAGGTCTATAATGCTACATATCAACACTAATCCAGCAACATGGGCCTGAACTAGAGCAGGAACTGGCAGCTCTCATTTCATCTAATACTCGCCTCTCATTACTGACAGGAAATTAAACGGCCTGCAGTTTTTAATACTCTCTAACCTTTAGGAGGTTCGTAGGGTGACACTTGCTATAAAATGTGTGTTTACAATGATGTAATAAATATTACATGGCTCTCTGGTTAGTTTTAGTGTATGCTTCTAAACAAATTCTGAATGACTCATATTACATGGATGCATTTATGACAAGTTCACTTAGGTACAACATGTGTTTGTTACCTATATTCAGTGCAACATTTCAGGATGGACGGATAAAGAACACTCTCCTTGTTCCAGGGCTAACATGGAAGACATTGACACTGTAATAAGACCTTGCTCAGCAGTACTTCATGGTCATCCTCAATTTGATGTACATTTATATTACTTTTATGGGGAGTGTCCAGGATTTGGCCTTACTGGGGCATGTTTATATGCCAGTCTACTACGTAACAATAAATCGCACTGTACTCTGACTACAGTACTGTACATGCACAAAGAAGACATCAGTACATTTTAGTAATGAGGTTGTAGTTCATCAAAAAGTGATATTGCCTAATTTTAGAGGTAACAACAAGATAATAATTTTTTTATCGTGCATCCTATACAGACAGATCAATGCGCTTTACAATAAAATAATACATCAATACAAATGCACATAATTATACTTATAATCCAAATATTTAATATATATATACATTGATAATTTTAAATATTCATTAAAATCTAGTTTAACAAAACATATGTAAAATAAATAAATCAACAGTAAGTACAAATACAGTATACCTGATGACACACATTAAACTTATTAAAGTAATACAAATACAGTATACTTGATGACACAAATTAAAGTAATACAAATACAAAGGATGACATTACTGCTGTTGGCAACACTTTGCAGATATTTTTTTAGATAATTCACAATGCATGTGTGCTTTTAGCCACAAAGTGCATGCCATGTTGCTATCACTAGTGGCAGCTTTCGCTTACTTATTTTATCGCTTACTCTCGCTCGCCATTGGAAAAGTGTATCACTTTGAATTTTCAGCATTGATTCAGCACAGATGGAGAACATCCTGCAAGGTTCAATGATGTCCTCTTGCTAGGGTGATTGACTATCCAGTACCGCTCAAAGAATTGAGCAGTGGTTGGCCAATTTTTTTCTAGAATTACACAAACTGCAGATGAATGAGCTGTCTCTCGTGCTTTCTTGTCGTGTTTTGATTGAGCATCGGTCAGTTTGGTAGATGTGCTGAATTTGTGTCTTTGCCAAGTGCGTGCTTCATGGCATGGAGTAGCACATGTATGGCATGGAGTAGCACATGTATGGCATGGAGTAGCACATGTATGGCATGGAGTAGCACATGTGTGGCATGGAGTAGCACATGTGTGGCATGGAGTAGCACATGTATGGCATGGAGTAGCACATGTGTGGCATAGAGTAGCACATGTATGGCATGGAGTAGCACATGTGTGGCATGGAGTAGCACATGTATGGCATTGAGTAGCACATGTATGGCATGGAGTAGCACATGTATGGCATGGAGTAGCACATGTGTGGCATGCATGCAGTTTGTACATCCGCACCCCCCCCACAGCTTCAGCTACTTATGAGAAAGTAATAGATGCACACCGAGACCTTTGCATTCGTGCACTGCTGTCTTTTAGACAATCATCAATGGATTATAGTCTGGTTGGTCAGAATTTATCCACACAACAAGAATGTTGACACCTTCTGGTGACTGTGACTTTATAATGATTTATACTGAATTATTTTCACTAGCAGAGATTCCAGAATAAGGAAAAAGTTACATTGTGACTATATGCTATGGCATGCCATGCCTACGGCAATGCTTATATTAAAGCTTATTTTATATTCAACTAATTGGCAAATTGTCTCAGCCCTAGCCCTGGCCTAGGCCTAGCGACGTCAGACCGATTTGACTTACCTTCTACTAACATGGGGGACAGGGGTCACAGTTTATTGCTCATATATTATTATTATGTAAGTTACATGTTAGATTATATATATATATATATATAAATATATATAACCCATATATATATATATATAACCATGTTGCCAATATGTTAATATGTGCAGCTGTGTTAAAAAACATATTTTTTGGCAGTGCTTAAGAGTGGTATACATTTTTCAAAATTGTTGTTGAAGTTTGTTTTTTATTTTCGGCCGTGGCCATCTTGCATCTTGCAGACAGGGACTACCATTCTCGTCTGATTACGGGATTATGATAATGAGGGCATCCATCTCAAATAAAGAAAAAGGAAGAGGTATAAATGATGAATTTGAATATGTCAATATCATTGTAATCCATTTATGAAAAGTTGTATTAATTTGGCATTTAAGTTGACTTACTTTTAAAGTTATTTCGGTAGTTGTGATCAGCTTCGTTCATGGTCTGTAGGGTAAAGACATATGTCTACAACAACCTGATTCCCATGTTGACCTACTGCACAGTCCACTTTCGGGACCCCTGTCTGTAAAATCGACACCATCTTGGCATCTTGTCGAAAAGCGTGGTGCGTGCATTGCATTGCAGCATACATATCATGCTACCTGCTCGTATTATCGTTCACAAGAAACATTTCAGTGCTATTAGGGTTTAGTTTGATGATGATTTTATTTAGTATTATAACTATGATATATTTCATACATATTATGTGGGTTCAGTTCAAACTTAGCGAATCCGGTTCAAAAGGAAACTGGGCCAACTGAAAAAAATTAAAGACTGCTACAGGTGTATTTCACTATTGACGTATTGTTGATATTGCCATTATTATTACAATGCTAATTAATTTAATGTGTATATACCACTGTTTTGTACTATATATGTGCTATAACACCAAATTAGATTATTGTATAAATTTGGTTCTATATAAATTAATTAAAAATGATTGTTGCTATAATTATTAAATATATTATATTATATTATATATATATATATATATATATATATATATATTATATATATATATATATATATATATATATATATATATATATATATATATATATATATTATAAATATCATACAATTAATTAGTTATTAATGCTAGTAAAAATATTTTTTGGCTATCTCTCATGATGCATTATGAAGTTTTGTCTGTATATTGACGCTACTATGTTTAAGAACCAATGTTATATATACTTTATGTGACGGTTCTGAATTAACAATATCACTCTGTCATTAACTAGTTTTTTTGGCAAGAGTAATAATTTGTTCTTCAGAAAGACAATGTTAATTAGGCTTCTATATAGACAGGCTAACATTCAAAACATTCCAAAATGTATTTTTCTGGAGATTTATATGAAAAATTTGATAAATATTGGACATTAGGAAAACTGTCAGAAAATTTCAAAAAATTTGAAACTTTAAACAACTGTATCTTTTTTAACATTTCACTTAGAAACATGAAACAAGTACCTTTCTAATTCTTTTAACTAGCACTTTGAGGGGGGGGGTGTAATACAATAGAAAAAAATTGGTCCGACCTCGCTACAGGGGTAGGCGTCTCCTCATCTGCGAACGAACACTGATACCTGCATTGCCCTTCTTAGCCTTAGTCCTACCTGGTCGAGAATAGGCTAGGGTTAGCGCTAGTGCCTAGCTTAAGCGGTCCACAGTTTAAGCCAAGGCTAGGCTGGGTTCTGTTCTCTGTTGACAGTGCTGCGGGGCGGCAACTTGCAAGCGGCGCCGATAACACGAAAACGATTCGAGGAATTACATATAAATAAACGAAGAAAAACACATAACACTCACCCAGACAACGAAGTTAAGGGAAAATACGATATATTTCAGGCATCTCAAACAGCCGTGCAAAGCCATATCTCTTCACCAATACAAGGCTAAGTTTCCCGCAGCATCCGATAGCAGAATACGCTCCGCTGTTGACATCGCATCGCGTTCGACCCAGACTAAACAAATCCATCGTATTCGGAGCAAACACGGACCGTCTGGTTGCTAAAACAGCACTGACTAGAGGAGTCAGACCACAGCAGAGAATTGCATTGGTGGCCATGTTAACGTTTTGGCTGATTATAAGAAAACCTGACCATCAAAAATTCAGAAAAAAATGTGCAGCAACTACCTTCATCTCATTGACATGCTCACAAAGTTTTGTCAAAATCACATACCTCCAGCTATTTTAAAATGCCCCCACGTGCGATGCCCGTCAATATTTACAAAAATAGCTGTATGTTCATGCGCCCACGTGGCCCATAGCAAAAAATTCCCATAAATCCCTTCGCCAGTTAAACTCTACAAAAATGCACTATTTCACAGCCAATAGCTTCTATAAACAAACCTGTGAATATTCCTGCTCAAAGGCACTCATGTCACATATTATGAATTTATTAAGTTCACATTTCACAATTTCACTTGCCCTACATTCGTAAACAGGAAGGTCACCTGTTGTTTTACCCCTAGACGGCTTGGTGGCGAACAGTAACTATTGCAATATATAATCATAAAAAAGATGCAGTAGAAGATGTAATTTTATCAGCAATCTGTTATTTTGTTCACAATCTGGTCAGGAGTTCGTTCCACCGCCTATTGGCAATTGCTCATAAATATATATGCGTGTGTGCGTGTAATCTAGTATCTAATGCATGATCCCTATCTACTGATGAGTACTAGATGGTCCCGACGGAGGGACTTCCGTCTTGTTCGGTTTTGTCACGGGAAGTAATAAAGTTTTCTTTACGCAATTTATAATGATTTCGTAATTTAGTAGAATGCAATATATAACAAAACATCATAATAACGTGAAGAAGTATATTTCAAGCAAAATAAAAAAACATGTAATAGAGGCTACCCGGAATAACCAGTGGCGCTTCTGGTGCATAATATGAAGCTAACATAAAAGTGAAATTGCGTGACATTTTTGATGGAAGCATAACACGTAATTCTTGCGGTGAAACAATCGTGCATCTACGCTAACGCATGGTCAATCGCATTCGAAGTTATTCAAACATCAGATCAGTCGATGTTTGCATTCCAATGCTAGTGTTGTGATTGCTGTTTAAAATAAGTAAGTGTTATTGTGAGTACGCTCTATTCATCACTGAATTCTTTGCTGAGCTAATTCCTTCCAACTCTCTAATTTGAAGTACAAGTTGTACTTCCGTCGACAATCGATCCCACGATGCATTGCATTTATACATGGACGCCGTCTAGCGATCAAAGACATGACATTTCAAGCAATTCAGTTCATTAAAACATACCATTATGAAAATATTCACATAAGTATTTTTTTATTTCATGATTTGTCTTAGTGCACAAGCACAAGTCACGTTCTCGCATCTATAAATCATGAAAAATTAAGGAAGGTGCTTACAAGGCTAAAAAGCCTTAGTTTTAGAACCCGAAGATCCAGGCAAGTTAGAACTAGCCTCGGTTATCGAGGCTTGGCGCTGTGGCAGCACTGTTTGTCGCACATATCTTCGTCTGGATGCAGAATCTGGGCACATACATAAGTAGGTAATTAAGATCTGACCTGGCCATTTGGCTAATTCATAAAATAAGAGTGAACTTTTATTAGTATACACGATACAATTCAAATTAAATTTAAACTTTATTTAAATTTATATTGACACAACTGTTCAACTGAAAAGTTAAATCAGGCAAAACAAATGTTTAGTGTAGTATGTTGATAATGACACCGATTGGCTGCTAGCGCTTCATGGGAACGCCTACACAACAAGGAGCTGATAAAAGTTCACTCTTATTTTATGAATTAGTCAAGAACCCAGATGATAACTTAATTAGCTTCTTATGTATGCGCTCAGATTCCTGGTGCATACAATCATAATTTCCGTGACAATGAGAACTCCACTCTGTATCCAGACGAAGATGTGTGCGACAAACGGTGACGCCACAGCGCAGAGCCTGGATAATCGAGGCTAGTTAAAACTCAAGCGAAATTTGTGTAGAATCCGTAAGCGCTCCTCATGCTTTGAATAGTTCGACGTTGCGTTGTGATCTTGTCATTACCGCGTTTGGCATTTATATAATGATATGTAACTGCATCGATGTCTCAAACAATTATGATCACCGGTACCACTGTCACTATTACTGTATAATGACCATATCTATTTACATGTTTGTGTAAATCGCTACAGCGTAGTATGCACATATTGTAAACATATTCTCCAGCACCGTATTATCGCCCAGGTCACACCATGTTTACTAAGTTTGTCCGAAGTTCATTTCATCGCTCAACCAAACAGTACGTATGCAGGCATGCATGTAGCATATGTAAGAAACAGCACAACACTGACACATCAAAAATGTCGCTACAAAGAAGAAAGTTTTCAAGAGAGACCCGTCGTACAGCACAACTTGAGACACAGTCACAGAATGAACACGGCATCATCTTCGAAACCGAAGCAGACGACAAATCAGAGTCGGTGTGTCATACGCTACACACACCAGTACTTCTACGAGAAGTGCTTGACGTTATTCAGCCAAAGGATAACCAGGTAGATATTGCAGATACTGTTCTTTAACATTGTCATTGTTCAGTTTTATTATTTGGACTGCCTAGCAGCTGAACTGTAATTTGTAAAATACTCAAGTGGCTATGAAAGTAACTAATTAACTAGAATTCAAAATTAATACATCAAAAATGGGCAAAGAGTCTATAATGGCATAAGAGAAACAAATTATGGGATGATACCCAAATGTCATGTTATCATTGGCATTGCATAAGATTGTCAGAGAATTTCATTTCATAACCTAAATACAGAATCATGGTCATAATGCCCTACTGCCTGAATGCACCATTACCTGAATGCCCCAATCCTGGTTGGAATGGTCCAACTGTTTGGTTGGAATGCCACACTGATTTTAATGCAGTGGGGAGTGGTGGTCTAAGGGGAGTGGTGGTCTAATGGTTAGAGCACCCGCCTGTCGATCGAGAGGACGGTGGTTCGATTCCACCTCCGCCGTTTCGAAGCTTGGGCAATTTCGTTCACCCCACTTTGTCCGTGTCTTTCGGAAGAGACACTAAAAGCCGTTGGTCCAAACTCCTGCGTTAGCTCAAGATTGGGCTGTTTGGAGTATAACTACTTGAGACTTGAGTCAAATGTGTTTTTTCTTCAAATAATTAAACTATGTATATAAGTATATTACATCAAAACAATTCTTCTACTACTTCATAATTGCAACTTTTTAACCATTTTGTAGGCTTCCTAAGAACAGCTATTTTAGTGTCCATTTTCTATTTAGTAGAGTGTCATATTTAAAAATGTTATGCTCACGCAGATTATTTTTAATTGTATCTATTTTTTTGTTGTAATTTCAATAATATTGAATTTACGCGGACACTACAGATAATCAGAAGAATGACACAGTGCAATTACCCTCTGTACTTATGTCCTACGGAGTGTTGGGGTGGTCTGGCCATAGGCATAAGTCACACGCACGTTTCATAGAAAGAAAGAACACCAATTGATAATATCATCAGTAATAATAAAAATAACCTCGGTTTATATTCGAATACATTACAATTCATCACCTCCAAAGTGGGGCATTGCAACTATGAGAGAAGCATTTTTTGTGACCAAGTGGTTGGAGCATTCCGACTAAGCAGTTGCTGCATTCAGGCAGAGGGGCATAACTTTACAGACCAAACTTTTGCCAGAATTACTTCTGAATTTGGGATACTGTTACTAACTTATTGAACTTGAAAACATTATGCAGGACAGATATCAATGGATTTCTAAGTATTGTGAACTTCTATGAAACCCGTCCTCCGGTTGACTAGATGTTAATGATGAACTCTGTCAATACAACTAGTTGTAACTGAAAAGAAAACTTTCAATCGACAAACGCTTCAATAAATGCATGTAAAAATACCCAATGTAACATTTACGAGGACAACTTTTCCCAATTCTTTAGACACTATGTATAGGAAAAGTTCTTTTACGACAGAGGTGGACTACAATTGTTATCTACGATGATGTTACCTCTTAGATGTGCAATATGTATTTAGCTCATACATTAATCTAATTCATGTCAATCAATTCCAGCTCAAATAAAACACAAGTCTGTTTCTTCAATATGGTTTCCTCTGAGGAAGATGATTCTCAAATACAGTGTCTTGTGAATGCAGTGATAAAATGTGCTATGCGGTTTCAGGTGATTGTGGATATGACATTTGGGGCGGGTGGCCACACGAAGGCTCTACTGAAGGAGTGTCCTGGAATACGATTATTTGGTCTGGACAGAGATCCACTTGCTCACCGCCTAGCTACAAAACTGGCATCTGAATGGTAAGTTGTTTTCATTAAGCCAATTTTATAGACAGGACTACGAGTCCTGAAACAGAAAGCAGTATATAACAAGTGATAACTCTTTAAAAAATTCAGTATGGTGTAATTTACAAATTTTTGGTATGGTGTGGTTTCTCAATTAAAGTCGAAATATGGTATAATTTCTTATGTTATTTGTGTGTGCATGTGTACATGTGTGCACATGTAACATACAACATCCCATCAATCACATTAAAGCTAAAACATCATCACGGGAGTACTTTACTACAAACGAGATGGTCATTATAGTCAACAGAACTGAAAAGTATTTTGTGTCCGAGTATCAAAATGATCTTTCTTATTATCAGTTCTGAAGTGACTGCCCTGCAGGGGCGCTTCAGTGAAGTACACCATCTCCTGGCAGCCCATGGAATCACAGCTGGCAGTGTCGATGCTGTTCTCTTTGATTTGGGTGCTTCATCTATGCAGTTCGATACAGCAGCTCGAGGGTTCTCCATTAGCAGAGATGGTCCGCTTGACATGAGGATGGATGCAGACAGGTCATAGGATACTCGATTTTAAGATAATTTGGTGTATTATTTGTTCACTCAAGAACAGCTTAAATAAAAATAGGCAGTGATAATAATTTATGTTTTGAAAGACAACCTTGTTAGCTTGTGGTCTGTCATGAAAATGTACACACATTAAAATACTCAGTAGATCTAAGATCCTAAACAGTTCTGATTAATTGAAATGGCCATGGCATCTTGTAGAGTAGAGAGCCAGCCAAGTGCTGCTGATGTCGTCAATCACATGGACGAGGCTGGACTTTATAAGATCATCAAGAAGTACGGTGAAGAGAAGATGGCTCGTTCCATAGCACGGGCCATTGTTGATAGCCGCTATGCCTTTGGGCGAATATCAACCACCGGGCAACTGGCAAACATCGTGTCCACCGTGTTTGAAAGGTAACTGGCTTTGTTTGCAGTTTTCTTGACTCCATAAGGAAAAATCCCTGGTATTATAAATGACATCTGCAAGCATTTAATTGCCTTGAAAGTCTGTAAAACTGACTAAGGCCAGACTTTTTATATTTAATGTTTTATGGGATGATTTTTCCAGAAAGCAGTGTCTGGAATGAGACTAAAAATAAAATAAAAATACCAGAAAATCACAGTGTCACATGATATAAGGGTTTACACGGCACTCATCTATCGAAAACACGGTGTTCCAAAAAGGCAAACTTGTTAAACACTCATTTGTGTGGTCATCCTATTAAAACAAGAACCATCTTCAAAAAGATGGCATTGAAAATGTCGGAATCAGTACAACTTTAATCAAGATTCTTTTCTTCCTTTCTTTCTAGCCTGTTCTATCTGATAGCTATCATGACATTTCTGGGGGTGTTAAAATGAGAGAAAGGGGTTGTTTATCAAAGGATGAAAAAGTGGTCTTGAGATCCAGAAAGGGGTGTTTTTGTGGAAAAGGGGTATAGAAATTAATTCTCGTATTGCTGTTCGGTTCAAACCGCCTACAGCAGCGTAAAGCCACCAGGAGTTTTTCTTTCATCAACAGTAAAAACATTTCATTTTTGGCTTAATACGAGCAGTTGAAAAATCATGGTATCAGCGGCAATAAAAAAGGCACATTTTTTTTATTCCATATCCAGGAAATTCATGTTGGTGGGCCCGTAAAACATTAAACGAAAAAGTCTGGCCTAAGTTAGAGTTTTACCAAGTAGTTCTAATGATAAAGGTACAAAGTCTAATAAATGTTATTGTAAAATCGTGTTATTAATTATAGCATACACATGCCCATCCTCAGGATTTTGAAAAGGGAGGTTCGGACATACACAATAAGCCTAAGATTTCTGGTATGATTTCTTAACTTTTTTTACTGTTAAACAAAATTCTTTCAAAAAGGTAATTCATGAAAATGGGCATGCTACATCTGTTCTACGTCTTGACTGCCCAAATATGTGCAAACTGCTACTGCCCCTGAGAGCACCCATGCACATCACAAGAAATACAAATAAATATGACACGATTCCCTGCTGCTCAACTATGAGATTCATGACCACTAATTCAATTTGCTCTCAGACATTGGCTGTAAAACTGTAGCAATGATATATATGACGTTCCACAACATTTTATATTTTAATTTATATTTTATTGTTTAATGCACCATGTACGAATATAAACATTATGACCTTTCTGTGATAAAACGGCAACATCGTGTGACGTCACTTACACAGTATGGGGTTGGTTTTCAACAACATTCATGGTAGTCGAAGAATAAACTCACTCTCAGTTATGTGTATGACCTTTCTCATTTTACTATTATATTTTTAGCTTACTTTTTTACTGGGTACTATTTATATTTACTATAATTTTATGAAAGTTTATACATGGTGTGTTTGGTGTGTTGTTGGTAGACCTGTATTAATTCAACTGGTTTTTGCTGCAAAATAAACCTATTTTACTGGTGTTGTCTAATGATACGTACTGTATTCGACCTTTTAAACATACACGCCCTAATTAGCATACACCCCCTTTTTATCAGCAGGATCCATAACTGTAATTTGATTAGTGTGGAACAACTGAAGAATGTCGCCATCTGGTGTTAAACAGTTGGCACCACTGTTCAGTTCTACACTAGTTACCAAATGACACCACTAGTGCTAATCAGTTAGCTTATTGTCTACAGAAAAAAATTTTGGTGTACGCTTATAAGAACAGATTCCTTGACATTTTACCATGGCCCAATTTTTTGTCAAGCACACTGTACCCTTGTTAGGTAGAATACAGTAAACTCTGTACCTGTTTACCTTGTTGGCTCCCTTAGCTCTCACCGTCAGGACAAACTGATGCGGCACTCACACGTCGCCACAAAAACGTTCCAGGCAATGCGAATCTTTATCAACAATGAGATGAACGAGCTGCACAATGGCCTGGAGATCGCCCACCATCTCCTGCGGCCAGGCAGCGGCATGTGCGTCGCCATTTCGTTCCACTCACTCGAGGACCGCATCGTGAAACGACACTTCCAGGTAGGCAGTGCTGGATTAACTGTGGTACACTCGTACCCAATGGCGGATTAAGACATTCGTGGGCCCTATGCACCAGGCACTTTCGTGGCCCCAAGTAAACCCACGACAAGATTTTCAAGTTAGCATTTCACTATTTATATTTACACAGCATAATGTACATGAATGAATCATCAATAAAGCTAATACACGAACAGTTCTTCTTTTAAAAGTCAAGTTACATATCACAGATATTGTTGTGGTGTACGGTAGGCTGGTAGCGATTGTCGAAGTCGACTAACACCATCTCACACCTAAGGCTTTCTTGATGGCAAACGAGCTAATAATGTCATCAACCAAGAGTGAACGCATAATTTCCAACTCTATGGCTAAAAGTGACAGTGCCGACAAGTGCGATTGACCCATCGTGGAACGCTGGTAGTCTTTGATGCGTTTCAGTACCTAGAAAGATCGCTCGCCTTCGCAGCTTGAGCCGAAAATTGACAGATAGATCCTGTCTTGAAGTCTCTATAATTTGTGAAGAGACGGAATTCCTTCTCAAAATCAGGCGCAATATCATTATCGGAATACCGAGTGAGCTCTTCGCACTTCGAGGTGATATCGCTGTCGGCGAGAGATCGAATCTCGGTCAACACCCCGAAACGTTCATAGACATTCGTGTAGGCGGCCTTCCGTTTCTTTATTCCGGAGAGTAATCTGTCAATGATGACTAGGTACGTGTTCACTTTTACCTCTTCTGGTGTTTCGTCGTGGAACAACTTTCTCTTCTTTGCTCGCTTGTTTTCATCGTCGTAATCAAGTCCTGGTGCAATGGACTTTGCTTCATTCTCGAATCGATCGAACCTTTCTGAGTCACGTAAAGAATGGATATGTTCCAGCAAGACACGGTAATGCATAACCACTGAACCAATCTCAGTTATCGAAGCTTGCAATGCCTTGTTAACTCGGTTCAATGTGTCCAGGATGTTGTTCCACACAATGCACACAAGAACGATGTTCAGGGAGCTCAGTTTGCTCACCAAATACTTTGCCTCGAGCACGACAAGTGGACGTTGGGTAGAAGTTCTAGCTATCGAGTTTTGTAGTACTTTGTAGTTTGATGCCAGTGGCTTCATGGCATCTGCTCGAGCAGTCCATTGTGTTTCTGATAGGCTCTTTACCACTGGAGACTGTTTCGGTAGGTTCTCTAACAGTTTCGACCACCTATGTGGCGAGGCTGACAAAAATGTGTAAAGTCGCTGAACGATGCCGAAAAACCTGACCGCACCAGTGCAGGATTCGGCCGCTGCGGTCCCAACTAAATTTAGGCTATGCGCTCGCATGGTACCCATTCAGCAAGAGGGTTCACCTGGTGAAATCGTGCCTGGACTCTGTGAGAGCAACTCTAACAAGCCTAAGTAGTTACCATTGTCCTTCTGCCCAAACAACTCGGTGTGGCCTCGGAATGGGTGTCCTTTCTCTGTGCCAAGAAAGTAACAACGGCAACGATGCGCTTGAGGAGTTCAATCCAGTATTGCTGCTCATTCTCCAGCTGGTTTGTGATCGCAGAATCAACATGGTGCGCTTTGGCATTTTCGAACCCCTTCTTTATAGCTACTAAGTGACCTATTGCTACGCTCATGTGTCGTGATTCTGTGCGCATTTTTTCAGTCATTGAAACCATTCAGAGAAAAGCTATAACTTCCGCTCTTGAATAGCTTACATACATAACAATAAACATTTCCAGTTCATGGAGGATACACCAACCATTTCCTAATTACACTTTCCTCGTTATGAAGCGTTCGAACAAAGAATTTCCATTGTACGTATCTTGTCTTGGACGTGTACGATCTCGCCGATTTGTGAAGATCCTTGTCCAAGTTCTGTGATGGTGGGTTTCTTGTAAAATGGTCTATCAATTCCCGAGTCATTTTCCAATCTGCCGAGTCGTCACTGGATGTATGCCAGCCTTCTAGTGGTTCCTCACGTCCGCAGACTGTAGTAGGAGAGTCATCATTTTTTGCAGAAGCTATGGAATCGTTATCAGAACTGCAAGAAGGTGTCAACGATTCTGTCACTTCAGCCACCGGATCCTGGATGTCGTCACGAACAGATGTAGATGTACCGTCATCTTCATGTCCGGATGAACTGGGATGATCGTTGTCTCTCGGTTTTAAAAATCCCAGCAAGGATTTATAAAATGCCGCCGTATCACAGAGGACATTAATTCCGTACACACCTCGTCACCGGCGAAAGTGTGAGCAACCGATGTTACAAAAAGCCGAATCCTACAGACAAGAATACTTTGCTGGCCTATTTCTTTGTTCCTGTAATAAAACATGCAACAACAAACGTATTGTTGTAAAACTGTTACATTATTACCCAACCACAGCTTGTTCGCATCACTGTTTCGTGTGCGTTCGCCCATCGCGGTTGCCATTTAGGAAGGCACTGCTGAAAACAGGGAGCGGCCATAACTTATCAGGAGGAGAACCACGTAATGAAAGGAGGGCTCAGTTTTTAGTGCACAGGATTTGGGGGTGAGTTGGATTTCAAATCCAGCCAATACGTTTGTATTAAAAAAAAATATATATAAATAGGTGGTGCTTAAGATGCGTATGCAACCAGGAAGAGATGCGTTTTTAAAAGCCACTAGGCAAGAGATTGTCTTCATCTCGTTTGGGAGTGCATTCCACATTCGTGGAGCAGAAACTGAGAAAGTTCTGTCACCGTATCGGCTACGAGATGGCGGCAACACACGAGTAGCTCGTTGTTCGTGGAGTAGGTTAGTTATGTAAGCGGGTGCCAGTCTGTGTTGATCATGAAACGCAAGTAGAAGAATTGCGTAATGAATGCGTTGCTTCATGGGAAGCCAGGGCAGTTTCTTGAGCACCGGTGTGATGTGGTCCCATCTGTGGCAGTGGACCACCAGCCAAGCAGCAGGATTTTGTACTCTGCAGCTTGTTGATCAGGCAATCAGGGATGCCATTTAGTAGACAGTTCACATAGTCAATTCTTGATATGACGAGTGAGTATATCAGACGGACCGCAGCTTTCTGTGCAACACATGATCGGATCGACGTGATATTTCTCAGATGAAAGTAGGCTAAGCGGCAGGTGTACTTTATGTGACCGACCATCGACATTTCCGAGTCAAATTCAAGTTAGCTGCTTAGTCTCTCTTCAATGGAAAGTATTTGGATGTCGCTGTTTGCTCATGCAGAAGAATTTGTCTCTATTTTGGTCTGCATTTTCTGGTATTATATTATGGTAGGCCTATGTCATTGTATGCTGTAATTCTTCATGGTCATTGTTCGATGTATTTTCTTGCTGTCGTCGACAACAATCTGTTATTGTTATGCTCAGACGCAGTGGATAAACATATATGCATTGGGTTACCTCCACAGTCAATACCACCTGTCTTGATCTTCGTCTTTCACACAATCAGTAAGGGCCCCACAAAAAGGTTTGTGCCAGGCCCCCGCCCCCTACATTGTTAATCCGGTCTATTACGATAATATCACTATAGCTGTATACCTATTGCAATAGTTTCGTAACTATTATGATAATATTGCTATAGTATCACGGAATAGCAAATAGCCAGGACAATTGTCTCAAACCGTATTTGATGGGTGGCGCCATCGCGTGGCTTTGGAGGTAGTTGATTTTAAATGTTGAATCTGTGAATGATGCTGCTCTAGTTGACAGTTGGTGATGTTCTAGGTCGACAAATAAATAAAATGATCCAATATTGTTGAAAAACATGTTTATTTCCATTATTACAATGACACACGTAGCTCTGCTGAATTGTTTTACCAACTGTCGTTACTATTGATAGTTCAGTCTACAGCCATCCACTGAAAGAGACAACAAAGTATAGGGGTCTACCCAGTAAGTATCGGTAGTACTGCATCGTCACATTGTCTTTTGTGGTAGTTTGATGTATTGTTACACGCCTTCTTCCAGGGCATCGACATGGACACTAAGTGTAACATGAGCATTGTTGACCAGCACCGCAGCTCAGCCAAATTCTACGAAGAGGATGTCATTCAGAGGGTGTTGCAACGGCGTTGGGAGACAACCAGGAAGATGGTGCTTCCCCAGCCAGCAGACGTCGAAGAGAATCCACGTGCTCGCTCAGCGAAGCTGCGTGCTGCTGTAAAACTGTGATGCTGATAATTGTTTGTGATTCTGCATAAAGATTTACCAACAAACTAATGAACTTCACAATTTCTGGTGTGTATGATGTCAATAAAATGTGTTTATTGGCAATATAAATGTTGCATTTAGTAAGGAGTATACTATGGTGGTAAGAATTACCTTTAGTTTATGATACTTCAGTGAGATAAGAGTATTTTTTAATGTGACGATAACCATGTACACATTAAAAATTATGTGGTTTTTATGACAAACTCGCACAGTATGGGGACGGTTTTCAACAACATTGTAGTGCAAGGATAAACTTACACTTAATTATTTGAAGCACATTTGTTCTGCTTCTTGTAGGGGAAGGCAGTATTAGTTGAGTAATTTTTAATTCTTTTTGATGTCTATGGCGCAATCATGATTATTAATAGATCTTTTATACCAAGATAATATATTTAGCATGCATATATAATTATATATAGCTGATTCAAATAGGTTCGGTAAGCTGGCTCAACTAACACTTGGTGTGGGGTAAGTTGAGCCACGGTGCAGCGTAAGTTGTAAAAATGCTTTATTTGTATCTTTTATGTAGGCCTTGTATAAAAAATGCATAACAACACAGCCAACACATCTACCCAATGGGCACACACTTAATTAATAAGTCAACACACTTAGTGTGATTAACTCCTTAATTCCTTGATGTATTTTGGGGTAGAGAACACTTGACTTCGTTCTTTAACCGCCACTCAACTTAACCTCCCTTGGGTCTTGGGTGGCTCATATAGCTCCGTTTTGATAATTAAACTTATTTAATTAACTTCTCAGTAATACACGAAGTGATGCAAATAATCTTCTCCTCTGTGCATAGTTAAACTATTTGTAAATGCGCAAACAACAAATTGTTGTCATATGCATTGATAGTTTACACACCAGCAGACATTAATCACAATTACTAACTTTCGAAAAACATACTTTAAGCTCACATGTTGTGACCATTGGCATTGTGACAAACGTAAGCTATTGTACATCAATCGTGTTCTAATAACATGTTCAATCACTCGGTGGTACCATGTAACTGTCGCTGCTGTAGTTTCCTGGGAAACATGGGTGGCTCAACTAACACTGCCTTCCCCTATTGCTATGCAGATGGTATGTCTCGCGGAATACATGTTTTTTTCTTATCGGACAGTTGCGGTGAAGATCTGCAGCATTGCTAACATAAGATTTTCTCTGACACGCGCTATCCGCGCCACATATGTATTCAGTGTGACATACAACCTGCGGCTGCAGAATGTTATCGTCGATGATGTAGGACTATGAGGCATTATTACTGTGCTAATTCGTTCTTGATACTACTTATTTATAGTGTTTTTGTGCTCTACAAGCAGACTGAACATATATTTATGTAAGAGCAATACAACTGCCTGTGTGATGAATAACTAATAAAAAAGTTATAATTAACGAGTAACATATTATAAGCCAGCGATGCAATCTACGGTCCTGATTCGGTACCGTAGATTTCGGGAACGGGACCGTAGATTTGTCACGTTGGTAAACATTTTCATATACTGGTTGTTGCCAATTGACCGTATAATTCAAATCCGAAAGCTTAAAAAATCGGTGGGCCTACCACTCATTATATGATACACTGGAAAACACTGGCACTGCACACTATAGCCATATACACAATCAGCCGGGGATTTCGGTGGTGATTTCTGAAATTTGTTAGTTAAAATAAAATCTCCTAAAAGAAGGGTTATTCGAACCCCCCCACCCCCAGTTTACGACAGAAAATTAAGCTTTTGCGTGTGTAGCTGAGACCTGGGCTGGTTGTTACATTTTTCGGTAATCGTTTACTTAACTGGCCTCAATTATTAAGGCTTTATGCCGATTGTTTTTTCCAGCATTTTTGTACCTGAATGCGTTCTTTACATCTTTCTGCATATGTTCCAGTAAAAAAGTTCATATATTCTTAAAAAATATTGCAAATATTATTGATATGAAAATGATGTGGTCGATATTAGATGTTATGCGCATGCGCAATTACAAGGGGACATCTAATTGCATGTCATTGTTAACATAATTCAATTTAAAAGAATGTATGGGTTAAATTATCTGTCGTTTGATAAACAAAAGTTATTGTTTTTGTAATTTGTAAAATATACTGATGATATTGCATGTCATGCGCAACTTTAAGGAGGGAGGGAAGGAGTACTTTTAATTAAGTCAATTTATATAAAGTTAAGTCAGTTTATATAAATTTACAATTTAATGTACTCTCTTTACATTAACATGTTCATTTAAATAACTTACAAATAATAATTAAATTATATGCATATTCATATTTTGGGGAACACCAAATACATATTTAGTTTTTTTTTATAATTCTAAACTGGTGAGTAACCAAACCATATATATATATTGCTTTTATAAGCTGTGTCTATTGCATATATAAGCTGTGTCTATGTGCAGTTGTAGTATCACCAGATTTGTCTGAATACACATTTCTTGATCGAATGACTGATAACACATTCACAGCTCACATCCAGCGGATATATATATATATATATATATATATATATATATATATATATATATATATATATATACGCACCAAGGGCAAATCTTGTTAAATCTTTCAACATTAAGGTTTTCGCAGTTCAGTTTGGCGTTTGGTTTTTCTGTGTGTCCTTGTTTTCTTGCCATGAGTCGGTGTCCACTGCCATGAGTGGGTGTCCACAGCCAGGAGTGGGTGTCCACTGCCATGAGTGGGTGTCCACAGCCATGAGTGGGTGTCCACTGCCATGAGTGGGTGTCCACAGCCAGGAGTGGGTGTCCACTGTCATGAGTGGGTGTCCACTGCCATGAGTGGGTGTTCACTGCAATGAGTGGGTGTCCACTGCCATGAGTGGGTGTCCACTGCCATGAGTGGGTGTCCACTGCCATGAGTGGGTGTCCACTGCCATGAGTGGGTGTCCACTGCCAGGAGTGGGTGTCCACTGCCATAAGTGGGTGTCCACTGCCATGAGCAGGTGTCCACAAGATGAATCTTGACGCTGGTTCTTCTTTGTGGCGATAACAGTGACCAGCTGGTTGGAGCCGTTTTATTCGAGTTTTGTCTGAAAGCTTATCTATGTCTCGATAAAGTTCTTTGTTTGTCAACCTACTGTTCCAGTGGACATTTGGACACTTCCTGAACATTCTAATGTAACTCCCAGATATGTTTAGTCGCGATATTTTCGCTTACTCTGCCATTCATTATGATAGTTACACATACAGACACATATCTTACAATATTCCAGCTAGTGTGTGCGTGCGTGCGCGCTCGTGCGTGCGAACTCCCCGAGAACTTAGCCGACTCTCGCTCGCCTTGTGAACTCCCCGAGAACTTAGCCGACTCTCGCTCGCCTTGTGAACTCCCCGAGAACTTAGCCGACTCTCGCTCGCCTTGTGAACTCCCCGATACTTAGCCGACTCTCGCCCGCCTCGTGAACTCCCCGAGAACTTAGCCGACTCTCGCTCGCCTTGTGAACTCCCCGAGAACTTAGCCGCGAATCCGTATTTTTACTGTTACTGTCAGGTGGCATCACTGATCTGGTTGGTTCATGTTGGACTGGACAGTAAAGGCCTGCTCACACGAGCGATTGGTTGTCCCATTGGTCGGACGACACCGTGTCGCCCGACCAACTAATCGCAAGTGTAAACCTCGCGAGACCGATTACCGAGGCCAATTTATGGCTACAATAATTCTCATACGAAAACTCTGGTCGTCACTTAGGACGGCAGCTGCATTGCCGCATTGTCTTTACTAATCTCGAAATGAAAAATAACGTACTTAGACGTCCAGCATTTTAACCCACCCCGCACACGTCAGACTTAAATGCTCAGAACTAGATTTATCAAGATTTGCCATCCAAGCCAATGCCAAAGAAGCCTTTGGCTTATCGAGAGTCCAACAATGTTCATCTACATATAACCCGCCCTCCTGAGATATGTATCAACCTTGTTTTTAAACATATTCACGCTGCTAGCAGTTACACAATCTGTAGACAATTTGTTCCATTCATTTATTGTCCTCTGTGAGAACGAGTGCTTCCTGACGTCCAATCAACATTGATCCTTTTCTAATTTTAACTCATGTCCTCTAGTTCTGCTATCCTTCTTGAGTGAGAAAAACATATTTCTATCAATATTTTCGTACCCATTCAATATCTTAAAACTTTCAATCTGATCTCCTCTTAACCTCCTTGTCTCTAGAGTTGTTAAACCTCATTCTTTCAGGCGTTCTTCATAACTAAGGTCTCCCAGTTCTGGAATCATTTTAGTTGCTCTCCTTTGTATACGTTCAAGCGTATCTGTATCCTTCTTACGATATGGTCTCCATGCTTGTATACAGTATTCTAAATGAGGTCTAACTATTGCTTTATAAAGAGGTATAATTAACTTTTTTCCCTTGTATGTTATGTTTCTTCCAAGAATTTGATTACCCTTTGAAGTTGCAATACCACACTGCTCTAAAACTTTCATATCAGCGCATATTGTAACTCCTAAGTCATTTTCTTTTACAGTAGTACCCAGAACAGTATCTCCCATTTTATAGTTTACATTCAAGTTCCCATGTCCTGTATGTAGGCATTTACATTTCCCAAAATTGAACAACATCTGCCATTTCTCAGACCATTTCACTAATCTGTCTAGATCGTTTTGTAAATGTTGTTTATCACCATCAGTATTAACCTTTCTAAACAGTTTTGTGTCATCCGCAAATTTCAGTACGTTACTTGTTATACTGTCGTCCAAGTCATTGATATATATTAAGAATAATATAGGTCCTAATACTGATCCTTGAGGTACCCCACTCAAAACCGATTTCCAATTTGAAACTTCTCCATCCACTACAACTCGTTGTCTTCTGTCAGTCAGCCATTGTTCTATCCAGTCAGTTATGCTATCCCCGATACCATGGGCTTTTCATTTAAGTAGTAATCTTTGATGTGGCACTTTGTCAAAGGCTTTTTGAAAATCTAAGTATATAATATCTACTGGCGATCCCACGTCTATCCATTTAGTGATTTCTTCCAAAAAACATAACATATTTGTTAAGCATGACCTCGCTTTAAGGAATCCATGTTGAGATGAATTTAATAATTTATGCTTAACGAAGAAGTCCACCATATGGTCTTTAATTAACCTTTGTGATAATTTACAAATCACTGACGTTAAACTCACTGGTCTGTAATTCTCTGACTTATTTCTCGAACCCTTTTTAAATAATGGTATGATGTTTGCTTCTTTCCATTCAACCGGAACAACTCCCTCTTTTAATGACAAGTTGAACACTCTTGCAAGTGGTATACTGATTTGTTCTACTGTTTCCATTAGTAATTTTGGAGGAATCCCATCCACTCCCGGTGATTTATTATCCTTCATTGCCTTTATTTTCTTAGCTGCCATTTCTGGAGTTACAACTAACGGTCCTAAATAGTCAGATTTAGCCTCCTGAAATTTAGCATCAGCAACTGGTAATGAACTGATATCTTCTTTGGAAAACACTGAACTGAAGTAACCATTTAGGTCTTCCGCCATTAAAAACCCCTGTGATATTATATTTCCAGCGCTGTCTTCTAGAGGTCCAACCTTGTCTTGTACGTTTTGTTTACTTCTGACATATGCATAAAAACTCTTGCTGTCATTTTTTTATGTTACATGCTAGTTTTTGCTCATAGCTTCTTTTAGGTTGTCTGATTTCAGTTGTAGCTGCATTAAGTGCCTCTTTGTAATTTGCATAGTCTTCTTCCTTTCTCGTACGCCTATAAACCTTCCACACAGTTTGTTTTAACACTATTTTTCTAATAGCCTCTTTTAACAAGTGTTTCTTTCTACACCGTTTTCCTTGTTTTTGGAATGGAACAAATTGTCCACTAATTCTTTTTGTGATGACAAAACTATATCTAATACATTTTCTCCCCTGGTTGGTTCTAACACGTGCTGAGTAAGAAAGCTATCCTGGATTAAAAATAGATATTGTTGGTCCTCACTCCCTGTGCTCTCTAGAGAATTCCATTGTATGTGTCCATGGTTAAAATCTCCCATTATGATACATTCCCCTTTACTAACTTCCTTTATGGCGTTTTTTATTTTTGTGTTGTCCTCTTGGTTTATGTTTGGACTTCGGTAAACTAATCCAATAGTTAATTTTGAATTTCCTGAAATAATTTTGCACCAAACAACTTCATCGCAATCTGCTTCCCTTTCTAGTTTTATTTCATCAGCCTGAATAGATTCTTTAACATATAAAATAACTCCCCCGCCCCTTCTTCCTATTCGATCTTTCCTAAACATTATGTATCCTGTCAGTCCTAATTCAGCATCTGTTATATCTATGTTGGCCCATGATTCAGTTATACCAGTTATGTGAGGGTCAATATCTTCTACCATAATGTTTAATTCGTTTTTCTTATTTACTATGCTCCTTGCATTTAAACATACGCATCTATAACCTGTTTCAGAGATGTTTTTCGATTTGATATTGGTTTGTCTGTACTATTGGCCTCTTGTTCTGCTTGAGACACCTCTAGGTAACCCTCTGCACTTCTAGTTTAAACAATGTTTAGTACCAAAAATATTTGTCATTGTACCCATGCCACTATCTACTGCTGCTGAAAGTTCGTCCGCGAATACTGCTGTCCCCTTTCCACTTAGATGAAGCCCATCCATTATGTACATATCAGCCCTCCCAACAAAACTTCCCCATAAATCCACCTTCCTCTTCCCTACATAGCTTCTGGACTAACATGTTAATTGCCATCCCCCGACAATTTCGATATCTGTGACCCCTCCTGCCCATTACTGGTAAAATTCCTGACAGTATTACCTGCTCAACCCGCGTATGTTTTAGTGTTCTGACCAACTGCCTATATTTCCTAACTATGGCAGTTGTACCCTCCCTCTCTCCAGAAGTAGACGTTCAGCACGCCCGAGGTTTGCTCCTACAAGTGTGTGCCTGGTTGTATGCCCATGTAGCCTTTTAGCCTTTCTTTAAGCAATTAACTTGTTGCCTCAACTGTCCACATGCGATCTTTTGTCAATTGTTCAGTCAGTATGCCACCGAGGTGCTGGACCAACGTCCGTAACACGCGCCTAACATACCCATACTGTATGGTTGATCACTCTGGCAGGGAGACGTATGGGGTGTCACGCGCGTTGTCTGTTGATAACCATGAGTGAATTCAGTATGTATCCACTTCACGGAAAGGGTTCACGTTGACCGGTCGCTCTTGATGCTAATGTGTACAGTACATAAAGGGCGTTAGAATTAATGCGGTCCTTTCATATCGTTTGGTCAGCAAGAATCCACACAGTAGCGCAAGAACATCACGGTCTGCAAAACACACCATGAAACAATATGTCGTAAGTATCATTATCCTTTGCAATGTGATATTTGTGTATGGTATGTGATATTTCGCTCAGAATATTTCGGCCGACTCAACCTGCCTTCTTCGTCTGCTGACTGGCGTCGTCGCATCGGGCGTGCCACATGTTTAATGTCGACGAAATTGATCGCGTCTGGGTCCCACAGAATTCACATAGTACACTAGCCCCATTTTCAGTGTCATCCACGAGCACGGGAAACAAAGACATGCACATGCTGATTATCATCAAGAGAACTGTGGCTTCTACCTGGGTTCTATGAATAGTGAACGTGAACCAATGGAACAGTATATCAGTGACAGCGGAATATTTAAAAAGAACGATGCGTAGACCGAGTAGGGGAAGGCTATATTAATTGAGCCACTGGTTTAGTTGAGCCACCCACGTTTCCCAGGAAACTACAGCAGCGACAGTTACTTGGTACCATCCGGTGACTGAACATTAGACTACGATTGACATGCAATAAGTGCCATTTGTCACAAGAGTAAGAAAATGTGTGTTAGTAGTATGTTTTCCAAAACTGTTGGTGATTGTTAATAGTGTCTGCTGGTGTGGAAAAAAAATGCACGAGACGAGACTTGATTATCTGAGCACGTGACCAGACCATGTTGTTTGTGCACTTACCAATGGTTTAACTATGCACAGAGACGATTTTTTCATCACTATGCGCATTATTGATTAGTTAATCAAACAAGCTTAACTGTTGAAGCACTAAGTGTTAGTTGAGCCAGCTTACCAACTCTATTTCAATCAGCTACGTATAATTATCTATGCATGCTAGATATGTTATCTCGGCACAAAATTATCTTCTAATAATCATAGGTTGTGTGAGTAAAACAATGTTGTCTTATGAATATGATTGTGCCCTAGATATAAAAATGAATGAAAACTGGCTCATCTAAGACTGCCCTCCCCTACACCTTGATGGGTACACAACGACAACTAGCAACATGCACCAACGCACAAATAAACACGAAAGTGTAGTCCAGACAACAGACTGTGTGCGTAATCTGGGTGCTAATTTTGATAAGCTCATGTTGATGGATAAACATTAAGACGAAATGTTGGGCGGCATATCCGCAACTTTATAACATCAGCAAGATAAGGAAGTATCTCGATCTCCAAAGTGCAGAGCAGCTGATTCATGCTCTGGTGCATAGTCATATTGACTACCATAATGCTCTACTGACTGGACTGCCCAAATACATTATCAAGAAGCTACAAATGGTACAAAACACCGCGGCACGAGTGTTGTGCAAAGTTGGCAAGTACGAACATATAACTCCAACACCCAAACGACTCCATTGGCTGCCAGTCGAGTTCCGCGTCAAATACAGGTGTGTCTGTTGACTTTCAACGCATTGCACGCGTGGACTAAGATTTCGTTAAAACACTAAATGTAACAAGGACGAAGCGAAAGACACCGGGAGAGCGTGCTTTCAAAGTATGTGCATTAAAGTGGTGAAATGTGCTACCCAAAGATTTACGAAGTGTTAATGTGTTTAAGAGTAATTTAGTGTACTATTAAATCATTATGTCTATAGTTTCATTCTTTTTAATTGTTTTATCCCATCATACTTTATTTATCGTGTTATATGTATTTTTTCTATATGATGTAATTTTCGAGATTTTATATTTGATCCTATCATAATAATTGTTTATGTAATATTTCAATTTGTTATTATTTATAACACCATATGATATAAATTATAATTGTCTAGATTTTAGTTCTTTATAAATGATAATTATAATTGTGACAGTGAGCCAACAGCGGTGTTGTGATTTGAGGGAGAGTTTGTAGTGTGAGTAGGTCTCATACAGGGAAGTTGCTTGAGGCACTGAATTCCCTTCCTGATACCTGTTCACATAAGGGGGTCATATTTTCCCAATACAGAGAGTGCCACAAGCAGGTCAGGCATGGGGCAATTAACTTGAATTAATTAACCTCATACATTTCTCAGGTCAATTAAATTAAATTAACCTTCCAAATTCTTTAATTAACTTAACAATTAATTTTAATTCAATTAGCAATTATCAATTAAATCATGTGTTGGTAGAAATGTTTACACGTTTAAAACAGTTCTAAAACCACAAGACAAAAATGTATTTTGTAGCTTTGTTGGAAAGAGATTTGCTCATACAATGTTTGCGTGCCAAGACATTTATTCATGGGGCATTTGGTCACATTTTAAAAGTTGTGGATACTTGTTAAGAGAATTACTTTTTTTCTTAAAGGATTGAAAGTTGTGGCTGAAGATTCGCAGGTTTTCTCCTGTATTCAACCACCAAACTAACAAAACCGGGCAACTGCAGACATCATTTCTATGCACTATGTTGTTATTTATGCAGTGCTTTATACAAAATCATTAGGTTTCCCCTTTACACACTAGCATTTAAATATGTATGCACTATTTTTTATGCTAGAACTGACATGCTTTTGGCTTAAGTTGGTAGTATAAAAAGATCCCAAAATGAAGCCATATTTCCTTTCTCTACATCTCCCCATTAATCGTTATAGGTACACACACACGCACGCACACACGCGCACACGCGCGCACGCACGCACGCACCCACACACACACACACACACACACACAAATTATTGGCCGGATGTTTACTTTAAGCAGAGATTTGCTGAAGCCACGCTATGCCATCAACTAATAACCCTTCCAAAGGACATTCTGTTGTCTAGGCCTTCCTCCAATTCAGGTGCCTGAATGACCTACCAACTCCAGTTGGTACAGTGTCTATGTGCTCTGTGGTATTCTCCTTCCCATTCATACATGCCTGAACCTGATCTCTCTAGGGTAATGGCTGGAATAGTGACAGCAGGCCTTCAGGAAATGCCTGGGTAACATGGATGTGAACTATCCAGTAATATCAACTGCTAAACGAGCACTTAACTGAGAGTTATTTGGGAATTTGTCAATGAAATTAAATTAACCTATTTTGGTAAAGTTAATTAATTGAATTACACAGCTGCTGTGGTGATTCCACTCGAACACTGCTGGTCATAAGAGGACATTCTGCCTCCCACCAACTGCCTCCCACCTCTGGAATGAACTCCCAGAGGAAACAGTTGGAATCAGGGAGAGAGACCAGTTCAAGATAGAAGTCAACACTTTCCTTGGTGCTTTGCGCCCGCGCCCGCGCCCGCGCCCGCGCCCGCGCCCGCGCCCGCGCCCGCGCCCGCGCCCGCGCCCGCGCCCGCGCCCGCGCCCGCGCCCGCGCCCGCGCCCGCGCCCGAGTGGAGAGGGACAGCTGCTCTGCCAAAGAAGAAGCACACATAGAAGAAAGCTTTGCAGTGGGCGGCAACCACAGATGATTGCAGGCACCAAACCCAGAAGGAGAGAACTCAGCCGAGACAACCATGAAACACACCAAGCATTTCAAAACATAAACAAAATATAGACGAATATCACATGGAACTGTAAACCGTGGTTAGTTGATTGAAATAATGGTAATTTAAGGCCTGCTAATTTGTATGTTAAAACAAATCCATGCCTATTAATCTGCATGTTAAAAAAGTAAATGCATATTAATCTGCATGTTAAATATAAAGCAGTGCCTACTGTCGTACTGATCGGCACGTTATCAACAAATCAATGCCTATTAATTTGCTTGTTAAAAACAAATCATTGTCTACTAATTTGCATGCAAAAACAAATCAATGACCTCTTTTTTTTCTACCACAAAACGTTAATTCCATAACACCACATAGTTTGAGGTTCACGATGGACATATGCTTATCAAATGTTGCATTTATTGCACTTTTAACTGTCCAAATATCACTCCGAATTGAAACTTCCAAAATGAGTGATAACAACGGAAGTTGGTGCAGTTCGGAGCATTGCCCGCAGCAATTTTAAAGTCAGGGAGTTCCACCAAAATAGTTTAATCATTATTTTAAAAAGTGTTATTAAGTGTTAAGCCTACGTACTACATCAGGATATTCATTGCAGAAGAAGCAGGCGCGACACTTGTCTGTCCGCGTTTTCTCTCCATACTTGAGACAATAACATTTCTTGCCACACAGGTACTTTAGAAAGTGCGAGGTCAAAACAAAAGTGATGAGAAGCAGTCAACATTATGAGAAGCACAGTCACATGTTTAAGTCTAAATTGATGTCAGATAAGCGCTGTCAAATGTAGGGATCGAGTGTGATCATTCCGAGAAATTATGCAAACCTTTGTGTAGAGTAAGAGGGAGATTGAGGGGCGTATCAAGCTACCTGATTGGTGGTTATAGTAAGGAATCACCAGCCTTACGTTGTGTTGCAGCAGTAGGGTAAATGATACTAGTAATCCCATTGTAATTAATCAAAGAAGACTCATCATCATCATCATCACCAAGTTCATACCAATTACTTCTGTCCTGTGCCGTTCTCACCCATGTTATGCCAGCAAACTTTACAATTTCATCTCTCCGACTACATCTAGTTTTTTGTCGTCCCTGACTTCGATAATCTGTCATTGGCATTGCCGTTGCATTGGTTTCCATTCTGTTGTTATCTTTGTCCACATGTTGTCCTTAGTCTGGCAAGGTGTCCCACCCATCTCCATTTCTTGATCTTAACTTGTTTTATGATATCCTGGATTTTAGTTTGTTTTCTGATCCATTTGCTAGTTTTCCTATCTCTCTTGGTAATTCCCAGCATACATCTTTCCAGGCTTCTTTGTGTTGTTGTACGTTTTTGTTCCTTTTTTTAGATTTTCCAAGTCTCTGCACTATTGTGCTGGTTTCACGGCTTGCGTATACACTATGGGCACACCTTTGTCTGCCCTATGCTTTGTGTGTGTGTGTGTGTGTGTGTGTGTGTGTGTGTGCGTGCGTGCGTGCGTGCGTGCGTACGTGCGTTATGAATGTTTGGAGGCCATATAGCATGCCACCACAACAAAGAGAGTAACTGGCTTGCTAACTCTGTATTGGTTCAGTGAACATAAATTTTCTGAAAAAAAATTCTGCTTACAAGTTTTCATGTTCTTTGAATAACGTCTTAGCGACTGTCTGTACTTGTTAACACATTTATAGTTGGAATAAGATTCTCAAAAGCGTGAACCCCAAATAATATGAAGATAATATTATTTTCATAAATGTAAACCCCCCTCTTTTTTTAAATGTGAAACCCCTTCTCAAAAGCATGAAACCTTCTCTCTATAGCGTGACCTCCCCTCTTATAAAGCATGAACCCACCAATCATATGAAAAAATATTGTTAGTTTCATATTATTATGAAAATATAATATTATGTTAATATTATTGGAGGTTCATGCTTTTGGGAGGGGGGTTCATATTAAGGAGTCCACATTTTTGAAAAAAAGAGTTCATATTTTTGGAAATGGGGGTTCACAAAAAGGGGGTTCATGTGAACCCCCTGAATTCCCCTGGCTACTAGCCTACTTGCGCATCTGCATCATTTTAATCATAATTTTGTTGTTGTTGTTGCAATAATCGAGATATGCCTCCTGTTGATACATTCATTGAAACATCACTTGTACTCTATCGTTTCCAGACACTCCTCCTCCTGACGTTGGCCCTGCTGCCATGGCTGGGCAGTGGTGCCAAGGATCCAGATGTGGCTCCCTGCTTGAAAGGTTGCTGGAAACATTACATGGCGTGCATGAGAAGTGGGTGCCCCTATAATAAATCCAAGGTGGGGCGTGAAACGAAGTGTTGGAATGAACTCGAGGCATGTCAAACTCAATGCCATAAAGAACTCGGTTCCTATTAGAGGTCTACACCACCGCTTTAACAATGGCTCTACTGCGGATGTTCAAATGCCTTTTATATCACGTACTGATCCAAAACCGTTGATTATACCACATTATTGTCGTGTTCATATAGTACCTTGGTTGTCTCACAATAGACACTAGGTTACCGGCGAGAATACTAGTTTTAGAGTTTCTTTCAGCCGATGGCTAGAGGGCGCAATTTCTTCTTGAAAAAGTTTGGAATAGATGCTGACATGACTTCTTCAGGAAGTTTATTCTAACAATTGATGGCACGATTTGTGAAGTGTTTACAAATTTCTGCACGGGAGTACATCTTCCTTGGCTTTAGACTGTTGCTCCTCAGATTATTGATAAACAAATCTGGGTTATTCCTGTTTAGGCCACCGAGATAGTTGTATGTATACCTCACAGATGTCTGTTTCAAGTCGTCTCAATAAAAACATGCGTGTACCAGTTAGAAGACAATTGTGTAATCTAGTCAAACAATTTCTGTTATATCAATATAACTGTTGGTCATACACATGCATTCTTGGTATTGTTCATATTTGAAATCTATTCAAAGGTAGGTAAAGGTAAAGTCATCCCCCAGGCATTACACCTTAGGAAGCCATGAAGGCTTATATGGCCAGTGCTTAAACCTGGTTTCTATAGTGCGAAGCAACTTAGAGTGCTGTTATACTGACTCTCCTGGACGGGACACTAGTCCATCGCAGGTACCTTCCAAACAGTGTTTGTACTCATTTGCAGCTGAGTAGACTGAGGCAAAGTAGGGTAAACGAAATTGCCTAAGCTTCGAAAACGAACCGTGCCCAGTGTGGGTCTTGAACTCACAACCCTCGAATTTAGAGTCCAACACCTTAACCACTGGGCCACGGCTACCCCTCCCAATCTATTCAAAGAGTAATATGCATATCACTTATGTTACCTAAAGTGGTGCAACATCATGAGACGCTTTCAATGTCAAGTAGTTAAACATTGGTGTTACAAATACCACATTAATGTGTCATCTGTTGATGCCTTGAAACAGAACTTTGAGCTCGATTGCCTTAGTCCAGAAACTGAAGAAACTTACACTCGACAAGCCTTTCAAGTGAAGTGTATTAATAGTATCCAAGGTCACTGTTGAGTGTATCACTTGACAAACAATGGGTGTATGGGTGAATGTTGTACAATTACTTCAGTCGGTTTTTATTAGATACTATACATGCATGTGTGTGTTGTGTGTGTGCATGTATTTATTTGCACACATTGAATAACCACAGAACATTCTCTACTCTTGGTGCATGCGGGAGTGTGCATGCGGGAGTGTGCATGCATGGCTACTGATAATAAATGCGATTGGTTTACACAGACAGTGAACTGCAGTTATCACAATCTAGTTTGAACTGGGAAAGCAGCTAGCCAAGCCAGACTTCATGTTTTCAGAGCACACGACCGACATGTGACTGAAACATCAGGGGAGGGGATTTGGTCGTGCCTCTCTGTTTTGGGGATAAGAATTGTCTGTGTACTAAGCTTGACCCTCTTCCTAAATACGCTACTGGGTTGAAGGTCACGACGGCTCGACAATAGTTGTATGTTGCGAAATCACGTCTAATGGACATAGTCCATGCATGATATTTGAACTTAAACAGAGTGGTACTCAATAAATTCCCACCCGTAACTTATGGTTGACTGTGGGTTAAGCCGTTTAGGCAGATACAAATTGAAACTACAAAATAAAAATATTTAATAAGGCTTGCAGTGATCATAGTCACTTCCAGTCAAACCTACACATAGTTGCATGAAGCAGACTTGAGAATGTACAGAACATTTCTGTGATATTTATTAAAGACCTTTCAACAAACTCCCATCACAATATCAGTATAAAGTAATTAAAAATGAATATAATCAGTATGAATATCTAATCTCTCATGATGACATCCAAGTCTGTGTGAACAGAAACTGGCATATTTCCTTTCAGCGTTTCAGTATTAATTGTGTGCACACACTGGTGAAAACTAGCAGAAACAATCCTTTTAAAACCATCATCAATGGCAACAGTTTCTATAGTTTAAACATTTCACTCACTATCTGTGAACCACGGCATAGCCATATTCTATGAAAGTACCAATAAAGCCCAAATTGTGCAAAATATCGGCTGATCATCAGTGACACAATCTGTTGCCAGCTGCCTCCTAACTTGGGGTCAAATACATTGTAATTAAAACGCCTATTGCAATTCCGGAATTGTAATGGGTGTTTTGTTTTTCAATTCCATCATATCACTTTTTAACTCAAATCATTCGATGCAAACAATCAATAAAGTATATGTTGTGTATATTCCGATATAATATAATAATAATATATCATATTTGTTTGCCATTTACCATAATGTGCAGACATTAAGTAAAGCTGCTCTGAAATAGATGTTATTGTTCGGTGTTGAGTATGTCTGTGTTTGTTCTGTTCACACACTCTTATTTTGATACAGAATTGATAATTGGAATTGGTATTTTTGATGGGGAATTGGAATAAATATGATGTAATTAACCCCAAGTGTGATCTGACTGAAGAGCCACAACCCAGATTGTTGTTTCTCTTAGTGCTCTCTAGCATACATGGTGCAATATTTTACAATTATAAAATTATATATATCGAATATATTTGTGTGTACAATTAAATGTATATATATATATATACATATATATACATACATGTACATTTAATTGTACATTCAAATATATTCTATATATGCACACACATGTATATTCATATATCAAGTGCATAGCTATTAATTGCTAGTTATTTAGGCACCCTGTACTACTAACGATGTTGTCCTTGATTGTACGAACATGCCAAAGATTCAGTATATAGAATTTATGCTGTTTTACTGGGCCAAAACATAAAAAAGTTGAACAAATGAACTAGCATCTTGCCGGCAGATTTGATATTTCACAAAATTAATTCGAATCGAGACTAAAAAAATCAAAGGAGGAGTCCTTTTAAGTATTTGTTGGTGTGTTTCTAGTCATCAACTTGATGAACATTTTCACAAATAATCAACTATTTACATATGAATTTGTAGTCAACAACTGTTTACATATGAATTTGTAGTCAACAACTGTTTATATGTGAATTTCTACTCAACAATTATTTACATGAATTTTTACTCAACAACTTTTTACACGGGTTTCTGGTAAAGTTGCCCCCACGTCAACTTGTCCACACCAAGACGCAACACTTGGGATATCGTTTTGAACAATAACTCTCTAACACGTCCACTAACTATTGCTAGTTTCTGTGGAAACTGTGCACACTTCTAGCTCTGAAAATCCACCCTGAATGGCCCTTCTTGTGTGCACCTCTACAATACTGGGCAACAGAATGAGGCCAAACGGTGTCCCTGCAACTTACACAATTACTTCACAATGGCAGGCACAGCCAATAACATTTTGAATTGGAATTGTTATAAGATGATTTAATCCAATAGATGTTTCAACAGAAAGGACATGTCTTTCTGACCAAATTGTCCACGTCGCATTTTAAAATAGAGATTTCAACATTTGTAAATTACAGGGAACACCTGCTTCTGGATGGGAAACCCCACTTTTTTCCTTTGGTCCCTCTTTCCCGGTTTTTTGATGAAATATCCTGCTTATTTTCTAGGCACATTTTATTTCTTTGGTCTGAAGTGATGTCACATTTGTTTTCACATGCGCTCACCGTGAACGAGAACTGCACATGATCCTGTATTACAACACACCTATGAACTTGTTGCCCAGTATAGTAGAGAGCACATGTGCAAGTTACACAAAAACCCTGGTGACCCTGGAATGAACCAATCCCGGTGCTCGTTGTACCGAGTCCTGTCAGAAGCAGCGGCGGAGGAAG
This sequence comes from Lamellibrachia satsuma, assembly GCA_033239005.1. NCBI lineage: Eukaryota > Metazoa > Annelida > Polychaeta > Sabellida > Siboglinidae > Lamellibrachia > Lamellibrachia satsuma. The sequence goes on along the minus strand of BSQZ01000060.1, from coordinate 1,129,927 downwards.
TCCTCAACCGAATTATGTGGGGGCTTCTTGGTCAAGGGGCAGAAGGTTTATAGTTGGCGTCGACTCGGGTAGTGGCGTATAATCTGCAGCCAAACTCTGCACTGGCACTGTCTCGCCTACTGGCTCCTTGGGGGTGTTGTATTTGCCCCAGTGGTATTTGCAGCAGGCAACATCGATGACAAATTGGATCATGGCGTGTAAAATACCTGCAAAAGGCACCAAAGAGAAATGTATGGATATGGTTCTTATATATATATATATCGCTGATCCTACCACTTAAGACGAATATACACTTCTTGCACTATCACGTGACTTGTTCATTCTAATACTAACATACCTGTACAACTTTATTGGGAAGCATTCATCCATCATGATATTAGTACATGAAATCCGCTTCCATCGCCACTAGGTAGTCAATATGTGGGTGAGAGAACTGGGGAAATGTGGACTGAACAAAAATGCCCTGGCTTCAAACAGTATCAAGAAGATTTAAACCCTGGTCTTACTGATTGAAATGATTCTTCAGAAGCACACCAAATTACATGGTTTCGGCTTTAGTTGTTTCAACCTTGCTACACCAAAGTAGTTGCATTGTTAGTTATTGAATGCGGTCTTGAAATTGTGGTGGTGATATCTTAAGTATTTTGGGGAAGGTAAAACATAAGTGTAATTCCATACACAGTGTCACTAGGTGTACAGTCATCTAGATAATACCTGAGGTGGCAAATATTCCTCCAATGATCCCGCAGAGCCTCACAAGAAACTGCCAATAAGGCTTATGTTCCTCTCGCACTTTGACCTTCAGGAAGGAAAGGTCATATTTGAAGAAGATTCCGGGGACGCCATGACTTCCTTGAGAATGGTCAATAGTCCGATTCTGCAAACAACAGTACCTGGTTTGTCCCAACTGGGTAAACTAATAAAATATTTCTTCAGCATTTACATAATAGTTAATGTAGTCTAAATGTCTGCATTTATTAGATTTAATTCATGAATAATTCAACAATGCAACAGATCTACTTTCCTACGAACAAATTCTTGTACTTGCTCCACACAATGCTTACACTAAAACCACTGAAAGTTTTTCATAAAATATTTATTTCGGTACACATTTGTACAAAAGGAGCTTCACAAGAAGAATAACAAATATTCTATCTGTAATCAGATATGGTATTGGGTAATCTTATCACATAAACTGAATGGCCATCTGTTGAATCCATATTTTAAGTTTGGCAAGCATAATGCTCTGCCAACCTTTGTAACTCTTCTAATGTCCACTTACGCTTTCGGTCACTGAATACTGATAGGTGGACACATGTTTGAGAGTTGTGTCCACTTCAGTTGGCACCACTTGGATAAAATATTGGAACATGTGGTAGTCTGTGGAACAATCACAAACACAGTTAAGCACACTGCAAAAAGATTAAAGGTATGTTCTTATATAGCGCGGTATCCAGTCTGTAGGACCGCTCAAAGCCCTTTACACTTCACCCTTTGGCAGACCTATTCATTCCAACACCAAATCGATTTCTCTGGGAAGCATTCAACCATGCTGCAATTACTACATGAAGACTATTCATTCACATATCCACCTCTATCTGTTGCCAGGTGCTTGTGTATACAGCTGAGTGAACTGTGCCAATGTGGGGTGAACTGTGGCAATGTGGGGTGAACTGTGGCAATGTGGGGTGAACTGTGGCAATGTGGGGTGAACTGTGGCAATGTGGGGTGAACTGTGGCAATGTGGGGTGAACGAAATTGCCAGTTTTGAAACAGCACCAAAATTATGCGAACCCTTGTTCTCTGGACTGAAAATCCAGTGTTCTCAAAGCTACATTACCTCACCACTATATTCAATAGTTGTGAATGAATGAAAGCTATGAAACATCATAGGAAATGTGACAAAATAAAATGCCAGAGGATTTATTAGGTTTCTTGATTCAAAGCATCTCTATACAAAAAGGCTTAACATTTCATGAAACATTTTCAGAATAAAACACAAAAGAATGTGTGTCGGAAACACATACTAATTTTCCCATGAAAATATAAAATCGTGTACTTCCTTTCAGTATCATCTTGAACTTAATACGCCTATTGTGATGCCAGCAATAAGAGAACTTATTTTGTTGTTGAGAAATGTGAAAGTTTGTATTTTCCCTTTGTGAATTTGTATACTACGTAAAGGTGAAGGTATTTACCATTTAATTTCTCAACTGCGAAATAAATCCCCCATTCCCAAGTCAAATAACATATAATGTTACGCTGGCAAGACAGGAAGAAACAGTAAATGAAATAATGCTGACTATATCTGGTACTAGATTGTTGCAAAGGATGCAATGCCTAAAGTGCCTATGACACAGTTTTTGGTATTTTCGATCTTATTCCATGTAAAAAAATCTAAAACTAATTCATGTGCTAAGTCTTGGCAAATTAGATATGTAAATATTTGATTCAAGTTTTATTTTGAGTGTGAGAGAAACTGGAAATGACATCAGTGGGGGTCAGGAGTTAACGTACAATTGTATGCACCGCTACTCATGTTTTCTTCGATTGTTTCTAGTTATGACCTATGTAATCTTCGTCAAACACTTTGCAAAAGCGTGCCTCCTCGGAAATATACCCTGTTGATATCGCAAAATGGCATGACTGGATTAGATTTAGTGACAAGTGCATCATCTGTAGGTGTAAAGTCGTGGAGTGTTTCAGTGAAGGTATTTTATTTGGCTAAAGTGTTTTTTCAAAAGGAATTAGAACTTGCGGCAATCGTGTCATAGGCACTGTAAGTCTAAACCTACTTGAAGTTGTGACTTTTTCCTCTCCATCCAGTGGGTTCACAACACCAGATGTTGGCGAGCCATAGGAAAAGTGAATAATTCGATGTGAGAAATTGTAATCTGAAAGGAAGACATTCCAAACTAAAGCATTTGGCTAATTGCTTCACATTTGGCAAATTGCTTCACATTTGGCTAATTGCTTCACATTTGGCTAATTGCTTCACATATGCTGGTTTAAATAGTTAAGGGCCAGTTTTATGTATTCTATCCACATCTCTATTACAACACATCAGAAGCAACCATGACAACAAGAAACATACAAATATGACAACAAGGCATAACAATAGCAACAGGTGTCACTCACGAACCAATCACAAGCCACTTATGGTAAAATGGCAAAAAAAGACTTCACATTTCATATTTATTCATTCTGATAATTTTCGCACATGTAATATGAATAGAGAGACAAATTATGAGTAAACTACTAAAACCTTACTCATAACTACTAAACTAGCATTATTGTTGCTGCATCCACTAGCCCTATGTGTTGAATAAAAATGCAAGCAACAGGTGCACATTTCATCATTGTACACAAACGTTGTTTATTTGTGGTGGTCTTATTTCAATGAGCAAAACTATGTTTTTAATTAAACAAAGTCATGACCTATAAAGTCTACAGATGATGGTGCTCAATCAAGTAGATATGAGAGATCATAAGTAATTGTTCATACATGACATTTCTCCTCACCTGATTGTTCAACGAGCCCTGCGAAATGAGCATGACGACCAGAGGAGAGCTTAATGGGCCTATTGGAGAAAGACACAACAAAACCTCTGCTCAGAACACAAACATCATCCTGGACTGTATCATATACTGCACATCTAACACAGACATTTACTATTTAAGCACCATTTTTAACCAGTTACAGTGGATTCTTGCTGCAGGGTCATTCTGTATCAAAGCAACCAATGGTCAAAAAGTTGATGTCTCAGAACGTGCTTAAATGTTAACAAATGACTCAGTAGCCACACATGAGCACTTCTGCGAAAAAACTAAGGATTTGTACGTAAAATGTGTCTGTAACGCCGTATAATGTGAACAGGGTGTAAGCGCCACAAAACGCACTCATTATTTTTATCTGCTTCAAGCTATATACCTAACATTTGCTGAATATAAGACATATTGGTACAGTTTATTTACTGTATGTACAAGAATGATAGGGCAAAAGACAATGGAAATATTGGTCGCACAAAAATGGAGTATCTTTTTATTTCCGAGAAGGATTTCAGCAGTCAGTATTTCATTATTGTTTTACAGTACAATGTCCAAACTGCCACCATCTGTTGTCAGGGATACTGACAATAACATATTAGTTCAGTAGGCTTCTAGTTGCTATGCTTTCAGAATAATTCAGCCTTAAACATATATTTTCTGAATTTCAGCACCGAAATGAGAATGTTGGACACCTGTTCACATTATAGGGCGTTACAGACACAATGTGCAAGTAAATGCTTCATTCTTTTGCAGAAGTGCTCAGGCATAGCTACTTATTCATTAGTTAAAACTGAAACAAATCTTGAGACATTAACTTTTGAAATTTCCTGAGAAATGGTCGATTTGACACGGAATGGCCCTGCAAGGAGCATGCTGGGATTGGGTCAAACTGTTCCATATATGGGTAATAATGTAACAATGTCATAAACATCATCTCAGAGAGGTTTTGGAGGCTGACAATAAACAAACAGACTATAAATGTGTCAATGTAGACAGTCCATGATCATTTGTTGTAACAATTTAGTCATAAAACAGTTGCAATAACTATAACAAAACCAATAAGTATTATTTAGTTAGTTAACACAAACACTGTGAATATGTGTACCTCACATACCAGTCAAGCAGCACTTGCCTAATAAACTGCTTATAACATATAGATACTGTCATTTGTTTGTACTTATGACACAAAATGTGTAAGCAGAAACATTTAGTTATTAATCCCATCAAAAACATGCAATATCATGTTTTTCTTGTGACTTAAAAACACCAAATTAAATCTTGCCAAAATGTTCTTAAAATGACACCCTAACCAAAATTCTTAATTTAATTTGTGAAAGCTGATTCAATGAAGAGTTAATACTTTCAATAATATCACAAATTCTGGACAATGTACAATACTTAATAATTATTATGAGTAAGGCAGTGTTGCTTGCTGTGAACTGAGGTAAAACAACAGTAATCAAAGATATCTCACCACGACTATGAACCATGTGTGTTAAATGGACACGTTTGCCAGACGGCCAAAAGAATGACCTGTATGAACCAAGCCATTCAACATATAAGAACTGATGCACATGTTATAGGTGTCACCGGGGCATAACTGTATACTTCAGAGAGAAAGTAAACATAGGCTGACATAATACGATCAAGTTTCCAACTGGGGTTTGTAATCAATAATTACTAGCTCACTCGTGGCATGCAGGTGATTTCTTGTTGCCTTACGCATACATTGCTAAACTTGTGTTACGAGTCTATTCGACGTAAGATGGGTCAGTCGTGTAATGTAAGAGCTGCGCGTTCATTTGGCCAGAGCAACAATAGTAGAACCGATTCGAAAATTTAATCTCTGCAACAAATGTTGCGTAAAAGTTTAGCAATGTAAGCTTTGCATAAGCCGATAGTTTCCGGTAAAGACGCCATGGTGACGTCCATCTTTTTTCGACAGGAAGAAAAGCATATCGGGCGAGCAGCAAAGATGTAACTAAATAACCCTAAGTAACTACCTTTGTGGGTTTTTTAAATACATCGTTAATGGGTAGATCAGAGGCCAATGGTCCAAGGAGGCGGTGGAAAGAGACGAGTGGACCTCGACGCATGGGAGGAGATACTGCCAGACTGTCCCCAAAGTTAGAGATTATACTTCACTGAATATTGATGGGAAAATTTTTCTTCTAAATATATCGTCAATATAAGCAGTGACAGTGGCAGCAAAGAGGATGATCTCGTCGGAAGTGAAAAGTTTTTCATCGGTGTGCCCGAGAATGCGCCAGCTTTTATTGAAAAGTTTAAGTCATGATTACCTTATTATCAAGATTATGACTTAAAGCCTTCAGGAAAATTGCAACTGTGATAGACGTATTTATCACATGATATGTCCTTTTGAAGTGAGCTATCAAATGTGACTATTGGTCAATCATTACACAATTTGATATTCCATCAGAGGCAGGAATATTACGGAACTTATGTCGACACTTAACATTGATTATGTTACTCGAAACAATAGGAGTTTGTAGTTACATACAATTGTTAACAACTCTATGCATGTTTTTTATGATTGTTACATGTTACGTGATCTATGTCAAATGTTCATGTTTTGTGGCATGAAGTTGTATCCAAACTATCCATCATTGCCATTGGCACTGCGCTACCAAAACTTGGCTGTGTACAGCCATTCGGTCTTGCAGTTGCTGCCTTTTCTTCTGTGCAACACCAGGCAAGGCCGACTATATACTATTAAGAAATCAGAATGTTTGTACTTACTTGCCAACAGTGACATGCAGGTTTCCAGCCACTTTGTTCACAGTTAGGGTGCCATGAATACGACAAGCGTCCTTTGGCCGGTCTGGATTGTCCTCACTGCACAAAAGTCAACAAGCATCGGCAGTCATGAGCGGATCATTCACACAGTATTCCCCCCTGAGGTTGTTGGCGTGGGGACTGACCTTTCTAAACGGACACTCCAAGAATCTCTGAATTATGCCAGATGAATTTTAGGAAGAGTTGATGGGGGATTTTGTTGTCTTCTACGACAAATAAGGAACATTAGAAACCCCTGAGTCACTTATCTAAAATGAAGTTTTCTCTTACCAAAAAATGTTTGCTTAGTTGTTTTGGATAGCACACATTTAAATGTGGTACATAACTGAGATGAAACCACAAACACGTAATAAATGATAAATCACAAAAGCTGCATATTTAATAACAAATTAATATAGCAGTTTACATTATTTTCTAAAGTGAGCCAAATATACAATATGTTGAATCATATATTTGTGTAAAAGTTTAGTTAAAACTGCTTCTGCAACTAATTTTGGCCATTGTGAAACAAATTCGTTTATGTTCAAATATGTAGTGTGTAAACAGTTTAAGTAATATATACTTTTGTTAAAATCATTTAAATAACTGACTTTGACCATAAGCTAAGGTAATTTCTGAACAGCCTCATGTATTAGTGTATATAGGAGTAAATTTTGCTCTTTTTCGCCAAATGTTGACTGAGCCTAAACAAAATTAATAGTTTGTCCAATGATTTCATCAAATCTAAATAACAAGTTTGCACACATGAGCTAGCAAATCATAGTGGATACTAGATAGGTTTGATTTGTTATAAAATTATTCTAAAATGAAACATGCCAAAAATTGCAAAGTGGAAGCAGCTTAAATTGGACATATCAAGCAGTTTAAAATAAATATGCTTGCAGCATAAAATGGGTCATACCTAGCTGGCATGTTGCCCGACTGGCCAGAGAAGCCACTCTTCCACAGAAACTTATGCACAGCGTGGTACTGGTTGCGTAGGTAGTCATTGAGATATTGCAATGAGGTGAAGTATTGACGCTGATCTGGAGACAACTCAAAGTAGGCATCATCGTGCTGCAGCTCTCCAAACGTGTAGGCACTCTGGCCAGTCATGTCCAGCACGTCAGCCCCAACATCTGTGGACAAACAACGGCAGTGTAACAAATCCCTAAAATTTTTTAACTAACCTTGAAAACAACAAAACAACACTAACAAACTTGATGCCTAAATTAGTTTGGTATATCTACTGGTAGGTGAGCGATTTATCACTTGCTGGAGATGCTAAAATAATGTAATAATATTTTTCTGTTATAACTTAAACGTTATTATATCATAAAATCTCAACCTTCACAGATGACACACCTACTAATTAAAACATGCGAACTTACCACTGCATTTCATTGCCACTGTTATGTCTGCATTTATTTTCAGTTTACTGGAAAACAAATCATACACATTAAAGACACACAAGTTGATACATGGCAACTAATTAACAAAAACTTATAAATAGCTGTATTTCCATTTGATGCCAAAATAACCAGGTGATTTTGCCAAGCATTGATGGAAAATCAAAGGAAAATGTTCTTCAAAGTAATTATGCGTTTATAAAATTTTTCATTTGTACTAATTTGACTAAAATAACATAAAGTTTCTGCTTCTAGAGCAAGAGTTGTAAATTATACAGTATAAAAGATATAGTTCTACCAGCTGAACATAGTTATGTATGCTAATCCCTTTTTAAACCACATTCCAGCTAGAATGTTAGTAACATAAGTAAAATGAAAAAAGTCAATACAATAAAATGACAGGAAGTACAACTACATTCTTTTCTAAGAGATATTTTAAGGCATTTTGCTACTACACAACCTGAGTTGCTAAAACTAATTTCTAACTAAATGCAAAATTAACCACTCGCACTATTAAGTGACAGTAGCAGTAACCCTACAAGAAAATTAATAATGACATATTACCTGCTGTGGTCAGAGTCAACTTCATACTTGTAGATGAGGTCAGTTGTGCTGTAGTAACCAACTTCTGACCATACCAGTATGGCGATAAAGATCAGTACCACGACTGAAACTAAAATAACAGCTTCGTGCAGGTACCCAACTGGTATCATTTAATGCAAGAAACTAAAGGCCCGTTCACACGAGTGATTAGTTGTCCAATTGATCAGTCGACACAGCGTTGCCCCAAACCAACTGGATGCATCGTGTGATGTTGCTTTCAAGAAACAATGTGTCCAATTGGTTGAGTGACACAATGTCACCCGATCAATCAGACAACTAATCGTTCGTGTAAACGGGCCTAAAGGAGACATTGAATCAGTCAAAAAGACAAATGTTGAATTAATTTTATTTTGAGAAACATCATTTGGTCAACTTGTTGGACAGCTGAGAAACGTAAAAAGGTTGCACCGACATTATATAACATTAAAAATGTCCAAAGCAACAAACCAACATACTTCCTCCTCCTGTGGCAGTTTTTTCCTGGTAACTTTCCTCAACCTTGGGGAATGCGTCGAGTTCCTTCACCTTCTTCAATGCATGTTTTCTATTGATCACATTTAAACGCTGCATCCTCTCAGATTACGAACTGGAGAGTAAAACAAATTTAGTCCAGGAACTGGATGACACAAACGCGGGCGATATTATGTATATTTCAAAGCAACGGTACGCGAGGGTGAAGTTAAATCCCGATATGTATCAAACAGACTAGATAACTGCACTTCTCAGATAATCCAAACAAATCAGTCAAATTACAAAGCCGCATTATGATAGAAAAATAACCAAATTATAGCGTAAACTGTCATTGTCAACGTGTCGAAGCTGTCAAATCCGATGCCAGACACTGTTGCCATCTATTGGATAATGTGCACAAACACCACGAGATTATGTGGGTTTGTTACACTAAGACGGCTAGGGATATTTTCTGCATTGGTCGAGGATAGTTTGTAAGTTTGCTTAGGAGTGTTGATCGCCTGCCCGAAACATGTTCTGTTCTGTTGTCTATTACAACTAGTAGAACACTAGGGCATCAGTGAAAATCGGCGTTATTCGTCAGGTGGCAGCACTACACGATATTTTCATGGTCAAACCAAGTGCTTTGTAGTCTCGATTAGTATTTTTATATCACAAAGTGGTTAAAAGTCACTCTTCAATTCGATTTTTTCGCTAGCTTCATTTAAATTTCATTTTGTGAAATATCAAATCCACCTAGTGTCCACTGCAACATGCTAGCTCGTCTGTGTAACTGTTGTTTGCAGTGTTTGTGAAATCATCATATATACTATTGCATTATTTAATGTTTGGTTAAGCATTAATTGAAGTGAAAATGGAGACGATGAAAACTCACGAATTTCAGCCTTGTGAAATTTCGTAACCGTCATATGATCGACGAGAGTACAGAAGTCACACCTATGATCGGCACATACCCGCAGTACTTGTCTACCATTTTGGATATCCACTATGTTGAGCCTTACCAGATCTAACTACTACACTACATTCGATGATTTGAACACAAATAGGCACTTTTTATTAAGTCGACTGCAGATGTTACATATACTATTTGCACATTACATATCTGGACATCAACGATTTGCGATAGGCTAAATCATGCAACTTCGATGGTAGCGTGTGGCGTGAGTTTCCTGGGAAAACGAGGCGACGAGGACAATGTGTGCTCGCAAGGACGAACGCACACGAAAAAGTAAAGGAGGCAGCCTTTAATATGTTAATAAGACCAACATTTAAATACGGAGCAGCATAGCTTGGAACCCACACACCTAAAATAACATGGACAATACAAGAAATGCCGCTCGGTTTGCCCTAAATGACTACCGCTGTACAACAAGTGTCACACACCACCGACACAAACTTGTCTGGCAGATATAAGAAAGAAGAAGATTACAACACCAACTCACTTTCTTCTACAAAATAAAACATAGCCTCGTCAACATTTCTCTGCCACAACATCTTATAGTCCCATGCACCCGTACCCAAAATAGTACGTGGTGCCTATGAATATATAAAAATATAGTACAACGTATGAATACATTTGTATATTCATTCTATCCCATAATCATAAGAGCCTGGGATTTACTACCCCCTGAGATAATAACATTCCCGTCCATTAATCCTTTCCAGCTGGCTGTGAGCACAGTCCACCTTGCACCCACCAGTCCACCCCACCGACTGTCCGGGGGAGGGGGAGGGGGTATTTGAATCACACGTTATTTGCACCATTTTGTTTTAAAATATTTTTTCACGTTGATATGCACCTGTCCACGCACACCACGCGCACCATGCGCACCACGCGCACCACGCGCACCACTCGCACCACGCGCACCACGCGCACCACGCGCACCAAAAATCCTATGTTAGCCTCATAAGGGGTTATGTGGAACACACCGCCTCAAGACTGAAGACGATCACGGAGGGACCAGTGACGAGAAACTTCATAGGGCATAAAACCTAACAATTTTATATTTAATAATTTTTTTATTGGCTGAATTCATGTTGACCGTCCATGCTGGCGTCTAAGTTCCTTGTGGGATGACTGGAAATAAGATGTTCTCGACTACATCCGTGTTGTGAGACATGATAGCATGACTATACAATGCATCTTTATTCAATTTTCGTGATAGAGGACAACTGGACTACATCCTTATAATTATTGTGAGAGAAGACAGTTGTACTACATCCTTATAATTATTGTGAGAGAGGACAATTTGACTACATCCTTATAATTATTGTAAGAGAGGACAATTGGACTACATCCTTACAATTATTGTGAGAGAGGACAGAAGGACTAAATCCTTATTTTAAGATCGGACAACAAGTATAAATCCTTATAATGAAACACGACAACATCCTTATTGTGAGAGAGGACAACCTAACTGTATCCTTATTGTGAGACAAGACAACGTGACTGTATCCTTATTGTGAGACAAGACAACCTAACTGTATCTTTATTGTGAGACAAGGTAACGTGACTGTATCTTTATTGTGAGACAAGGCAACGTGACTGTATCCTTATTGTGAGACAAGACAGCGTGACTGTATCCTTATTGTGAGACAAGACAACCTAACTGTATCTTTATTGTGAGACAAGACAACGTGACTGTATCTTTATTGTGAGACAAGACAACCTAACTGTATCCTTATTATGAGACAAGGCAACGTGACTGTATCTTTATTGTGAGATAAGACAGCGTGACTGTATCCTTATTGTGAGACAAGACAACCTAACTGTATCCTTATTGTGAGACAAGACAGCGTGACTTTATCCTTATTGTGAGACAAGACAACGTGACTGTATCCTTGTTGTGAGACAGGTCAACCCGACTGTATACTTATTGTGAGACAAGGCAACGTGACTGTATCCTTATAGTGAGACAGATCAACCCGACTGTATACTTATTGTGAGACAAGGCAACGTGACTGTATCCTTATTGTGAGACAAGACAACGTGACTGTATCCTTATTGTGAGACAAGACAACGTGACTGTATCCTTATTGTGAGACAAGACAACGTGACTGTATCCTTGTTGTGAGACAGGTCAACCCGACTGTATACTTATTGTGAGACAAGGCAACGTGACTGTATCGTTATAGTGAGACAGATCAACCTGACTGTATACTTATTGTGAGACAAGGCAACGTGACTGTATCCTTATAGTGAGACAGGTCAACCCGACTGTATACTTACTGTGAGACAAGGCAACGTGACTGTATCCTTATAGTGAGACAGGTCAACCCGACTGTATACTTATTGTGAGACAAGACAACGTGACTGTATCCTTATAGTGAGACAGGTCAACCCGACTGTATACTTATTGTGAGACAAGACAACGTGACTGTATCCTTATAGTGAGACAGGTCAACCGACTGTATACTTATTGTGAGACAAGACAACGTGACTGTATCCTTATAGTGAGACAGGTCAACCGACTGTATACTTATTGTGAGACAAAGGAACGTGACTGTATCCTTATAATGAGACAGGTCAACCCGACTGTATACTTATTGTGAGACAAGACAACGTGACTGTATCCTTATAGTGAGACAGGTCAACCGACTGTATACTTATTGTGAGACAAGACAACGTGACTGTATCCTTATAGTGAGACAGGTCAACCGACTGTATACTTATTGTGAGACAAAGGAACGTGACTGTATCCTTATAGTGAGACAGGTCAACCGACTGTATACTTATTGTGAGACAAGACAACGTGACTGTATCCTTATAGTGAGACAGGTCAACCGACTGTATACTTATTGTGAGACAAAGGAACGTGACTGTATCCTTATTGTGACACAAGGCAACGTGACTCTGTCCTTATCGTGAGACATGACAATGCAACTGTATCCTTATTGTGAGACAAGACGACATGACTACATCCTTATTCAATATTGTGAGACAATATAACTGGGCTATATATCCTCATTCCATATCGGGAAGGATGACCTTCTACTAATGTGTTCAAATAAAAGTGATCATTTAAATAAACGTGTTATATACAATTTATATTAGGAATAGAATAGGCGCTCCATCATAAGCTAGTAATGACATACTCAGAATATTGTGTAAAGAAGACATTCACAGGACAGCAAACGCCACAAGGAAGACTACGTACACAATCAGGAAAAGACAAGCATTTATTGGCCACGTGGTGAGAAAGAAATAATTTGTGACAAGGAGATATATTAAAGGGAAAAGAAGCAGACGTCGACAAAGAATTAAAATCATTGTTGGTCTAGCAGCCTGACTAGGAAAGAGCACGGTAGAACTGTTTCAATACACATGTGATCGTGTGATATAGAAATGTAAATCTACAACAGACACGGCACTTGATGATGCTGATGGAGGTCATGGGGTAGGAAATATCGATCAAATAATTCTCAATAAATTGTCTGACACATAGAAACAATTATGAGACAATGCATTTGCATCAATTACACATAGATATCATTTAATAATGATTCACTACTGAATTAACTGACGCATGCTTTCAATATTTCTCATTTTATAAAGCATAATGCACGTATTCTATATTTAGGACGTTTATACTGATACGTAAACTAGAACAATCTGTTTACGTACGACATGATATATGCACAACGGGCACTTCACTGTGGTATGTGAACTTCCTGCTTAATTGGGTGTGTGCTGTGCACACTCTAAGGGTATCAAGTCATCTAGCATCTAACAAGGTTAAGGTGAAGTATCTGGTGCGTGATACAAGATCGAGGGACATGGCTTGCCTCTCCAGAGCAGCGTTTATTGACTCGTCTGATGACAGCTGTATTTACAGTACATCGAGTTGTATAGATGGTGGTCCACTTGCCCCACTCGTGGTGAACGGCACGACTATTCACTTAGGTAGTTATCGAATAATAAATAGCCAGATATCGAGTGAAACTACTATCAGCCGATGAGGGTCTCGTGAGTCATTATGTAAGACAAAAAAAGAATTAACAGCAGGATCTTAGCGTAAGTTGGTATACACCGAGTCCATTGTTTTGTTCACACAGTGTTCTCCATATTTGCTAGGTGGCAGGCATATTTTTGGCTCATGCGTGTTTAGTAGAAAATACACAGTTAGCAAATATAATATAGTGAATTTTAAATTAAATCCTAAATAACCCAGCTTAAAGTGTTCTTTTGAACAAAAAACAACCTTATTCAAGGCTAACATAACAATCAAATGAAGATTATGTGATGGCGCCGTGCAAACATCAGGTAAAGGCCACCAGGCCTTTAATATGCGGCAGTTGCAGCAAATGGGTGGACTTCGTCAAGTCCGGGTGTGAGAAATCCTGGGCTGAGGTTCAGGCGGATAGTTTTAGTTTTGAGTGTAGGGGATGTGCGAAGATGGAGGAACTAAAAGTGGAGTTAGAACAGCTGATGCTGCTTGTTGCGGCAATGGTGGGAAGGGAACAGGTGGGGTGTGCCAATGTCTCTTGTGGGGGGATAGTAGATGATAAAGTGGGGGAGACAATGAGATATATGCTAGGGATAGCTCACCTCAGCCTGGGAGGAGGCTGAGAGGAGGTAAGGTGACAGGTCGCAGGGAGACAGGACGTAAGGAGACAGGACGAAATGAGACGAGAGGGAAGGAGACGGGAGTGGAGGAGACGGGAGTGAAGGAGACGGGAGGGAAAGAGACGAGAGTGAAGGCGAAGGGAGTGAGGGAGACAGGAGGGAAGGTGTCAGGAGGGAAGGCGACGGGAGTGCAAATTAGCCAGGAGACGAGAGGGAAAGGTGACCGGTTGATATGGTGACAGAGAATGATAACAGTCTGCCAGATGACAAGGTTGCAGGATAGAATGTGATGGAATGGATCCAACGGAAGACCTATTCTGAGGCAGTGATAGAGGGGGTGAGGAAGAGAGCGAGTGTGTTTGTGGGGAATCGATAGTTAGGAAGGCCGACAGAGTCTTAGACAAGGGAGATGATGTGGTGGTTTGCTTGCGTTGGGCCAAAATAAAGGCGATGACTGAGAGGGTAGAAAACATCGTGGGTTCGGGCAAGAGTAGATCTGTTTTGGTACAGGTAGGGACAAATAACGTAGAGAGGGAGGGTACAACTGCCATAGTTAGGAAATACGGGCATTTTGTCAAAACACTAAAGCAGACGCGGGTTGAGCAGGTAATACTGTCAGGGATTTTACAAGTAATAGGAAGGAAGGGTCACATATATCGAAATTGTTGGGGAATGGCAATTAACATACTAGTCTAGAAGCTATGTAGGGAAAAGGAAGTTGGAATTGTGGATTTGTGGGGAAGCTTTGTTGGGAGGGCTGATATGTACATGAAGGATGGGCTTCATCTAAGTGGAAAGGTGGCAGCAGTATTTGCGGATGAATTCTCAACAGCAGTAGATACTGGCATGGGTAACATAACACATATTTTGGGGAGTAAACATTGTTTAAACTAGAAGCGCAGGGGGGTTACTTAGAGGTGCCTCAAGCAGGACAAGAAGCCACTAGTACAGACAAACCAATAACGAAATGTCCAGAAAACATATATGAAAGAGGTTATACATGCGTGTGTTTAAATGCTAGGAGCACAGTTAATAAGAAAAACGAATTAAACATTATGGTTGAAGTTATTGATCTTCAAATAATTGGTATAGCCGAATCATGGGCAAACAAAAACATATCAGATGCTGACTTAGGATTGACAGGATACGAAATGTTTAGGAGAGATGGAATGAGAATAATTGTAGTTATTTTATATATTAAAGAATCTGTTCAGGCTTACGAAATAAAAATTAGAAAGGGAAATAGATTGCGATGAGGCTGTTTGGTGCAACATTGTTACACAAATTCAATATTAACTATTGTGTTAGTTTACCGATGTCCAAACATAAACGAAGAGGATAACACAAAAGAACAAAACATTATAAAGGAAGTGAGTAAAGGGGAATGAATCATAATGGGATATTT
This sequence comes from Lamellibrachia satsuma, assembly GCA_033239005.1. Classification (NCBI taxonomy): domain Eukaryota; kingdom Metazoa; phylum Annelida; class Polychaeta; order Sabellida; family Siboglinidae; genus Lamellibrachia; species Lamellibrachia satsuma. Next base: position 1,114,128 of record BSQZ01000060.1, on the reverse strand, counting down.
TAACCATGGACACATAAAATGGAACTCTCTAGAGAGTACAGGAGGTGAGGAGCAACAATTTCTATTTTTAATCCAGGATAGCTTCCTTTCTCCGCACATGCTTAAACCAACCACGGGAGATAAGTATTATATATAGTTTTGTCATCACAAAAATAATTAGTGGACAATATAAAAATACATGAACCATTGGGTAACAGTGACCATAATCAAATACATTTTGACATCAATGTAAAATCAGAAAGTAAAAATAAAAAACGTATAGGAGAAACTTCCACAAAGGTAACTATAAAGATATGAGAAAATACTTAGCAAAGCTAGATTGGAATAACACGCTGATGAATAAGACCGTAATAGAATGTTAGAATATTCTAAAATATGAATTTGAGAGTATCATCGGTAAATTTGTTCCCTTGAAAAAAAAACATAGAAAACGGTCTAGAAAGAAACACTTGTGGAATGTTTATAGGAGTACCAGAAAGGATGAAGACTATGCAAATTACAAAGAGCCACTTAATGCAGCTACAACTAAAATTAGAGAATCTAATAGAAGCTATGAGGAAAACCTAGCATGTAACATAAAACACGACAACACAAGTTTTTATGCATATGTCAGGAGTTAACAAAACGTACAAGACAAGGTCAGACCTCTAGGACATTTAATTGTAACTCCGGAAATGGTAGCTAAGAAAATAAAGGCAATGAAGGATAATAAATCACCGGGAGTGGATGGAATTCCTCCAAAACTATTAATGGAAACAGTAGCACAAATCAGCATACCACTTGCAAGAGTGTTCAACTTGTCATTAAAAGAGGGAGTTGTTCCTTTTGAATGGAAAGAAGCTAACATCATACCATTATTAAAACAGGGTTCGAGAAATAACTCAGAGAATTACAAATCAGTGAATTTAACGATTTGTAAATTATTACAAAGGTTGATTAAAGACCACATGGTGGACTTCCTTGTTAGGCATAACTTATTAAATCCATCTCAACATGGATTCTTAAAAGCGAGGTCATGCTTAACAAATATGTTATGTTTTTTTGGAAGAAATCACTTAGTGGATAGACGAGGGATCTCCAGTAGATATTTTCTACTTAGATTTTCAGAAAGCTTTTAACAAAGTACCACATCAAAGATTATTACTTAAATTAAAAGCTCATGGTATCGGGATGGCATAATTGACTGGATAGAACAATGGCTGACTGACAGAAGACAACGAGTTGTAGTAGATGGAGAAGTTTGAAACTGGAACTCAGTTTTGAGTGGGGTATCACAAGGATCAGTATTAGGACCTATATTATTCTTAATATATATCAATGACTTGGACGACAGTATAACAAGTAACGTACTGAAATTTGCGGATGACACAAAACTGTTTAGAAAGGTTAATACTGATGGTGATAACCAACATTTACAAAACGATCTAGACAGATTAGTGAAATGGTCTGAGAAATGGCAGATGTTGTTCAATTTTGGGTAATGTAAATGCCTACATACAGGACATGGGAACTTGGATGTAAACTATAAAATGGGAGATACTGTTCTGGGTACTACTGTAAAAGAAAAGGACTTAGGAGTTACAATATGCGCTGATATGAAAGTTTCAGAGCAGTGTGGTACTGCAGCTTCAAAGGGTAATCAAATTCTTGGATTGATTAGAAGAAACATAACATACAAGGGAAAAAAGTTAAGTATACCTCTTTATAAAGCAATAGTTAGACCTCATTTAGAATACTGTATACAAGCATGGAGACCATATCGTAAGAAGGATATAGATACGCTTGAACGCATACAAAGGAGAGCAACTAAAATTATTCCAGAACTGAGAGACCTTAGTTATGAAGAACGCCTGAAAGAATGTGGTTTAACACCTCTAGAGACAAGGAGATTAAGAGGAGATCAGATTGACGTTTTTTAAGGTATGGAATGGGTATGAAAATATTAATAGAAATATGTTTTTCTCACTCAAGAAAGATAGCAGAACTAGAGAACATGAGGTAAAAATTAGTAAAGGATCAGTGTAGATTGAATATCAGGAAGTACTCGTTCTCACAGAGGACAATCAATTAATGGAACAAATTATCTACAGATTGTATAACTGCTAGCAGCGTGAATATGTTTAAAAACAAGGTTGACACATATCTCAGGAGGGTGGGTCACACGTAGATAAACATTGTTGCACTCTCGATAAGCCAATGGCTTCCTTGTCCACTTGCCATCTGGGTCTTTGGCTCGGATGGCAAATCTTGTTAAATCTCTTGTTAAACTTCCCCTATTAATTATGTATGTCGACGTATTAATTAAGCGTGTATATTTGTCAGCTACGTGTTTTACCCATTAGGTAGATGTGTTGGTTGAGTTGTTATGAAATTTTAGTACAATACGTACATAAATTATACAAATAAAGCATTTACCCAACTTGCGATACACTGTTGCTCAACTTACCCCACACCAAGTGTTATATGAGCCAGTTTACCAACATTAATTGAATAAGCAACAGATAGTTATCGATGCATACTAAATATATTATCTTGGTATACAATGGTCTATTAATAATCATAGTTTATTTGAGTAAAAACAATTTTGACTGATGGATGAGATTGTAAAAAAGGTAAAGTGTCCTTGGAACTTGCAAGTTCTTGTATAGCGCTGTCCTTGGAACTTGTACGTTCTTATATAGCGCTGTCCTTGGAACTTGCAAGTTCTTGTATAGCGCTGTCCTTGGAACTTGTAAGTTCTTGTATAGCGCTGTCCTTGGAACTTGTACGTTCTTGTATAGCGCGGTCCTTGGAACTTGTAAGTTCTTGTATAGCGCGGTCCTTGGAACTTGTACGTTCTTGTATAGCGCTGTCCTTGGAACTTGCAAGTTCTTGTATAGCGCTGTCCTTGGAACTTGTAAGTTCTTGTATAGCGCTGTCCTTGGAACTTGTACGTTCTTGTATAGCGCGGTCCTTGGAACTTGTAAGTTCTTGTATAGCGCGGTCCTTGGAACTTGTACGTTCTTGTATAGCGCTGTCCTTGGAACTTGCAAGTTCTTGTATAGCGCTGTCCTTGGAACTTGTACGTTCTTGCATAGCGCGGTCCTTGGAACTTTTACGTTCTTGTATAGCGCTCTCCTTGGAACTTGTAAGTTCTTGTATAGCGGTCCTTGGAACTTGTACGTTCTTCTATAGCGCTGTCCTTGGAACTTGTAAGTTCTTGTATAGCGCTGTCCTTGGAACTTGTACGTTCTTGTATAGCGCTGTCCTTGGAACTTGTAAGTTCTTGTATAACGCTGTCCTTGGAACTTGTACGTTCTTGTATAGCGCTGTCCTTGGAACTTGTACGTTCTTGTATAGCGGCCTTGGAACTTGTACGTTCTTGTATAGCGCTGTCCTTGGAACTTGTACGTTCTTGTATAGCGCTGTCCTTGGAACTTGTACGTTCTTGTATAGCGCTGTCCTTGGAACTTGTACGTTCTTGTATAGCGCTGTCCTTGGAACTTGTACGTTCTTGTATAGCGCTGTACTTGGAACTTGTACGTTCTTGTATAGCGCTGTCCTTGGAACTTGTATGTTCTTGTATAACGCGGTCCTTGGAACTTGTACGTTCTTGTATAGCGCTGTCCTTGCAACTTGTACGTTCTTGCATAGCGTGGTCCTTGGAACTGCTCAAAGTGCTTTACACTTTACCTCTGGCAGACCTGTTCATTCCAACGCCAGTTCGAGTTCTCCAGGAAGCATTCAGCCACGCTGCAATTACTCCTAAGTCCTTTTCTTTTACAGTAGTACCCAGAACAGTATCTCCCATTTTATAGTTTTCATCCAAGTTCCCATGTCCCGTACGTAGGCATTTACATTTCCCAAAATTGAACAACATCTGCCATTTCTCAGACCATTTCACTAATCTGTCTAGATCGTTTTGTAAATGTTGTTTATCACCATCAGTATTAACCTTTCTAAACAGTTTTGTGTCATCCGCACATTTCAGTACATTACTTGTTATATTGTCGTCCAAGTCATTGATATATACTAAAAATAATAAAGGTCCTAATACTGATCCTTGAGGTACCCCACCCAAAACTGATTTCCAGTTTGAAACTTCTCCATCTACTACAACTCGTTGTCTTCTGTCAGTCAGCCATTGTTCTATCCAGTCAATTATCCCATCCCCGATACCATGAGCTTTTAATTTAAGTAATAATATTTGATGTGGTACTTTGTTAAAAGCTTTCTGAAAATCTAAGTAGGAAATATCTACTGGCGATCCCTCGTCTATCCACTAAGTGATGTCTTGCAAAAAACATAACATATTTGTTAAGCATGACCTCGCTTTTAAGAATCCATGTTGAGATGGATTTAATAAGTTATGCCTAACAAGGAAGTCCACCATGTGGTCTTTAATCAACCGTTCTAATAATTTACAAATCACTGACGTTAAACTCACTGGTCTCTAGTTCTCTGACATACTTCTCTTTAAATAATGGTATGATGTTTTCTTCTTGCTATTCAGAAGGAACCACTCCCTCTTTTAATGACAAGTTTGATATTCTTGCAAGTTTTATATTAATATGTTCTACTGTTTCATCGGTAATCTTCCATCCACTCCATGTGTTTTATTATCCTTCATTGTATTTATTTTCTTATCTACCATTTCTTCTAAATTAACTGCCGTAGATAGTCCGATTTAACCTCCTGAAATGTAGTATCTGGAATTCGTAATGAACTAATATCCTCTCTGGTAAACAGTGAACTGAAGTATCCATTTAAGTCTTCCGCCATTAAAACCTTGTGATATTATATTTCCATCACTGTCTTCTAGTGGTTCAACCTTGTCTCGTGCGCATTGTTTATTCTTGACATAATATTATGCATAACACTCTTGTCATTTTTAAAAGTTACAAGCTAATGTTTGCTCATAACTTCTTTTATACTTTCTAATTTCAGCTGCATTAAGAGCCTCTTTATAATTTGTGTAGTATTCATCCTTTCTGGTGCGCTTATAAACACTCCACATAGTTTTCTTGAACAGTAGTTTTCTAATAGCTGCTTTTGACAAGTGTTTCTGTCTAAACCGTTTTCCGTGTTTTTTCAATGAACATTGTATTGCGATAGTATCACGGAACAGTGGATAGCCAGGGACACATGCCCTAATCGTAGTTGATGGCGGGAGGTATTGCGTAGCGCTGGAGCTAGTTGATTACACAATACTGGATGCGTGGATGACGCTGTTGTAGTCGACGATTGTAGATGCTAGGTCGATTAATAAATACAGTTTCAAATATAAGTGAATAACATGTCTATTTCTATGGTTTCTTTGCTGAATTATTTTGCCAACTATCATTACTATCAATAGTTTAGTGTACTATCGAGGATTCCTATCGATAGTTCAATTTACTATCGATAGCATTGCATCGTCACATCGCCGGTTGTGATCCATCGATAGTTGCTGTACCTATTGTTACACTCCTGTATGTGCTACAGCCATAGTTCACAGTTATAACATAGGCGTGGTTCAGCAGTTAAACTGTATAGAGCGTATAACAAGTGGCAATCTAGAATGTCGATAGCTTCTTACAGCACACTTATAATGCTAGATACTTACTTCCCTTGAATTGTTCTGGTTGGTAAACAGTATGCATAACATTTAAGTATTTGTATTATATTACCATAATTCGTGGTACCCATTGTTTCGTGTAACACGTGACAGCCTGTGCATCAGCTTCAGTGTGAAGAAGGAACGAACACAGTGACGCATTCGAATGGATCAAAGTGCGTCGTGTATATAGATCTAACCTACTCGAAACACCCGTCCTCTGTTACACGGGCTTTATCGAAATCTTCTGCGAAAGTGCTCCTATGATTTGATATCTGAGGCGTACTGGGGCAACGATCGTTGAAACAATAACACGTGCGAACCATCCAGAAATATTACTTTTTTCGTGTTGTTAATGTTATCAGACGGTTGAAAATAAATTAGCATTTGGCACCTGTTTACTGCAAATTTACTTCGCGTGCATCCAAACACATGTCGAGCATGCCAGTCGACCAGAGCGAGACCAGCTGGATTAGGAGCGACAACACGCAGATGACAACACGCAGATACTTAGTCCATGTATCAACATCAGTTTTATTAATTACTTTACATACATTTTGTTACCGGGAAGAACAAAGTAAACAGAGTGCGAAAGGATAACAAAAATACTTAAAACAGACAACTTAACTCTTCGTTGTAGGTTTATGAAATATGTAAACCATAGCGTGTGAAACGCGCTTTCTAGAAAAGTCGCTTTTACGCCACTTGTATCGTCACTCGAAAGCAGCTAATCTACCGGAACCAAAGCTTTGTCTGGCTTAACTTCTCTGCACATCTTGAAGCATGATTCTCGCCATTCGCTGCATATTCGGTGTCGTTCTGTGTACGTTGTGCCTTTATTGAGTGGACACGTGTGCATGCATTGGTCGTATTGCAGATAGCATTTAATGTAGCACCTTGCGACGCCATCAGGGCCAGCACGGACGTTCACACACACCAGCGATACGAGCACCAGGGACGTGGTCTGAAAATTACAAATAAACAGCCATTTTACAACGACTAATGATTACCTGTCCACGCACGTGTGCCTGGGCACACCACACGCACATGGACAGAAAGCGTTGACCTCCTTTTAAGGTATAAAGTCTGGTAGTTTTTAAATCGTAAAACATGTTACGTGGTAATTAAGCTAATCAGCATATTGACAGTCCAATTGATCTTTTTACGAATCACATTAAGATATACTTTGAACGTTATGTGTTTAATTTGACTGTTTCGGGGTGAATATCAATTTTACGTAGCATGCGGAGATGAACGTAATTTTACGTAGCGGAGATGAACGTAATTTTACGGGTTGCTCGTAACACACTTGATCCCGATAAACTTTGTCTACAGATTTTTGAAATTGTTGACATACTTTCGCGAATGTACTACACGGTAGGATAAAATATCACATTATTATAATAACATATAGACAATCGACCGAAATAACTGTGTTATATTAAATAAATTACGAAGTAGTAGTGCACATCATACGCATATGTGTATGGTGTGTACTGTGTTGAATAGTAAATAAAAGCTAGGGTAATAATAGGCGATGAAAAAAGTTATGTAAATAAACAATTACTGGGCGGTGAATTGAGACATGATTTCAATCAGTCTTGGACCAGAGCGTTGTGGCTCATCTTTGTATCTGAACAGTGTAAATGAAGCTAAGAAAACAAGTTAAAACAAATGTTCGTAAGTTGTTTCGCTTGTTTTATGGATAATATTATATAAAGTGATTTTAAGGTTATTTTCTTTATGTCATACTAACACACTCGTTTATGATTTAGGCATTCTTAATCTATCTGTCACAATGCAATTAAGAATTTATATTGTAATGTTTAATACCAATAATAAACTGTTGTCAGATAACCTGTAACAATTCGTCAATAGTAAACATTTTTCAATGCAAGTGACACACCAAAGTAATACGATGAAACTCGTATATACATGAACGACTTTAAAGTCTATGCTCAGATATGTGTATGATGTGAACTTCTGGTATTCATTGGATGAATATAACTAGCTCATTCACTATTCATTCAAAAAGTATTTAACATGTTTATTTCTCGAAGAGTATCAAGCACACAATTAGTTTGATGCCACAGAGAATGTTTCACATAAATACGTCTGCAATAGGGTTCATTTTCCACAATGATATGTAACAACAAAATATGTTTGCACTGGGGAAAGTGATTAAAATATAGAATTTAAATTTCCCCTTTTCCATTTGAAAACGTTTTATGCTATTTTATTGCATTATTCTGTATTGTCTGTATGTATGTTTGTATTAGCTGGCTAGTTGAATGTATTGTCTGTATGTATGTTTGTATTAGCTGGCTAGTTGAATGTATTGTCTGTATGTATGTTTGTATTAGCTGGCTAGTTGAATGTATTGTCTGTATGTATGTTTGTATTAGCTGGCTAGTTGAATGTATTGTCTGTATGTATGTTTGTATTAGCTGGCTAGTTGAATGAGACCTCGTAATACCATAACAATTGTAGCAACCACAACATACAGACAAGTCAGTTAATAGAACGTTGCCGGGTGCTGGAAACAACTAGAACTAGACGGACGACGAAAGACGGATGACGGATGACGGATGACGGACAGGTGTGTTTGCTGCTTCGTCCATCGTCGACCGTCCGTTGTTTTAACGCAGACCAACTACACCCATCGTCCGTCCGTTGTTTTAGCACAGACCAACTACACCCGTCGTCCGTCCGTTGTTTTAACACAGACCAACTACACCCGTCGTCCGTCCGTTGTTTTAACACAGACAAACTACACCCGTCGTCCGTCCGTTGTTTTAATACAGACCAACTACACCCGTCGTCCGTCCGTTGTTTTAATACAGACCAACTACACCCGTCGTCCGTCCGTTGTTTTAACACAGACCAACTACACCCGTCGTCCGTCCGTTGTTTTAACACAGACCAACTACACCCGTCGTCCGTCCGTTGTTTTAACACAGACCAACTACACCCGTCGTCCGTCCGTTGTTTTAATACAGACCAACTACACCCGTCGTCCGTCCGTTGTTTTAATACAGACCAACTACACCCGTCGTCCGTACACATCGTTCTGGAACGATTTATACGGAAAACAGAAACACAACTGATCTGGGCGTTCAGCATGCAATGTAAACATGATATTCGAGTCGACAAATTTTAATTAAACGTATTATTGCTAAATTATAGTAATACATTTGGGTTAATTAAAACATACATGGTCGGTCAATATGCTAGAATAGATATATTTTATAGTACATAATAATATTTTGCTATAACAACGATCATACTTTGTAACTTAAAAACATATTTCACGATTTTACGATGAAAACGATCAGACTCTTTACCTTTAAACACGCAGCATGGCATGACACTATTGAATACAATGTTTGTGGAATTTTTGGTAAATGGATTTCTGAAAGTAAACCTAAAATTAATTTAAGAATTAAAATGAAAATAAACGACAGTGAACAGTCTGAGACTTCGAACAAATTATTGAATACGATAAACACAATACTAGGATAAGTAAATGCTTCAAGTTGCTTACAAATTACGGACGACAATCATTTGTATGAGAGTAAACGTGACCAAGAATGGCTAGCATAGAATGCACGTGACTAACATACATGAGGCATTATTATAAGCAGAAGAGTGTTGAATAATACTGAACCATGTTTAGGCAACAATTGGTATTTTTGAAGAAGAAAGAAGACAAGCCATGTTGTTGCTACGCCTGTCTTGCCAGAATGGTTTGACTGGAACGAATACCGAATGTCATTGGTTAACCGAACGACACTTTTATGGGACATTGTAGCACTGAATGCGTTAGTATTTATAACATCTCGCTTAGTTAAGATACTATCTATGCAAAACGTGAAAAATCTATTTTTCACCTCTTTATACTTTATACTCTTAATAATAATGCCCTTAATACGAAAATACACGATTTAGCAATGAATGAAACTTCTTCATGTAAATACCGGTTTAATAGAATGACAAACAAATCGTCATATTTGAAGGCGATTCCCTTTTTCCGTTTCAAAACATTTCTGATGGTAAATAGACTAGAACAATAAAGATTAAAACATGACGTATGACATTGTTAATTTATTTTGAGAACGAAAAATTAAGATAATTTTGATATTCTGATTATACGAAACACCCAACAAGCTGCGTTATAATTATCGACTTACTAGTGAAATCTTCATATCTGTAGCCAAGAAAGATGAGTAGAATCAGTGTCAATCAGACAGCCCGTTGACCGATGCCTTCTCACCAAAATAATAACCTTTGCCGCTAGTGCTCGAGTGTGGATTTCACTATTGGCGTATGCGATGCAACGACTCTGGCAACTAATGTGGTTCAGACAGGCAACACTTATATGTAAGGGCAACAGGGAAGACACGCCGACAATTCGATAGCCCCCCCCAAACTTCAACACGGACACAACGAAACACTCGAAAACTCGAGAAGTACCTCTTTCATCGACAGGGCGGAGGATGTTTGGCGTAAACTGCACCTGTTTACCAGGCACATAACACCAACCTTTCACATACACATGCTCCATATACACGCGCACACACCACGCACACACGCGCACACACTCGCACACACGCGCGCGCGCCCACACGCGTAATCATCAATATTTCAGACAAATACGCAAAATACTGGTTATCCGAAATGGTAAACACTTTATGGGGTCAAGTCTGATCAAAGGCGATCACGTGACAAAGTTATGACATTTTACCAAGGGTGACATTCGTGAGTTTTCAGCTTTTCTATGTTCACTTCAATAAATGTTGGATCAAGAATTAAATAATTTAATAGTTTGTTTGATGATTTCACAAAAACTACATATAAAAGTTGCACAAACGAACTAGCATGTCGTAGTGGATACTATGTATTTTTGAATTTTTACAAAATGAATTTGAAATGAGATGAGCAAAAACATCGAACTGAGGAGGAGCCTTTAAACTATCCACTCAACTCGTGTAGTTTTCTGAAAGTTTAAAGTCTCGCGAAATCCATTCAATATATCTTGGTTTGGATGGCGAGTCCCTTTTGAGAGTGCGCGGTAAACCAGTGGATGTAGCGTAATCAGACAGGTTCATTTACGATCATACATATGTTGTACTAGTATTATATGTGTGCACCACTCAGTGTTGGCACCAATGTACATATGTTGTACTAGTATTATATGTGTGCACCACTCAGTGTTGGCACCAATGTACATATGTTGTACTAGTATTATATGTGTGCACCACTCAGTGTTGGCACCAATGTACATATGTTGTACTAGTATTATATGTGTGCACCACTAAGTGTTGGCACCAATGTACATATGTTGTACTAATATTATATGTGTGCACCACTCAGTGTTGGCACCAATGTACATATGTTGTACTAGTATTATATGTGCGCACCACTCAGTGTTGGCACCAATGTACACCACACCCGCGAACATCATTTCACCTGACCTGTGATGGACAAGATGAAATGCGAGGCAGCTTTAAATTGAAGAACTTTGATATTATTATAAGAAGAAATGGTATAATTGATAATGGTTAGAAACTTAATGCGAATGATGCTGCCACCTAACGGCTAGTTGAACGTTCTTCTTCTTCTTCTGCCAAAAGTCTGCCTAGCTTCAAATAGTACAGGCAGAAAATAAACAGTTCAAGAATGTTACTCTTAGATGCATCCAGACTGTTTAAACTAACTCTGTCTTGAGGAAGGAGTTCTAAAGTCGATTAGTAATGGTAATTACATCTAGATTTAGCAAGATTGCTATCCAAGACAAAGGCCCATATGACAAATGAACAAGGAAGCCATTGGCTTATCGAGAGTCCAACATATAAAATCTATGTGTAATCCGCCATCCTGAGATATGTGTCAACCTTGTTTTTTTTATACATATTCACGCTGCAGTTACACAATCTGTAGATAATTTGTTCCATTAATTGATTGTCCTCTGTGAGAACGAGTACTTCCGGATATCCAATCTACACTGCTTCTTTACTAATGTTACCTCATGTCCTCTAGTTCTATTATCTTTCTTGAGTAAGAAAAAATATTTCTATCAATATTATCATACCCATTCATAATCTAAACAATTCAATTTGATCTCCTCCTAACTGCATTGTCTCTAGGGTTGTCAAACCATGTTCTTTCATTCGTTCTTCATAACTAAATTCTCTCAGTTCTGGAGTCATTTTAGTTGCTCTCCTCTGCATTCTTTCAAGCTTATCTATATCCTTCTTACGATATGGTCTAATTAATCTTTTCTCCTTTTATGTTATATTTCTCGTAATCAACCCAATAATTTGATTACCCCTTGAAGCTGCAATACCACACGGCTTTGAAACTATCATATCAGCGCTTATTTTAACTCCTAAGCCCTTTTCTTTTATAGGAGTACCTAGAACAATATCTTCCATTGTATAGTTTACATCCAAGTTCTCGTGCCTGTATGTAAGCATTTAAATTTCCCCAAATTGAGCGACATCTGCCATTTCTCAGACAAATTAACTAATTTGCCTAAATTTGTAAATGTTGTTTATCATCATCATTGTTAACCCTTCTAAACACTTTTGCCTCATCCGAAATTTCAGTACGTTGCTTGTTAAAATTATCGTCCAAGTCATTGATATATATATATATATATATATATATATATATATATATATATATATATATATATATATATATATATATATATATATATATATATATATATATATATATATATATATATATATATTAAGAATAATAAAGGTCATAAAACTGATCCTTGTGGTACCCCACTAAAAATTATTTCCAGTTTGAAACCTCCCCATCTACTACAACACACCATCTTCTGTCAGTCATTGTTCTATCCAGTCAATTGTGCCATCCCCGATACCATGGGCTTTTAAATTTAAGTAGTAATCTTTGAAGTGGCACTTTGTCAAAACTTTTCTGAACATTTAAGTATAAAATATCTACTGGTGATCCCTCGTCTATCCACTTAGTGATTTCTCCCATAAACGTAACATATTTGTTAAGCATGACATCGCTTTTAAGAATCCATTTTGAGATGAATTTAATCATTTATGCCTATCAAGGAAATCCATCATATGTTCTTTCATTAACCTTTCTAATAATTTACAAATCACTGATGCTAAACTCACTGGTCTGTAATTATCTGACTTATTTCTCGAACCCTTTTTAAATAATGGTATGATGTTTGCTTCTTTTCATTCAACAGGAACCACTCCCTCTTTTACTGACAAGTTGAACATTCTTGCAAGTGGTATACTAATTCGTTCTACTCTTTCCATTAGTTCCATTTTCCATTCTACGCCTATAAACCATGCACATAATTTGCTTGTACGTTATTTTTCTAATAGCTTATTTTGACAAGTGTTTCTTTCTAGACCGTTTTCCTTGTTTTTTAAAGGGAACAGATGCACCAATGATACTCTCAGATACTGCCCAGCTTCATCTCAATGGCGCATGTATTTTGACATTGTCCACTAATTCATTTTGTGAAGACAAAACTAAATCTAATACATTCTCTCCACTGGTTGGTTCTAGCACGTATTGAGTAAGGAAGCTATCCTGAATGAAAAATAGAAATGGTTGGTCCTCACCCCCTGTACTCTCTACAGATTTCCATCGTATGTGTCCGGGGTTAAAATACCCCATTATGGTACATCCCCCTTTACTCACTTTACGTCCTTCCGTTTTTTTTCTGTTATTCTCTTCGTTTATGTTTAGGCTTCGGTAAACTAATCGAATAGCCAATGTCGAATTTCCTGTAATTATATATATAGCTTCATCGCAGTTTACTTTTTTCTAATTTTATTTCGTAAACCTAAATAGTTTCTTTAATATTTAAAATGACTCCCTCTTCCCTTCTTCCTATCCGAATATACTAGATACTATTACTGCCTTTAGAGAATCGCATAATATACTTTATGTTACTTTTAACAATCCGTTTTGACCGACCGTACATTTGTACATGTAGGGCCATGAATCTGATGCCCCAAGCCAATTGGTTTATCTTGTCCAGACATGCGTTTCACTATGTCCAACTGGCGAATATCGCTCCCAGCCAGTTTGACGTACACGGACATTAAACCTTCGGTTTACTTTCGAGAATCTAGGAGTACGCCACTAATCGTCGATCGTTTGATCGTCGTAAAGGAACGTTCTTGCTCTCAGTCTCGGTATGTTTGCTACACAACTATCCATACAATATGTTACTGTTATCTCCGCAGTGTTTTCCCTCCCTGCCTGGCGCATCACATTTCACGATATAATTAGACAACTTTTCAAACACCTTTCGTGTTTTCCCCCAATAAAACAATAGCCTCAATAGGGCATTAAAAAAATTGCTCGGCTGTGTGCTCGGCTAGCCGCTAAAATTATATCGCGGACACAGATTGGTTGTTTGGTTGTCAATGAGCCAACGAAAATGCGTTTTGCATCGTATACATATTTCTTTCTTTTGTCAAGAGGCATTGGACGACCGAATTAACTGCTAACCAACCAAATTTAAGCTTTCTCGGCTCT